>WOVY01009328.1:0-267601 GCA_013436015.1 Rhipicephalus annulatus | reverse complement strand
CCATCGTCCGCACATTTGGATTCTTAGTCAACGACGCGTCCCCAAAGGGTGTTGAACAAAAAAGCGGTGTTAACAAAGTGTAAACAAAGCGGGGCAAGGACCCCCGGTTCCGAAAAAGAAATATAAGCTAATCCAAGCGAAATGATCATTACAACGATGAGCGGCCCAGCGTGCAGGCACGACGCAGCTGTGACGAAGGCGTGCGCTTGGAGACAATGCCGGCTATAGCGTCTCCGCAGGCTTTGCCGGTGCTTGCACACCTGTTTCCTTTTTTAGGGAGGTTGCGTGTCCCGCATGCTCGTCGCGTTCTTTGTTCACAACCCGGGTTGCAGTTTCCGGTGTTAACCGGGACCACTTTCTTCTCTTTCTCATTGATCCCGCGCTCTCTTGTCTCATCTGCAGTGCTCCTCACGTTCTCGCTACTCATGGTGCTGCTCTCTGCTGCTTGCGCTGTTTCCTCGGTCGTCCTCCTCTTGGGCCTCTGGGCGGTGAGTCTGTGTAACGCTTTTCTACCGTTTCCGCCCCTCCTGCACACTCGACTCACCATTCTCATCCCCCCCCCCCGCCCTTGATTTTATTGCCACTTGATTTTGAAATAAACAAAGTTTTCTTGTCGGACTGGTTCCTTTCTCTTTGTTTTTTTTTTCGAGTAACGAAGCCCTGGCAAAATTTGTGCAGAGACCTTCAAGCCATATAACAGCTTGCGTCAGCCGGTAATTTGAGGATGAGGCACCGGAACATCTTATGTGATATTGCGTAATTTGGTACTAACAACTCCATGTAAGGCATATAACAGTTGCCTCTCACCAGTATTTACTTACGGAGCAAAACCTGGATCCTTACAAAGAGAGTTTAACTCCGACTGAGGACGACGCAGCTAGCAATGGAAAGGAATGGTAGGTGTAACCTTGAGATACAGTAATACCACGCATGGCACACAGACAAGTTAACCTAGGTAAGCGCTAGCCACAGTTCGCTGATGCTACACAGTGCAGAAGCACCCTCCTCGGTTAAGGTGGAAAACACCACCCGGCCTACAGTAACCTAACTGAGGCATTTTTCAGCAGATCGCTCTTCTGAACACAGATATGCCGCTTATTTTTTGAGTAATGTTCTTCAAGCGTACAGTTATGCGAATAAATGCGTTCAACCCGGCTGTTAATGCCGCGTACACCTTTGCATTGTGGGACGTGCTCCGCGGATCACGCGAATGGTTTTCCCATATATCCTTATCACTCTTTCCGTCGTTCGTGCCATCCAGTTTGTCCGTTTTTTTTTTCTTCAGGCATGCTCATCTGCATATACTCCCCACTCGTAGGGGCTGCGATTTCCTCGGTTAATGCCTAACCGAGGTTGCCAAGCTCGGCTTCCTGAAACCGCCGTTAGAGGAATAATCGTGTTTTCGCGTACGTGCAACATAAGCAACCATCGTAAACCTAACCGCGGTTACGTTAACCAGGGTTTTGGGTGCCTGATTGGGTCAGTAGTGAGTCAGAAAAAAAAACGGGTGTTAGGGATATGATCATTGAAGACAAGAATAAGAAATTGACATGGGCCGGGCACGTAGCGCGTAGGCAAGATGACCGTTGCTCATCAAGGGGAACTAACTGGCTGGATTTCAGGAGAAGGCAAACGCACGAGGGGGAGATAAAGTTTCGTGGACAAATGAGATTCAGAAGTTTTTGGATATAACAATAGTAGCAGCAAGCACTTAACGCGGTTGATTAATGGAACATGGAAGAGGCCTTTGCCTGCAGTGAGCGTAGTCAGGCAGCTGATGAAATTGGTATTTGGTGACACCTTTGCGAGCGGTGAGCCTGTGTCAGCAAATCATGTTCTGGAATCAAAGAATAGCCGGCTACAAGAGTTCAGACGCTGACTCAACGGTACTGTTTAGACTGTGAGAAAAAAAATATTCATGGGCAGGCATGCGTGGCAGTTCAATTCCGGGGGCATTTCGCAACAAATCGCTTTCAAATTTCGCGCTTCACTCCTACAAGAAGACGCAATATCCATAAAGCTGCACGAAATAGAAGTGCTAGGATTGGAGGGAGTTCCTACGCTAAACATTTATAGGCAGCATGCCTTGCTTTTACTTTTTGGAACCAAGGAAAAAGGTAATAAAGAATGGTGAAGTTTGAGGTCGTTTTTGCATGTGTCAAACTTTCGCTCGATTCCTCTCGTTTGGATGTCCCGCGGAACTCTGTTTCTTTTCTTTGGGAAAGCAACGGCAGCTCTAGTGGATCGACAAATACTTTGTAATATCAGCCGTTGACACGCGCGCATTCAGAGAGGATTGAGGCGGGATCGACAATTTGTTTTGAGAGTTTTTCCACGATTTGTTTTGGTTACGATTAAACTGATTTTGGGAGAAGCCCGAGAGCAAATAAGAGCTGGAGTTCAGCCATGACGCAAAATCTGGCTGACGCCAAGCTGTATGTAACATTATACTGCCAGCGCGATGTGGCGCGCCTTGTGTAACGTCGGCTCGTGGAGGAGTCCCACTGTAAAAGAATGGTCTTCGACGTCGTCATTGTTTTCAGTAAAGGACATTTTTTCTGCCTGCTTGAAGGATGTGCGGAGCCTTTCTTTGCTCTGCTAGCCCCACTGTGAAAGAATGGTCTTCGACGTCGTCATTATACTCAGTAAAGGACATTTTTCCTGCCTGCTTGAAGGATGTGCGGAGCCTTTCTTTGCTCTGCTCTTGTTCAGTCTTAGTTTTTTTTTATTTGTTTCTTCCCATCTTCATTTATTTTTATTTTTTTACTTTCTATTTTTTTTCTACTTCTCGTTTGCTATCTCTTATCTTTTTTTCATTTTATGCATTATTTTGCCTGGGTTACGCCAAGCGACAACAACATACGACAGCCCAAGTGCCTAAAGTGCTGCGCACCTATGATCATCAAAGACCTCGAAGAACAACACCAAGAATATTTCTCCTTGGCACGAGCGCGCACTCAATAAAGCGTAGCGCTCAATACATCATAGCCGGCTAAACTGGCTACGCTATATGTGTGGTTTTGCTTGCCTTACGCCAGGTCATGACAGCATACGAAGACGTCGTACGACACTGTGGGCCCCTAAAGTGTTCCGCTCTCAAAAAAAAGTTCCCTCGCACCAAACATTCCGAATGCGCTGGAAACTATTGCGTGACACTACTACGTGAACGTGTGTGTTTTCAGTTCTCTTAATTTATCTGCGTATGTTATAAATTATATTCCCTTGCGATTGAAAAGCATTATTATGCGTGAGTGGGTTGGACGAATGAGTAACTGCTGAGCTTCTTGGTACAACGTGGTTATTTAATAGCTTGATCTAAAAATAAATAATACCCAGTGAACAAAAAAAAGCTTGCATGATTAACAGCTTTAAGAGGTGATCCGTAGTGATTAATCTATCGCAAACTAAGCGTTAAACGAGCAAAACAATATTAGGACTCGTTTGTGACTGATGTCTTTTTAGGGGAGAAAGGGGGGGGGGGGCTACAGGAAATTACAATTCGGGAAAGTCTGGAGACTGGCGTACTCGCAGTACGAAGGCAACCCACTGTACAATTAGCGACTACAATAACACCAACGCCGATAAATATTTATATAAAAAAATCGGGTTGCTTATGGGTAGCACTTAAAAAGTTTATTAATCCAAAAGCACACTTTCTGCAGAAAAATTGCATAGTTCCTTCTATGTTTTGTGTTGGCCTGCTAAATTATCTGCATTGGGAATGAACACCCCTTGTGCCAAGCCTCGTGAGAATATATCACTATACACTGAAAAGGGCTCAAACCCACTGACGTAAATCACCGGGGGAGGGGCGTGACCAGGCATGCTCCAACCCCCCTCTCCTTTTGCACAGGCTGGAAGCGAAACCCCTTGCAAGAATCCCCCTTTTAATTTTACCGTTCATACGTAATACCTTCAAATTAAGTGGCATTCAAGAACAGTGCGTTTCATTTTCCTTAATGGCTGTTTATCTTGTGTGTACCTGTGTTCGATAACTCTCGGTTTAGTCACACGGTTGAAATCGTGACTGCCTCTCGACCGGTTACAAAGAAAGAACAATGTAACAATAAAATTACATAACCTGGGAATTTGTGCTAGTTTTTGTTTTTTTATTTGAAAGTGTCATTTAAATTTTAACATAAATAAATATAAGAAACACTTTATGAAACAAAATGGCCATCATGGAAACATGCCTTTTCTCCGTCGTGATTTGGCTGGAATACACGTTCTTTCCCAGAGTATATCATTAGTTGGTTAACAATTCATAAAAAAATACGGGACTCATAAGTTTCGCCTTTAGGCGTTGAACGCGATAGCGATATCCTGTCCCTGGTGCGTATTTCAAACGGTTAGAGCATGAAATCTTTTCAAACTTGCCCTGCATGAACTACTTGGCTTAAAGGGAATAGGAGCAGTAACGTGTGTGGCTTTTGTAGTGGGTGACCGGCTTACAACAATCAAGTCTATATGATAAGCGCATGTTGGGACGCCCGATGACAGTGTACGCTAGTACCACGCATTATTACTACAATATTTCATTGTGTATTGTGAAACATGTATACAGGACGCGTGTGTTTGTAAAACATTTGTAAAACATGAAAGTTACATTCACTACATTTCAAAGCATAGGAAGTTATTTTCAATGTATTCTCAAGCAGGCGTATGGCCTGGTGATAAAATATTCGCTTGCCACCCAAAGGACTCGGGTTCGATCCCCACTCGCACCCAAGCGTCCCATGTTCGATTGTCGCTGTGACCCAGGATTTTTTATTTGCATCGTTTTCGGTTTTTCGGTCACGCACAAGATGATGATTTTTCACTCACAACCAACGGCACCGACGCCGACGCCGGAATTTCTGCGAAGCGATCTATTTAACGCAATCGCGTTAGAAGTTTAGCGTCGTAAAGCCCGGGTGCGGGGCACACGCGTGTACAATCAACATGCCGTGTGTGGCTTGAGCCACTTGCACGTATATTCCGCACCCTTTTTACTCCTCTTTTCTGAACATTCTGGCTGTGTGCAGTCAATCAATATAACTGAGTGCGTGCGCACATACAGGAGAGAAGCATCAAGGTTTTCAATCGAATAGAGTGCACCGACGGACGTATCTATTTGACAGGGGTACGCAACAAGCATGCAAGGTTCAAAAGCATACGGGCGCAAACGCAGCGCGAGCAAGTGCATGGCTGCATTCCGTGGCAAAGGCATGCCTCCTGCCGAGACGTTGGAATAAATGAACACGCTCGCACGTTCGTTCGTCATTTATGAACGCATACACAGCACCGGACGATCCGCAGAAGCACTTCTCGATATATACATACATGAATACCGCACATGCGTGCACGCGCGCGTGAACATGCTTTCCAGTGCTGACGTGGGTGGTTTAGAACTTAGAAGTCTGGAACTTATAGGCCAGCGATAACGCTGAAATGTGTGCCACGCACCCTTCTTGTTCCAGTTTTCTTGTATTCGTTTTCCTCCCACACAGAGTGTCAGTGCTCGACGCAGACCGTGCCTCGGTGTTCGAAAGGCGTCGCGATTGTAGCAGATCGTTTTGTTAAAAGGCCCCCAAGCAATATCGGAAAATTCGAAGAATCAGTACGTAGTTTCTTCCCGGTGTTTCCCGTCCTTGCGGAGCAATTCCTGACGCGACGCCAGCAGTTTGTTCACCTGACGTCAGGATGAAAGAAGCTCTTGATTGAGTCAGAAATACCTTTTTGTAAATTATCGCATAGCCTGTTTTTACATGCAGTCGCACGCCAGTTTGGCCTTTTCTCGCATGACTGTTGTGCGCAATAAATTTACTTAACTTCGTTTTCTGCTTTTCCGAATGCGTTAGCGGAGATAGCCACGTGTAGTTAGAAAAACTAGAAATCCTGGGGAGCTAATCTCGCGGAGTCCAAAGTACCAGGGGCTTGTGACGACGACGAAGGGAGTAGACTGTAGGTCTAAGATCAAACTCATTATTTAGCCTAACTTGTGGCCAGTCAACGAAAAGTCAGGTTACAGTGATACACACTGGCGCTGATAGCGACGAACACAACGTCGGCCTTGAGTGACAAGCAGTGAAGCGCGTCGGCATTTATACGTGTGCCGTCGAATATTCCAGCGCTTGTGCTGGCGGCCACGTAATTTCCAGAATAATCTGTAATGTTCGCGTTGAGCGTCTAATCTTAACAAAACGATCTACTACGGTCCTGAAGCTTCTCGAACACTGCAGGCGCGTTTTGCGCTGAACAGTTCTTCGCGATTACTTCGAGTGTAACAGGGTGACAAGCAAAACTCGCGGAAAGAATACGGCAATATAATGGACATGTCCACTTCAGCAGAGTGCAAAAGTAGTGAGCTGTGACATCAAGGCACTCTTCACCACATTGATGCACCGAACCAGTCAGCACTTTTCCAGCGAAATCATAACGAAAGTGGAGGAAATGTACACTAACAGGACTCTCGAACTAACTTCCCAAGCGGAACTTCCGTGTGAACTTGTTGAGATGTTTGAAGAACGATGCAGGGAATGTGTGCCGATCTTCGAATGGCGTCAAGTGGGCGGCTGCCTTAAACCTATTTCAAGTGCTAACGTGATACAAGTTCCTACATGGCTTCCGAGAAGTGGATCCAAAAACGGATCTCTGGGGGTAGCATTTGTGGCGGCAAAACATATTCCGTTTTTCTCGTTTATGTCGTGCGTTGTCAATTCTTCGTGACATCAAAATGATTTAGCAGTGTGGAAGCTTAGGCTAGTTGGTATGACATGACACAACTTATAGCGCGAGAACAGAACGACGACGCAGAGACAAGAGACAAGACTTCGTGTCCTTGTCTTTGTGCCGTCGTTCTGTTCTCGCGCTGTAGCTATAGTCATCAAGATGACGTTCAATAAGTGTAAGGCTGGGCCAGCTGGTACAACATAATGTGCAAGTATATGAGCGCACAAAATAGAAGAAAAAGCATTTGACGGGAAAGACGCTAAAGTGACGTTGCGGAAGAAAGGCCGGAAGAAAGCTGTAGCCAATCGATGAAGACTGAAGCGGACAGTCCGCTAACTGGACACCACGAGAAACACTGGCCTGGCGGGATCAACGCATAGTGCTGCCATTCTCCATGTTTTATGAAGATATTTATGTGGTGTGGAGGAGATGCCTCTTGTAAGGAAACTCGGTGTGTTTCAGGGGCGCGCAGGACGTGAACAGTCAAGCTTATTCCAGAGCGTGCGCGACCACCAGGGATAAGATTGGAAAGTTCTACGCGTGAAGTATGAAAGAAGGCGCGTCCCAGCAACGGCCCATTTATCGATGGCCGAAGCTCTGTTCGCTGATATCAATGCTCAGCCTGCATGGCTTGCTATAGTTTGAGTTTCTGTTTTCCGGCCTCAAGTTCGGCCAAATGAGAAGTTTTATTTGACACGCCGACTGCTGCCTTCGTCCACGTCATGACTGCGTGACAGTATCGACAAATTCCGACGCTTTCTGGGAATGTATCGACCATATTGCCGACGACCTTGCTCGCTGTTATTGTTGTACTCAGTGTTACGTGTTGCTAGGCGCATATCGCCCAAGAATAGCCCAATCCTTACTGGTCTGACTCCCAGGTGTATCTGATGTAGAAACTAGAAATTGATTGATGTAATTGTGGAGTTTAACGTCCCAAAACCACTATATGATCGAGAGATGCCGTAGAGGAGGGCTTCGGAAATTTCGACCAGCTGGGGTTCCTTAACGTGCACCCAAATCTGAGTACACGGGCCTACAACATTTCCGCCTCCATCGGAAATGCAGCCGCCACAGCTGGGATTTGATCCCGCGACCTGCGGGTCAGCAGCCGAGTACCTTAGCCACTAGACCACCGTGGCGGGGCGAAACTAAAAATTGAACTGGTTATATTGAGTACCAGAGATTTATCAGCCTGACTACGCACATTGCAGGAGAAAAGCCTCGCCCATGTTCCACCAATAAATCCGGCGATGTGCTTCTTGTTACCACGTTATACCTGTAGGCTTCTTAATCTCATCTTCCTACTTAATATTCTGTCTCCCTCTCACGTGTCTGCTTTCTCTTGGAATAGAGTTAGTTATTTTTAACTACCGTTATCCTGCCTACGCGCTATGTGGCCGGCCGATCTGAATTCATTCTTCTTGAATTCAGCTACGATATCTTTAACCCCCGTTTTTGTCCATGACACACGCTGTCCTTTTCCGGTCTCTTAAAGTTACACCTACCACTTTCCATTCCATCACACGCTGCGTCGTCCTCAATTTAAGTGGAACCCTCTTTGTAAGCCTGCAGGTTTCTACTCCGTGGGTAAGTACCGGCAAAAGGCAGCTTTTATATACCCTCTTCGCGAGGGATTACTGACTAGTAGTCTCTTCGCGAGACTACTAGTCAGGATTTAAGAGTGCTTGCCGAATGCGATCCATCCCACCCTTGATCTTCTAGTTATTTCAACCTCATGGTTTGCCTCCGCGGTTGTTACGTGTCTTAAGTAGACGTATTCCTTTACAACTTGCAGTGTCTCACCACCTGTCGCAATACGCTGTTTTCTGCACACTTTTGCCCATTACTTCAGTTTTATGTATATTAGTATTCAGACCTACTTTTATGCTTTCCGCGTCCAGTTTCGTAATCATGAGTTGTAATTCATCCCCTATATTGATGCACGTTAATGAAAACCAGGTGGTCGAAAGTTTTGGAGCCCTCCATTACGACGTCTCTCATAGTTGTATGGTGGTTTTGGGACGGCAAACCCCACATACCACTGAATCAACGAATGAATGAATAAATGAATGAACCAATCAGTCAATCAATCAATCAATCAATCAATCAGTTAGTCTCCTGAGTTACTCATCAATGCGACGTCATCAGCGAATCGCAGGCTGCTAAGATACCCTTAAGTTTAACCCGAAACTGTTCCCAATGTGAAACTGTTCCCAATGTAGGGCCCAAAAAATCTCCTGTAAACACGGAGCGAGTAGCATTGGAGAGATGGTGCCTCCTACGGTACCCCTAACAAACTCTCCTGTTCCCGACCCCATATGTTGTCATTTTTTTCAGGAATGGCAAATCTTCTGTACATATGCGAAAAATTTAGCAAAAACAACTAGTACGTAAAAAATATTACACGGAACCCCGTGCATTCGCCTAAGACGGTGTGAAAGGCGAAAGCTACCTTTTCTTCTTTTTCTATTTACCAGAGGCTCTCAAACTTTTTGGTATTTTGTAATTCGGATGGATTTTCCAGAATGCTGCGAAACCCCTAACTTTTTTGGGGAGTAAGAAGACAATCAAAAGTAGGGAAGGGATGGTTCAAGAAACAACGAATCATTGCTGCTGCTACCATGAGGGTCTCTCGCTACTCGCAGACACCTAATGTGCGGACAACGTGTGCGATGGTTTCACTCAGTGCAAATCGCGATGACGATTTGCTTGTCTAAAGGGATAACGGAGTTGCTGATGGGGCTGAGGCCGAAGCGGGATGCTCAGTTTCTGCTGCTCGAAGAACTTGACCGCTCTATTTTATTTATTTATTTGTTTGTTTATTTATTTATTTATTTATTTAGTATTTATTTATTTATGTATCGATAGTGCAGGTCAATATGCTGGCCCATGCAGGAGGGGCAAATACAATAATACAATGACAAGGCATTCACAAAAAGACTAACAATGCAAGAAGAAAAACGTACAGTGCAAGACGCCATGACTGCCAAAGTTATATTTTGAAAGCTTCGGTTTCGCTGCAGTGGTTTTCAACGATTGGGCAACGTGAGTTGTCGCACGATTATGCTATTGTGCTCGTGAACAGGTGTCTCACAATATCCTCTGCGAAATTACTTGTACATAATGCAAGTACGTTATTTGGATAACAAAAGAGCTTTGCTTCCTCAATCTTTGGCTTTTTTTGTTTCTTTTCTTTCCTGCGTGCAATTAGCGATGCACAAGGCACAATAAAATCACGTTATAGAAAATGCACGTAACAGGTCAGCAATTAAGAAACATTTCAATTTCGGACCATGTAGGTCAAATGCGCGACATCGCTACCACTTCCGGTTGTGTCGTCATATTTTATTTTTATTATTTTTTCTGTCGTCCCCTCCTCACATTGGTGGCGACAGTGGCAACGAGACAGGGACAGTGACAACTGTATTTATAGGCTTCTATGGAAGTTACGCTATAATTTACATATACCTTGGCGCTCCAACTGATACGTGTGGTTAGGCGCAGTGTTGTACGGAACGCCGTTCCAAGGAACGGCATTCCAGGAACTAGTCCCTTTTTGAGGAACGGAAGAACATCACCGTTTTATTGCGGTTCAGTGGAACTGTAACGGTAACTCGTTACGTTTACGAGGTAACGGTAAAGGGAACGGTGTTACTTTTGGAAACGTTCCACGACATTCAAATAGCGCATGCAAGCAGCCCATCATGAAGAACAGGGCAGACGAGCGACCTTGTGAGGCGCCAAAATGTACCTCTCACCTATCACTCACTGATTAATCCTGGTTTTCACTTTAAGGCTCCTGCTGGCGGCGCAGTGTAGCGAAAGACGCCGAGGCTGACCATGTGCTGCAGGAACAGTTAATTTTTAGGGGCGAAGCTCCTTACGCCATGGGTCGTACCTCCGGTATTTGTAGTTAGTAGCCATCTCTCGTTTAGTCGTTTGAATGTCCACTGGATGGCGGTACTTCTATATGATGAATATATGATGAAAAGATGCGAGATGGTGGTACTTTTAGTGTTCACTAGATCGACGGACGGACGGATGGATGGATGGATCGATGGATGGACGGATGGATGGATGGATAGACGGACAGACGGACGGACGGACGGACGGACGGACGTACGGACGGACGGACGGACGGACGGACAGACAGACAGACAGACAGACAGACAGACAGACAGACAGACAGACAGACAGACAGACAGACAGACAGACAGACAGACAGACAGACAGACAGACAGACAGAGGGACGCACGCATGGACGGACGCACGGACGCTTCACCCAACTCGTCATCATTCACTACATGGATATGCTGACATTTTTTACGGAGCTGTTAGGGTCGAGGTTTGCCACGTGTCGTAGAAAAAAAATTATCATCATGAACCGACACGCTCCCTCTTCGTCCTCTTTCGCTTCGCCTCCAAGACACGTGCTTTCTTTTGTCCAGCGTGGGATGCAAAAACTCTGATAGAACAAACACGAAGAGAGCGAAAGAAAACGCGCAGTGGAAGAAGATAAGACGAACTCTTGGTAGATACTACACTTTATTATTAAAGAAGTCATCCTCGAGTTTTTTATTGAGGGAGGATCGTGGGCCGCTCTGGCAGAAAAAAATAAATAGATAATTAGGCGTGTTGAGATTCAAGACCGCCTATTCACGATACGACGACGAGCGTCGTAACCACTCGGCTGTTTAATTCATTTTTCTTTCATTGTGTTTTTTAACATATGCGTGGGCCTTCACACCAATTCAGCACTGAGAACTAATATGTCCATTGTGCTCGTATCACGACCCAAACATTAACACAAAAGAGAAAAGTATTTGCATTCATAAATTGGTGACGTCAAATAATGGCCCATTCACAGCCACTACACTAGAACGGCGGTAAGGATAACACGTCCCCTATGCAAATAACACTTCGCCAGACTTTCCATTTGCTAGTATATATCCTTGAGATGAGTGACCATCCCGACAAAGTGGGATGTTTGGGAAATAATATAACTCGGCATTTCTCTGAAAAACATACGCGCATGCTAGAAGAGCGTAGCATAGCCTTGTATTCTATAGTATAGTAATGTGCTGGTAAAAAGAAGTGAGGAAGATGGGGATGAAACGTAGGAAGGGAGAACAAGAAAGAGAGAAAGAAAAAGATATAATGATTAAGCGAAAGATCAGAGAGATAGAATTGGAAGGAAGATAGACAAAGATAGACAGGGAGCGAAATATGCGGAACTATGCTCGCTGGCTGCAAACAGAGCACATTACTCGGTTCAATATGCATATTGTGAGGAACCGGAAAAATACTAAATCAGCACTAACTAAACCTTTAAACATTCTCTCTTTTTGTGGAGTTCCTTGTGCAAAAAAATTTATGTTGTTGGTGCATTAGTGGATATTTCTATTTGAATATCTGCAGCGTGCTCAGTATCCTAACTGCGACTTTGAGAACTCAAGTGAAAAAGTGCCACATGTGTTGGACTTGAAATGGACGAGCACAAAAGTTGCAGTATGGTCGGTATAGTCTCTCAAAAGAATTCGTCTAGGCAGTTAATTTAGATTCCTTTTGCATAGGTATAGCCAGCTGGTGGCGACATTACCTTCGTGTAAACGTATGTAGCTTGATGTGAGCTTCAAACTGATCATCTTTTTTCGCCTCAGCATTTCTGTCACTATGTATTTATTGAAACGTCAAATGAAACGGTAATGTAATGACACGTTCCAATTTTCGAAACGTATCTGTAACGAGTTGCTTTTGCATTTGAGGAACGTGTAACAGGAACTCGTTTCAAAATTGGCAAACAACGAGGAACGAGCTTTCATTACAATTTTAGAAGAACGTGTACAACGCAGGTCAGATTTTCATAATAGTAACTGCAGCGTATTCATACTGGACGACGACTGAGAACTTTTTGTTTCCGAACAGTGGCCGCGCATATCAAGCGTTCCCTTTCAGCGCTGCTCGACTTTGTTGACGGAAGCGGACTGCATGAGCGAATTAGAGAATTCGCGCCCCGTGATTTTGGTAGGCGATCTGTGCGTCGCCCCTTCCTTTTCGGTCTCTTCGCTCGCTCTCTCCTTCCTCTTTGCTCTCTTCGTTCAAGTCTATTGCCCCCCCCCCCCCCCATTTCTCTTCGCCTATGAACCACTGCTGAGGTGCAACACTTAGCTGCAGACAGTTGCGGGGTTCACTTTTCTTTTCTTTTATATTCTAAGGACCCCCCCCCCCTCCGGTATTCAGGCATCTCTTTTCCAGTCCTTTCTTACCCTCACATGTATCAGTCCAAGGAAACTGTGCGAATTCTATAGCACAGTCTCACTTGAAATCGTCCCTGCTTCATAAGAAAAAGTGGACGAGCTGTCTTCTATTGGCGATAAATTGTGGGCGCTGACTGTCGGTGTCATCACCTCTTTCATTTAAGGAAAGGGGTCAACGGTCAGCGATGGAACGTGGTGTCCACACTGGTACTTGCCGTATTTAATCTTGGTTTCCTCACAGCGAGCCCAAAGCACAGCGTGGTTCGCCTTCGCCAGCACGCTGCGGCGCGTGCCTATTGTGTCCCGAGTCGGTGGAGCCACAGTCGCCGACATCCATTTTGCCGGCCGCAGTCCTATTGAGCGCCGCATTGCTCTTTCCTCCCCGGGGTTCTATTGTTGACCTCTGGGTGTGTTTTATTTTCTTGGGCACCGTGAAGATTATGTTGCATGCGTTCTCATCACTTTCTTTTTTGCTTGACTCGTTTTCTTCATTTGTGTGCTCTTCGACGGCGAGAGATGGAAAGTTTGCTTCGTGCAGCAGCACTGGAAGCCGAATGGTGGCGGCCCTCATTTCAAGCCGGAACCAACTCTTATCGTTGAATATGGGCGCACCGTCCCTCTGCTCACATATCTCTTCCGCCACATTCCTCGAGAGAGTTTTGTTGGCGCCCTGAACGACGTCTCTCGGCTATATGTGGAAGTACATCACGAGTGTTGCTCCGAAATTGGGATTTGCATGTTTATTTGGCGGCCTGCTCTCGGGTGGGAATTTGGCACAGACTCTGCTATCGCAGTGAGCGAATAATATTATCTGCTGCTAAATATATTATCTCAATATGGTACGCCTTAAAGTTAAGCTGGCAGTCATGGGTGTGAAAATCTGGAGTGCATATCGTTAATGCATTTCTGTTTTTTAAGGTGAATGCTTTGATGCTACATCAAATGAAAAATTTGACCATCGGTGGTGACCGTACTACTGAGTCAGGGCCGTTACGCAAGAAATAATCATCACAGGATGACATCACCGTATGACGTCGCCATGACGTCACAAATCGTAAAATATGTGACATCATAATGATCATCATCAGCAGCAGCAACAGCCTCACTACGCCCACTACAGGGCAAAGGCCTCTACCATGATCCACCAATCAACACGGTCTTGTGCTTTCTGCTGCCACGTTGTATACCTGCGGACTTTTTTATCACGTGGGCCCCACATAGCTTTGTCTCCCCTTCATGCGTTTTCCTTCTTTGAGAATCCAGTCAGTTACCCGAAACAGCTATTTGACTAGCGTGTGTAACGCTGTCCCTCCGTCCACACCGCGCTCCCCTGGCCGCAGGTGTTGGGAAGGTGCCAAGTACGTCATGCCTTCTCCAGCTGTGCGCGTGCGTTGACGTCATTTTCTCTCTAGCCTGTCACCGCTCGCCGCGTGTCATGTCTCTCGTTTCACCTTCTGCACCGCTCGCATCGTTCGAGCGAACATCGAGTAAACAGTCTTTATCGTCGATGAAACTTGCACAAACCCAAACCAACTCGCGTGTTTTTGCTTTTCGAACAAACGTTTGCTCTAGTAAACTCTACACCAAGTTTCGCTTTCGCTTCAGACCATTCTTCCAGCACTCAACGCCGTGTACACCGCTGCTCCTTCGCATCCCATCAAAATTCCCTTTGGGGAGATGGTCCATTATTTTCTGTACCACCCCCTTACGCAATGCCACCCGAGGGCTCTGTAAGGTAGTGTAAACAAAAGGAAAAACAAACAAATAAATAAAAATGCCAGGTTTACGTGGTGCATGCAACATATTCACAACAAAAACTGAGAGGGTGGCCTTTTCTTTTTTTTAAGCCCGTTGTAAACTCTCTCGTGGTGACTACTTCAAGTACAGTTGCAAATTAAACACTATGCTATAAGTCATCATAATTTCACGAAGCAGGAAAGCCCGCGTTATGCAACTGTTCGGCACTCTGCGAAGAATCGATCTACTTACTGTATACATCTGCAATGTAGTATGTACATTTAGTCGATGCTGTGACTGAAGATGACAATGAATTGTGGCTGGTCTGTTTGTAATGCCTAGTATGCTCTAACCTGCCCACTCATTGCGCTGTTTACATTGTGTGACGTTTGGTTTTTATTTTTTTACTTTTATGTCATGCTAAATCGCAAACGTTAACATGATTTTGCGTTCAACATGACGCCTGCGTAGAATCTTTTCGAAAATAAGTTTCAAGCGTCCGCGTGGCACTGTGATAGAACACTTTACTATCTGTCGTCTTGTTTCGTTATTCATTCGTGCATTTGGCTCAGCGCAATCGACTGCCACGCAGTGTGCTAGGGTTTTAATTACCACGAGTGTTTAGCCAAGTTGTAATTTCATCGTAAAGAAAATATCAACAGCTTGGTAAGAAACACGAGTGGACAGAAACAGCTGACGTGGACAATCACTGGCTTCCAAATGGTTTTTATATCATATATTTTCGAGGGGGGGGGGGTAAAAGTAAATTGCATTGGGAAAAAGAACACATTACAACCACCACGCATGAAAGCTAACAGGTGACGAAATTGGCAATGTGTGTTCGTGCGCGGTGGTTGTCACATGGCCTTTTGAGCAGCGGAATTTTTCACTACATATATGTATCTTTAATTTAAAAAAACATCTTAATGTCAGCGTTTGTCCGTATCAGCTCTATTTTTATTCGCTCGTGTTTTTTTTTTTGCACTGTTGAAAATTTCTGAATGATGGGTTCTAATACCGCTCGATCAAGTTCGGACTGCCTTAGGAGGCCGGGCTGTCGTATGTTGTCATCGTCGTATACACTGTCGTACTTTAGCGTAACGCAGGAAAAATCACGTGTTGCATAGCCATGTGCTCACGCCAAAGAGAAGTCCTCTTCCCCCCTTGTTCTTCGAATGCATTGATGATGATATTAACGCAGAACACCAGATGGTCGAAATTTCAAGAGTTCTTCACTATAGCGTCTGACAAATCATAGGGTGGTTTGGGGCGTAAAACCACACATATTACTATTGATGGTATGGACGGACGCGAAACGACATATAGCATGGCCATTTGAGTGTGCGCTCGCGCCATACAGAAGACTTTTTCTCTCTTATTCCTAATCTGGTTCAAAGAGATCGAACGAAACGGACATAGAAAAAAAACAAGCACAGCTATGTTTAGTACAGATGAGAAAGGTACTTCAGAGGTTGTTCAAGTGAGCTCGTAGGTACAGATCTACTAAAATACATAGCGCCTAATGAACGCAAACATGTGGGGTAAAAGCAAGCAAGCGGGCTGACTGCCAACAGTTGGCTTATTGTGCATTATATTACCTAAAAGAGGGCGATTAAAAGAAGGAATGGGAATCAAGGAAGGAGGAGGACTTATATATGATATCAAAGGCTTCTTATTCTTGACCGAGATTCTTTGTCTCTTAGGGTGAGCGAAGGGGCACTGACACAATCCGCAGTTTTGCGCCTCATCGTGTATGCTTCAAAAAGGTCCATTTCAAAGGGTGAGCTAAGATTACGAGGTGATAGTGAGGAGGTGAAAAGGGACGGCTTAGTACAGCAAGAGGTGAGATAGGGGAATGAGGGCAACGCCACCAGACCGCTGCTTAATCTTCGCCCCACTAGGACATGGCTGCACCAATTCTAAAGAATATTCTGAAACAGCGAACGAATGGCACCAAAGCGAAACGCATTTATTGCAATAGCAATTATATGGACACTTTCAGCTTGATTTCGCCGCCGGCGATGTCATGCACTGTATATGTATACGTACCTATAAATATGAAAATGCAAGAAAGAAAAAAATCACAAAAAAGACCCTGGCGCGCTAAATCAAACTTGGGACCTCCCCGTCGTGAATGTGAGGCATTAACTATTGAGCCACCGAGAGGGGCCTCGTTCAACGTTCAAACGGCAAGGTATTCATATCTACCACTTACCGTTGTTGGCGGGCATCTCGGGGGAGGGAGGAACTATCGTGTTTTCAGTATTATCCGCAAGATGGAGTGCCAGCGCACTATTTTACCACTGAGTTACGCCGGAGCTTTATCAGCAAGATGGCTCAGTGAGCGCGCGGCGGCTCTCATCTCTCACGCGTGTTTTGGCCCACATAAAGAATAAGAGGGTGTACGCTCGATCCCGCACCCTTATCTTGCAGTGGGGATATTCGTACGTCTTGGCTAGCCTTTGGGTTTAGTCGCAACGATTCTGTTGTATTTACCGTGTGCACAAACGTCACTGCAATCGTTGCACAGCCTCTGTTTGCAAAAAAAGGTGCGCTTTCAGACACCGAAAAGTAACAACTGAGACGCTTATTCGTTTATCGGTACCTGTGAGTACGTTTCGTGCGTCATTTGTGCATGAGAAACACGGGGCGCTTTTCGGTCTGCTTGTCATTCTGCGTGTGACCTTCTAATTCGTTTCTATTGCGTTCATTGCTTCGCCTTTGCGGCAAAGCTGCGACTTTTTTTACTAATAAACAAATACTCTGCTGGCAATATGTCAACATATAAATAATTACTACAAAACTGCTGTTTCATTCAATCGGGAAACTCCACGGTAGAAAAAGAAAAAAAAGGACGAGCACCACACCACACAAAGCGCTAACGTCAGATAAAATTAGTTCTGGTGAAAAGAAGTATATAAATATATACGTAAGAACACCTCATCCTAAACAAAATACAATCACACACACAAAAAAATCGCGAGCTCCCACGTACCTGAGAATTGACGTTTGCAAAGCATGCGAAGGGAAGGTAACCATGTTGCAATTTTTTTGATTGAGTGACTCGTAATGAAATGACGCTAAATATAAGTACAAATGTTGCACGCACAAACATATGTGCATTAGCAACACCAGAAGTTGATATAAAGCGCTGATGCGCACGAGAATGTTGACCCTAGCTGGACACTGCTACATAAATCGACTTTAGCGCATGGCGACTAACCTCAATTGACGTTAACCCGACGTGACGCCTGTATCCAAGGAGTACATATGTAATGTTTATAAAATTGGGTAGGCAGCACTGCAACTACTATTGACGTTTCAGGAAGATTAGCTTCTATTTAAAAATAAGTTTCGAGACCTGGCGTAGCGCTGAGGTAAAATGCTTCATTGCCACACAGATTGCTTGGGTTTGATTCCAGCTGGGACCCTGACATTTATTCTTTGCATTTGTCGGGTCGATGCTACCGATGTCGGGTATTTCTTAACGCTCACGCGTTAAAATTCCCCATGCGTGTTTTCGTCGTTTCTGATTAAATACTAAGTGTAAATCACCGGTGGCACATACCCGCATACCAGCGGCACACACCCGCCCGTGGGTATGTGCCCAATGTCTGGCGGGAAATGTTTGACGACGTACGCGACGGGATTGTGACATTATACATGTCTTGATCAGCGCGTCATATTCGCGAAACCATCTTACCCTCCCATGCTAATTTTGGTTCACGCCAAGTTGAGGGCGTGACCACGAGAGCACCCAAACGTAAGCGGATAGATAGATAGATAGATAGATAGATAGATAGATAGATAGATAGATAGATAGATAGATAGATAGATAGATAGATAGATAGATAGATAGATAGATAGATAGATAGATAGATACGCTCAAAGTCGCTGAAGTTCGCTTAGAAATGCTTCGCATTTAAAATAACATAAAAATTAAAATGGTATGGTCATTATAGCATGATGCTGCTAGTGCATGGCATAAGCAGAACAATTATGACAAGTTAGTCGATAGATGTGAAATTTTTGTCAGATAATAAAATTAATGGTGCGCTGATGCAGTTTTCTTTTGACGTTACAATATTATGCACCTCGGCGATTTGCCTCGTAAACTTTTCTCACTCACTGCTTCGTCCTCGTTTTTACCACGCTGTTTTTTTTTTACTGAAAAGGTTAAACCAACTAGCCAACAATCTCACCTTATTAAACGTTATCTTCTATTCTTCGAAGAACAAAAAAGCGTAATACGTTAAAATGAAGTATTACAGGCAAGAGGAGGCCAACTTGAGAACAGGTGAATGCAAATGAATCAACTGTCACCGGGAAACGTTTTCAAGAGTGTTGTGTTGCTCTTGGCTGTGATGTTAACAGTGTTATATGGTGTAATATAATGCTGTACGCTGTTAGCAGATGTTATAGACTCGTAGACAACGGGAAGCGAGGATCAGACAATTTTAAGGGCTAAACTCAAGGCAAACACTATTATGCGATTGGTACTTATTATCATGAAGGCAGAGAGTTTAATCGGACTCTAGTCTTCCGTATACGCTAACGTGCACTGCACTGCTGTGTGTGCGATTGTTTTTAGATGCGGAAGCATCTTATACTCGCGCCTTGTAGTGCGCCGTCCGCGCCGTCCGCACCGCTTCTCGAACATTCGACAGCTGACGCGCGCGCATTGCGCCGTCGCGCCGTCGCCCACCATCTGTGCCGCGCGCGCTTCTCCTTCGAGAACATTCGACAGCTGACAGCGCATGCGCCGTCGCGCCGTCGCCATCTGTGCCGCGCGCGCGCTTCTCCTTCGAGAACATTCAACAGCTGACAGTGCATGCGCCGTCGCGCTGTATATATACTCAAGGTCGGCGCTCGCTCGCTCAGTTGCCGCTCGTCGGTTGGTTTGTACGGCGCGTCGACGTCCAAGGTCGCGGTGAAGTGAATTCCAACGAATCCACAAACACAATGATCGTCGTCCCTTCGACCAGCGCCGTCCTTTCGCATACGTGTGTACGTGTTCACTCATTTAACACCCCCTCCTACAACCACGTTAACCAATTTAGCCATCGACCCAAGTAAGTCGCAATTTAACACCCCATTTCACAACCACGTTAACCAATTTAGCCATCGACCCAAGTAAGTCGCACTTTAACACCCCGTTAACCAATTATATGCTCCGCATCCTCCTCAGTGTTCCCCCGAGGGAAGCTGCGGGCAATTTTTTTCTTTTTCTTTTCATCTACCTCGGTCTTTCCTTCTTATGAGAATGCTCCGCATAATTACTCTGGTCTCGTTGGGTGGGAGTTCAAGAATTGCAGCTTTGTGTGGGTGAGTTCAACAACCCCATTATATGCTTGTCTCTTTCAGTCATTCGAGACAAAATACACAAATAATGCACATGCTGTCGACAAATGTTAACGCCTCGTTTCTTAAAGCACGATGGGAATAATCAACGCAGTATGACTCTATCTCGTTAACATGTTGTTTAAATCAGGGGCTTTCGTACTCCATTTTTTTTTATAGAGGCCATCTGTGAAGCGTAAACATTCCGATCGTTTCTGTCCAAAGGAAACAAATTAACGATCTAGTTACGCTAATAAACAAAAATGGGCGTGCCTTCAGAGCTTGAACTTCATTGCTACTTCTTTTTTACCATACTATCATGTACGTGTAAAATAGTTCTGTCAACTTGACAAGTGGATTACAAAGCCCACTAAAGGCATTAGTGAGCTCTTCTACAAATGGGCGCTATTTTCCTTTAAGAAATTGACTAACCATCTTCAGATGAAAAACATTCTCGCTCTTGTGGAATCACTTCCACAAAAGCGAGATTCGATTGCCCACGAAATGCAGTTAATCCTGCGTTTCGGAGCGACCAAAGTATACCATCACTCGTGATCCACGGTGCAGTTGCACTTCAAGTAATTAGGAGCTGAATTCCTAGCATGTTTTTTTAGGAGCTGAATTCTAAGCATGGCTACCGGTTTTCTACAGCTGTGATGACGTTTATTGAACCGGAGAAGTCGCAACGATGTAGCAACGAAAAATGGCCGTACGACAAGTCTGGCAAAAGGTGGCCCAGGTTCTCGTGCAATCAGAGCACGGGGTTTTTCCTTCTCTTTGGAAGGCGCATACACGTTAGTGCGTATGCTCCACTGCAATACCCCCCGGGTTGAAGAGTAGCCATCCTGGCGACTCAGGGAGTAGGCACAATGAGGGGGTCGTATAGTAGGGCTTGAGACGGTCGACGTGTACGGTCTCGCGTCCTCGACGGCGCAAATCTGGCGATTGTGTTAGGGGCTCGATGATGTAATTCACCGGTGAGGTTGCGTCAATGACACGGTATGGACCATGGTACCGGGCCAGAAGTTTAGAAGACAGGCCAGGAACGTGCGGGGGCACCCAAAGCCACACGAGGGAGCCAGTACGAAACGTAGGCGCTATGTGATGAGCGTCATCATGTCGGGTTTTTTGTAGACCTTGAGCCTCACTTGTCATAGACCGAGCCAACTGACGGCAGTCTTCAGCGTATTTGGCGACTTCCGAAAGCGGGCAGCACTCCGATGCATCAGGGCGGTACGGGAGTATGGTGTCGAGTTGGTGGGATGGTTCGCGGCCGTACAACAGAAAGAGCGGGGAAAAACCGGTAGTTGCTTGCGTGGCGGTGTTGTAAGCGAAGGTAACAAAAGGCAAGACGGAGTCCCAGTTAGTGTGGTCGGAGGAGGTGTACATCCTCAGCATGTCGCCAAGTGTTCGGTTGAACCGTTCAGTGAGACCATTCGTCTGTGGACGGTATGCGGTAGATTTCCGGTGGTCGATGTTGCATTCAGCGAGAATAGCTTGGATGACCTCCGACAGGAACACTCGACCCCTATCACTGAGTAATTCCCGTGGAGCCCCATGGCGGAGAATGAAGTTGCGGAGAATGAAGAGTGCAACTTCGTGGGCGGTCGCTGCTGGTAGAGCTGCAGTCTCAGCGTAGCGTGTCAGATGATCGACGCCGACAATAATCCACCGGTTTCCAGAGCGACTATATGGGAGGGGGCCATGGAGATCGATACCCACGCGGTCGAATGGGCGAGCCGGGCATGGGAGCGGCTGTAACATGCCAGTAAGGTGCCGCGGAGGTGTCTTGTTCTGTTGGCAAGTGGTGCAAGACTGAACGTATTTCTGCACAAAGCGATACATTCCTCGCCAGTAATATCGTTGGCGCAGCCTTTCGTAGGTTTTCAGGACAGCTGCGTGAGCACTTTGAGGGTCTGCATGGAAATTCATGCAGATTTCAGAGCGCATATGAGTTGGGACAGCAAGGAGCCACTTCCGACCACCAGGCATGTAGTTTCGGCGGTACAGAATGCTGTCTCGCACGGAAAAGTGGGCTGCTTGTCGGCGTAGCGCTCTCGTGGAAGGGACAGCAGACGGATCGGTAAGGTAGTCGAGTAACAATGCAAAGTATGGATCTTTACGCTGCTCCGAAAGCTTGTCAGTGGTGTCTATTGGTGACAAGGTGGTAAAAAGTGGTGACAGAGAAGCCACATCTGGGGTTAATGGCGATTGCGAAAGTGCATCGGCATCCGCATGCTTGCGACCGGAACGATATACTACACGGATGTTGTATTCTTGCAATCGAAGTGCCCAACGTCCCAGGCGTCCGGACGGGTCTTTCAATGTGGACAGCCAACATAGAGCGTGGTGGTCTGTGACCACGTCGAAAGGGCGGCCGTAAAGGTACGGGCGAAACTTCGTCAAGGCCCAGATTATGGCCAAACACTCCTTCTCTGTCACGGAGTAATTCAATTCAGCCTTCTTGAGAGCGCGACTTGCATAGGCGACTACGTATTCGGCTTGGGTGCCTTTTCGTTGTGCCAAAACTGCACCAAGACCGATGCCACTTGCATCGGTGTGAATTTCTGTGGCAGCAGCGGGGTCGTAGTGACGAATAATGGGTGGTGAGGTCAGCAGGCGGCGCCGCTGGCGAAATGCGTCGTCACATGCAGGTGACCATGCAGATATACCTTTGCTGTTGGAAAGCAGACTCGTGAGAGGTGCGATGATGGACGTGAAGTTGCGCACGAAGCGACGAAAGTAGGAGCAGAGACCGACGAAACTTCTTAGGGCTTTCAGTGATGTGGGCAACGGGAAGTCAGCGACAGCCCGAAGCTTATCGGGATCCGGAAGAACACCGTCTCTTGTGATGACATGTCCCAAGATGGTTAGTTTTCGTGCTGCGAAGTGGCACTTCTTGGAGTTAAGTTGTAGGCCCGCAGAAGTTAGACACGTCAGAATCTCGTGGAGGCAAACAAGATGTGTCGGGAAATCAGACGAAAAGACTACGATGTCGTCCAGGTAACACAAACAAGTTTTCCACTTATGGGCACGCAAGATGGTATCGATCATGCGCTCAAATGTGGCAGGTGCGTTGCAGAGCCCAAATGGCATCACTTTGAACTCATATAGGCCATCTGGCGTTACAAAGGCAATTTTAGGGCGATCACATTCAGCCATTGGCACCTGCCAATACCCAGAACGCAGATCCAAGGATGTAAAGTACTGGGCGCCTTGTAAACAGTCAAGAGCATCGTCCATTCGTGGTAGCGGGTAGACATCTTTCTTCGTAATCTTGTTTAAGCGGCGATAGTCCACGCAAAATCGAACGATGCCATCTTTTTCTTTACCAGAACGACAGGTGATGACCAAGCGCTTTGAGAAGGCTGTATCACTCCACGTTTAAGCATGTCGTCTACTTGCTCTGTAATGACGCGGCGCTCTTCGGCAGAAACGCGGTAAGGACGCTGTCGCAGAGGCAAATGTGAGCCGGTGTCAATAGTATGAGCGATAGTCGTGGTGCGGCCCAAAGCAGGTTCTTGAAAGTCGAAAGAAGAGCGAAACTTGTTAAGTAGAGCAACAAGTTGGCGGCGATGCGAGAGAGGAAGGTCTGCGTCAATAGCATTGTCGAAGGCTGACAAACTTGATGGCTCAGGCGCATGGGTTATTGTGGCAATGTGACACGGCGTTTCGCCGGGAAGAATAATATCATCGATATGGTCGACAGGTTGCACATATCCTAACGTTTCACCACGAAGTAAGCCAATGGGGTAGTTGCAGTGGTTGGTAACCAGCATTACGGTTAAACCAGATGCAATTGTAAGAACGGCAAATGGGAGAACGATGCCCTTGCGTTAAGTAAAAAAAGGAGATGGCGTAAACACCACCGTGGCGTCAGGTTGCGCCACACATGAAAGGCTTACAGGGACCGAAGCTTCCGGGGGAAAGGTGATGTCGTCGTCAGCGATAAGTTTGCAGAGCCGAGGAGACCGGTCGGGTGGTGGAAATTCATATGTTGGCACAAGGGACACTTCGGCACGGGAACAATCGATGATAGCTTCATGACCTGATAAGAAATCCCAACCGAGGATAAGGTCATGAGAGCAAGATGGCAGAACAAAAAACTGTACGACGTACAAAACGTCTTGGATGACGACGCGCGCCGTACACAGAGCCGAGGGATGAATGCGTTGCGCGCTAGCCGTGGACAGCACCATGCCACAGAGAGATGTGGTCACTTTCTTCAGTCTCCGACAAAATTTGGCGTCCATCACAGAAACGGTGGCCCCGGTATCAATTAACGCTAATGTGGCGACTCCCTCAACATCGACATCAACAACATTTTTCGGCAAAAACGGAGGCCTTGGGAATTGCGCACGAGTTGCAGTTCTTGCCTCCGGAACTGCACTGATTAGTTTCCCTCCTCAGGAGGTGGTCGACGACGCATAGGCGATGGCGACCGGCGACGAGGGGATGGGAAACGAGCAGTCGATGGGCGGCGATCCGAGTCTGAGTGCCTCTGTTCATATGCAGATGCGGTGGCCTGCTGCGGCGCGTAGGTAGGAGTTCCGAAGTATGCGTTTGCAGGTGTGGGGCGACGGCGGCAGAAGCGTGCAATGTGGCCAGCGATGCCACAGGCGAAGCAGATAGGACGATTGTCTTGGCGAGGACGGAGGAGGTGGAGCTGATAAGGCGACTGGATGCGGTGGGGGCCGCGCGACCACAGCTGCGTAGCTGAGAGTGAAGGTGGTGCGTAGCCGACAGCTGAGAGATTAGGTGCTACTGAAGTGCACGGGTAAGGGGGCCTGTACTGTAGGGAGGACATCACAAATTTCCGTGCGTATGGCCTGCTGCAGTGTCGTAGGCAGGCTTGCGGTGGGCGCGTCGCTATGCGGCAGCAGGGAGAGCTGTCGGGCGACTTCCTCCCTGATGAAGTCTTTGATCTGGTTGGACAGACTTTCTTGGCAAACCTGGGCATTTGTGAGTGCGACGGCCGAGATCGAATCCGGCTTGGGACACTCTGTCGGGCGATGGAACGCTGACGGCGCAATTCATCAAAGCTCTGGCAGAGGCTTACGAGGATTGCCACCGTGTTCGGGCTTTTCGCTAGCAACAACTGGAATGCGCCATCCTCGATGCCCTTGAGAATCTGCCGAATTTTCTCTTCTTCTGGCAAAGATGGATTCACACGCCTGCAGAGGTCGAGCACGTCCTCTATGTAACTAGTAAATGTCTCGCCAGGCTGCTGGGCTCGGTGGCGCAGGCGCTGGTCAGCGCGGAGTTTGCGGACCTCTGGTCGGCCGAACGCTTCAGTGACGAGTGTCTTAAAGGAGGACCAGTTGGCGATGGCGGTTTCGCGGTTCGTAAACCAAAGTTCAGCTACGTCTGCCAAGTAAAAAATAACGTAGGCGAGCTTAGAGTCGTTGTCCCACTTATTGCTGGCGCTTACGCGTTCGTACAAGGAGAGCCAGTCTTCGACGTCTTGCTCACCACTGCCGCTGAAGATTGGTGGGTCGCGTTGGCGAGTAGCGCCGGGGCAGGTAGACGGGACAGCCGGTGGTGCTGGCTGGGCTGGGATGGGTTGGTTGGCGACTGCGTCAGTCATGTTTTGCAGTGGTCTCTCGTTCAACTTGCGAGAACGGAGCTCCAGGTCTGCTTAGGGATCTCAGCAGCCTCCACCAAATGTGATGACGTTTATTGAACCGGAGAAGTCGCAACGATGTCGCAACTAAAAATGGCCGTACGACAAGTCTGGCAAAAGGCGGCCCAGGTTCTCGTGCAATCAGAGCACGGGGTTTTTCCTTCTCTTTGGAAGGCGCATACAGGTTAGTGCGTATGCTCCACTACACAGCGAAAGCTGTTATCAGAGTACAAGGGCTGAGTATGGGGCCGTAGTTAGTCCGTCGCCGCCGTTGTTCATAACCAGTATCACGCGAAATAAAAAAAATATCCATGACAGAATGAGAATTGAAACCGAGCTCTTTGTGTGGCAGCCCAGTACACTGCCACTGAGCTACTTCAATGATTGATCTCCTTTGCAAACTGGCCCTATGCAGTATTCACGACGGGTAAGGAATTGCGTTAACCTGTGTAATAAAGCGTTAAAAGAGTAAAGTAACAACCAGACGTCTCAGAATATGAATTATGTAAAACGCAGATCGCTGAGTGCTCCAACCCATTACATAAGCCCTTGGCATAATTCTTCATCGTAGTCGCCATGGCGTCAACAATGCACAAATAATGTCTCATAAAGATGTAGTGAGCACCACGCTTTTCCTAATAATTACGAATAATGGCCTAGTGGGTGCTTCCCCCACGACACAAATATCATTATGGCGTAGTGGTTATATCATGTAGCTGAACTTGTAGTACTTATTCTAAAATTGTTCGAAAAAAAATTAGAGGATCTTTAGGCATCACCTTTAAAAGTTAAACACGATAGCGATATCTTGTCCCTAGGGCGCACTTCAAGCACTTTGTGCATAAAATCTTTCCGAACTTGTTATTCACCCACTAAGTGACCAGAATATATGCGTAGTGGGTCACTAGCTTTAAACCATGAAGTCATCATGATAACCGCATGTCTTGAAGCCTGATGGCAATGTTAGCGTGTACCAAGCGTTCAATAGTTCACGTTTTATTGTTAAGCATTTGTTCAGGATGCGTGTGTTTGTAAAGCATGAAACTTACTTTCACGGCATTTCCAAGAAGAGAAAGTTATTTTCACCGTATTCACAAGCAGTTGTGTGGTTGTGTGGTAGAACATCCACTTGCCGCGCAAATGACAGGGTTCGATTTTTGTTCACGCAGAGGATGAAAACTTTTCGCTCACAACCAACGGTGCCGACGCCACAATTTCTGCAAAACGAGATCTTTAACGCGCTTGAGTTAAAGGGTCTATATAAGTGCCGCTCTACCAGCTTTCGCTGTGACAGTGTGGCGCTACTCGTGCAGGTCTGGCCATTTTCTTTTACGGAAGTCGCAGTGTATGATGAGTGTGGGAATTTGGGGCCTCCTAGATCAGTTAAATATAGATGAGATTCCTCCAGTGTGACATCCTTCATAACCACCGTACTCGGTGACTGAGTTGTAACTATGGACCGTTTTCGCCCACCTCAATCAATATATTTTTTTCTTTTTTGTTACGCCCGATTTCTTGACTACGCAAATGAAATCTAGATCATGGAGTTGTAACTCCAACACTTGTGTCAATATTTTCGTGGGAAAATAACACGATACTCATATTCGTGCTATTTATTCCTCGTGTAGAGCTGCGCAGTGTCCGAAGACAAATTCGTGCAGCTGTAGCTCCCACTCGCGCAAGTATAGAGCAACTTTCGGACAAATAAATAGTCAGGAAAGGACGGAAGCTGTGTACATAATAGCGTGTATTTCTCGCACCACGCCCTGGTGCTCATGTAAGGCGGCAGAGATGTGCAAACAGTCCTCATGTGTGAGTTTCGGCGTGAAGCGCGTCGTTCAGTCTCGGTAGCAACTCGTCTTGTGCACACAGTCATCTTCCGGGATGTGACGTGCTTGTCTTCTCGTGTACTGAGTGTATTTTTTTCCCTTTCTAACCTACAGATATCCCAATTGCTTTCTCTCGCTCGCAGGACAACAGGACTCTGCTTCTTCCTTGGCTGGTGTCCATCTCGTTATCCACTTTGCTGGACATCATTGTTCTCTTCTATCTAACGGCAGAATCGGTGAGTATGGGCTGTTGTTTCAAGATAGAGCACTCCGCGAATAGTTTATGATCAAAAGAGCTTTCGCCTACCCACTTGCCCATTTCATCGGTTACGTGCGGAAAGTAAGAACAAAGCTGGCTTTCGACAAAGGTAGTCAGCCAGTCCTATGGCAATCTGGGTATACCAAGCTCAGTAAAATGCAATTGAAAAATAATAGAAAGAAAGGTACTACGAAAAAAAGGCCGAACACAAACAAGAGCAAAGCTTAACAGACTAACCTGCGTTCAAAGACAAGGAAGTGGTTTCCACCTAGCCTTCCTACAGGCGATATCTACTCGTTGCTTAAGAGCATGTGTACAGTGCCAGCACTAAGCTTAGTATACAGTGAACCTTTGTGCTAGTTGGTCTTCCATAATTAAGTAGAAACGGTGCAATATTCAACATGGGGATACAAAAGAAAGGACACAGAGAAACGCTGACTAGCGATTGAATTTTTATTTAACAGGAAAAGAAAAAGTATACGAAACAAAATATGGGAAAAAATGTACAGCATGATAAGATTTTTAAGGAATAATCACACGCGCTCTTTCAAAAATATAACTGTCGTTAAACAGACAGATGCCATGCTGATGCATGATCTTGCGCAATAGGGTCGGCTTCGAGGGTTTCGCGAGTGTGCTCGTCCTGATATCTGCCGATGATTGTGGTTTCTTCAAACACAGGGGTGCATCCGCAGGCACGGCAGCGAATGACCAAAAAAACCTGCTTTAGCTGTACGCACATTATTCTTGTGCTCACACAGGTGGTTATTTGGAGACTTTCCTGTTTGGCCTACATAGCATACCGTGCATGAAAGCGAAATACTATTGATGACATTGTTGATGCAATATACGTATCGTTTGCGATGTTTTATAGTACCCTGGCGTTTATTTTTCATCACAGGACAGGTGATAGGCGAAAGATATGACAGTATAAGGGGTGTTGAAAAACCCGCTTGAACACCGCAATGTTGGCCTATTTTCATGGTTTGATCTTATATATTTTGCATGTAGGGTATGACTGAAATATTCTTGCACCGGCCAGCTTTCGCGTCGGCCTGGGGATAATTTGTCCTGCAGTTTTTCTTTTCCCGTAGATTGTTTCCGCTACTGAAGTAAGTAGTTTTTTGGGATAACTTGCTGCTTTGAGCCGATGTATCTGCGCCATGATACTTTCAGTTACAATGTGTGGACATAATTTTTCCAAGGCATTGGAAACACATGTTTGAGCAATACTTTTTTCAATAATTTTGTGAGTGATGATGTGAACTGCAACAATGGCTTTTGTGCTCGTGGCTCAGACATCATGCGTGTACGTTGATTGGCGAATGTCAGCCATAATTCTATGAACTGAAAGGTGTTGTCCCGTGGCATTTTGTCCTGTCAAGATTTCGCGCTTGCCGGCTACACGCTGTTATTGCCGCTCTCACAGTTGGAAACGATCAAAATGAAAAGAATTGATCACGCATGCTTGTCATGCGTCACAAGAAAGAACGGGTGGACGGCTTCCAAAAGCTTCCGCTGAACTTTATGCAGAGGGAGGCATCCATGGGTGGGTAGGGGGGCGTTGTTCTATTGCCGTCACATGACTGACAAGATTATTTAATGGCCTGTAATAACGTTCGAAGTTGCTCTCTAATTCTCAAAGCTGTTTCACACGCATTTGTGAACCCTGAGTGCATATCATTTGCGAGGTCCCTACAATGATTAAGTCATTCGGGCAATACATTGCGTCCGGGTCAGGACTAAAGGAAGTTGCTTGTCTCCTGACTGAATTCTGCACCCGCTTTGCTGTATGACCACATCAAATTTGCCATACACAACATGGGTCGTTACAAGCACATAAACAAACAAGATTAATTCGCTAATCAAAGAAGAGCACTAAATCAAAACTTTATTCAAGCAGTGTGAGGCGCAATCACTCAATGGGACGAATGAGTGTCGTACGATGCACCGCAAATGAAGCAAAGCTAGAATATATGTTTAATGTATGCCGCACCGGCTGTCAGAGCACGATTGTTTGAAAACGCCTCACCTTTTTTATATCGATAAAAAATGTGATGGTATTGTGGCTTTTCGTTGGGTTGCCTCCAAGTGTAGCTGGAAGCTTCACCTGTGAAGAGGGTTGGCCACACACAATGACTTAGTCTGAGAAAGGAAAAAGCAACGGGTGACAACCACTTAGAAAATGTTGATGCTTTGCAACATCATCGGTGAACTTGTCAAGCTTTAATAATACAGTAATGTTTGGGGCGTAACATCCCAAAACCACGGTACGGTAATGAATAACGTCTTACAAGAGGGCTACGGAAATTTCGACCATCTGGTGTCCTTTAATGTGCATAGAAATCGCACAGTACACGTGCATCCATTGAAACGTGACCACTTTAGGCCCATGTGCTCAGATTTGGGTGCATGTTAAAGAACCCCAGGTGGTCGAAATTGCCGGAGCCCTCCACTACGGCGTCTCTCATAATCATATGGTGGTTTTGGGACGTTAAACCCCACATATCAATCAAACGTGACCACTGCGGCTTGTATTGAACCCACGACCTTTTGGTCAGCAGCCAAGCACCTTAATCACTGCACTACCGATGGTGACCATGGAAAGCTATCATAATACGTTCTATAAAATAGTGGCTACCGACTTTCTTTACACAACGAAGGCTAAAAGTTAAGAAAGAGAGGGAAACTTGAAGAAAGGTACTGCGCGAAATGTACTGTTTTCTGCTCTACACTGTGGAATGAACGGACGTTACGTGGAAAAAGCGAAACACATAGTGCACCCATGCGTGGGCAGAACAATCGACGTAACACCAGCCACCTCGTTATGCATTGCGTCCCGGTTACAATACTTCGGGCAACGAGTTCCATTAAGCAATGCCATACGACAAAAAAATCGAAACATTACGTATTTATTCCGGGCAAACGAATCATTCGTAACGACGTCTTCACCACCTCCTGCGGGAATGGGTAGAGTGTCAAAATTGCGAACGGGGAATGATGAAGTACGGCATGATCCACGCGTATACCCAAGTTTTGCTGGTCTATTATTATATTCTCTTGTTCTCCTTAACCTACACATCCCGTTATCTTTTTTTCCTTTGTTTTCTCGTGTATCGCTTATTTTCCTTCGTCGAGTAGTTTGCTCTCCGGTTTCAGCTTATTGCCCGTGTTTTACGGCGACCGCCATCTTGTCAGCCGCCCGTGCGGCGCTGTCTCCTTCATACGCGATTCCGCTTGTCCACATCCAGGGCCACCTTTGTTCGAGCCTGGTTGCGCTATCCCTAATGAAACGATGCACCGCAGCAGCCCACGAAAGCGCGTGGGGTTTCGGGACAGCCGGATACCTTATTCGCGCACAACGGCTCGTCTCGACTTTCTCCAGACTCGTGGCTTGTAACCTGGCACAAATTGCTTTCCTCGCAAGACATCATCCCGTGTTTTCGCTTGCTCGCCTCTTCATCCGTAGTCGCCGGCTTTCGAGAAAAAAAAAACAAAAAAAAACACCCGGCGGCCAGGAAACTAGGCACCCACGTTGCGGAAGGCATGCATGAAAGCCCACGCACATCTGAGTGGACTGGCCGGAGCTTCGTTTACGTAACACCCTCTGCCTCGTTCCTAAACGCAGGGTACAGCGTTTCTCGGTTCAACAAGCTCGCCGAAAACACTTACCGCTTTAGAAACGACAGTAAGGGTAACTGTATACGAGTCTGCTGTTTTGCTGTGCTATACTGATGCATCACGACAAAGCGAAAAGAGTATACACACGTGTGTGTGTGGAAACTTAAAAGGAAAGAGGCAGATAAAAACAAGAACTATATCATATAATGTTGTATGTACTATATACACACGCAACGGCTACTCATACAGTTCGTTTTTAGGCATCAAGCAAAAAACACAAATGAACACGTTCTTAATAACAAATTTATTTCTGTGTACAATCTCCTACGAAAGGCTGCGCTCTTCTACGTGTGCACGATGCATGAGCCGGCGCAGATTGTTAAAGTGAATCTCCTCATCTTCAAATTTTCAGACTTGAGAAGGAGTTGACTTGAGCAATCACGTCTTCTTCGTCCTTGAAACGTCCTCGCGAAGTATACTCTTCGTAAGAAGATAAGAGGAAGAAGTCGCTTAGTCTGAGGCGATGTAAGTATGGCGGGTGAGGCAAAGTTTTGTAGCCTGAGGAGGCTGCATGCCTCAGCGTCACCTGCGCAGAGTGAGCCGGACTTTTTCGATTGGTGGGACCCTTTTTTGCTTTGGTGAAATAATGGTATTGCGTTATATAATGGAGAACAGAAGTTTTATATTACGGTAAAACTAGACAGATGCACTCTCATACCCTCGTTTTCATCGTGTACTGATAATACGAACTTTTTAAAGGCCCTCTCTTTCTCCCTTTACACACACACACACACACTATATATATATATATATATATATATATATATATATATATATATATATATATATATATATATATATATATATACACATTTTCGCCTTTCTCTGGTTCATATCAGTATAGCTCTCTGCAAAGTAACGAAGTGATACGAGCAAGCCCTCTCAGAGTCTTATTACTTGACACTGGAATGCGATGCTTTGGAACTCGCAAACTTTTTCGCCCGCACTTGTGGAGCCGCTTTCAAAAACAAAAAAAAACAGGGCTAACAACAAGAATGTCTTTCTTTTCTTGTCACAGTGGCTTGCGAAATTGAAGCAAGAGACACAAAATTATAATGAGCTATACAGGCATGTTTCCCTGCAAATGTGCTGGCAGCTGGATCAGTTTATATATTTTCATTCATGCAAGTAAAGCAGACTACCTTGGTCTGTCAGTGTTCCTGTGCAATTTGACGCGTTGTATTTGTAGTGCTAATAATTTCTTCCGGCCAACAAAAAAGGACGAAAAAATGAACTTTATAATAGCTTGACCACGTTTGCCACAATTATACACAATAAAATAGTATTTGAGAAGAATATTGATATGATATTCCAGGAAATATTTGTTTACATGATAGTTATTTGTATGTTTGTAGTGACAGTCACCTTCTGAAAAACCTGTGGAGCACGATGAGTTGAATATTGCGCTGCTTAAAATGAAGCTTTGTCTCGGGGGCAGTCCTTTTACTGAAGTTCGAGCTCTCCTAAAATTATTTATTTGAAGAAAAATTACCCATTCTGTTAATTACCGTCCTGTATTTAAAGACTATGTACTCCTGCAATTATGAAGGTCCTTAGTAACGTGGTAGCGTTAAAATGCTCGTTTTGCTGAATTTTCGGCATCGACGTCGGTGTCGGCGTCATTGCTTGCGAGCGAAGTATCATTTTGTCTTTTACGGAAAATAGAGAAACAAATAAAATAAAAGAATTTCTGTTCTAGTGACAAACAAACACACGCTGTCTACGAGGCAAGGAGGTGTTCTACCGAAAAGTGACGCTATTGCTTGAAAATGCCTAGGAAAAAATAAGCACTGCATGAATGTCATCAAGTGGGGGAGGAGGGGGTCTCTAACGCGTGTGACATTTCGTGCCAGCAGCGTAGACTCGGGCTAGGCGTTAAAACATGTACATTGCGCAACGAGTGGGTGCTTTAAAGGTGAACCGATTAGGGAGCGCTCATACTTATGCAACCATAAGCAGCTGCCAAAGCTTCAACAAAATGAGTAACTGCTCAAGTTCACGTATTTCTCTGCGAACGCGCACTTGACTGATTCGCAAAACAATAAATTCCGGCGTAGTGGGCTCTTAACAACTGTACTATCAGTGGGCATTACAGCATACGTACAAGCACAGTCGTTCGTTTCCTAACGTCACGGTAGAGATATGCATCGAGAATCGAAGCTAGGCTAGTCATGAGGAAGGAGATGCGCACAGGGTTCGAATACGCTATCGCATTCCGCTTTTGAAACGGAAGCTCAAATCTCTTCCAAGTCTTTTTTTCCTTCAATGCATGAGAAGAAGAAAAAAAATATTTTGCTTGTCGCATGTGGAATGAAATCTAGCCATACTTATTGCGTTAAAAAAACAGGAACCTGATGATGCCGTCAGATTTATTACTTCAGCAGTTGATGTCTTCGTACAGATTGTCAGAAATTGCAATATTCAACAACAATAAATTGTGATGTTTGCAACTCTGTGAAAAAAGATTGCTTAACCTACATTTATCTAAAGATATCCCTAATTTATGAGCAGTACTTCTTATAACCCTGCGGTAAGCATTCGTCATCTTTTGTTTCGCTTTAAAAACACCTGCTCCGATTTGTCTGGCATGGTACGCATTAACTCTGATGGGCGGAGGGACGAGTACAGAAAGATATAGAGAGATAGAGACAGAAAAACATAAAAAGGGGAAAAAATAAAGAGAGAAAGAGACGCTGAAAAAGAGACAAGGAAAAAAAAGAGCAAGGCAGAAAAATAGAGAAAACGAGAAATAGAGAGAATGAAAGAAAGGGCGAGAAAGAAATAGAGAAAGACAGAAAAAGACAGAAACAAACAGAAGGTGAGACGTAAAAAATAGAGAAAGGGAAGAAAGACAAAGATAGACAGAAAGAGAGAAAAAATAATAAAGACAAAAATAGAACAAATCACAGAAAAGCAGAGAAAAGAAACAAACGACGGGGGAATAAGAAAAAAAAGTGCCGCCATATCCACGAAGTGAATGATGATGAGTGGGCGAAGCTCCGGAGGTAAACCTGGTAAAGCATGAATCTCCCGTACATTTTGCCCACTCGATTTTATTACATCGCTCCCCCTAACGTACGTCGCCGCACTAAATCGAACGATTGCCTTTCACCAATGACACACGCCATATGTGACATCATTCCTATTTTATAACATCTCGCATCTTTCGTAATCAGCTACAAGTACCGCCATCTAGTGAACACTGCAAGAACTAAACGAGAGGTGGCTACATGGATGGATGGATGCTATGAGCGTCCCCTTTATAACGGGGTGGTGACAAGTATGCCACCAGGCTCGACAAAAAAAAAAAAACCTTTTTCTTTTTTGATGTTGGCCTAATGCCTCTACTTCGATAAATTCTATCTTAATGGAAAAAAAGGTAAATTTTCAGCTTAAGTTCTCTGCCATTTACGGCACACTGTCCATATTTTATTTTTCCAATATTTATTTTTGTCCTTTCTCTCTAATTTTCTGCCACCAATACTCTAACCGTCTCTTACTTATTTCAATCGCGGGTGTGTTCAGCTTTCCATTGTTGTCCCTAAAACCCAAGGCTTCCTGTAGGCTCGTGCCCAAACGTACACCTGGGTGGATATCTCCACATTCAATCAGAACATGCTCCGCCGTTTCCTTATCTTTCCCGCAGCATGTGCATTGTTCTTCTTCTTTACTGAATCTTGCTTTATAACTACGCGTTCTAAGGCAACCCGATCTCGCTTCAAACAGTAAAGCGCTTCCCCTTGAATTATCGTAAAATGCCTCCCTCCTTATTTCATTTTTGCCCACTGGGGACGGTACCGCCATCTAGTGAACACTGCAAGAACTAAACGAGAGGTGGCTACATACTGGGGACGGTACCGCCATCTAGTGAACACTGCAAGAACTAAACGAGAAGTGGCTACATACAGGGGACGCACAGCCCACGCCTTAAGGAGCTTCGTTCCTAAAAAAATAAAGACGGACAAGGCAAGCCGCCCTGGTTCGCACTTCTTCCAGGCTTAGGAACAGTGGTATGAAGGTGCCCTGAATTTATTCCAAGATATAGGATAAAACCCAAGTTTGAATTCTAGATCGCCAGACCAGCCGACTCCATAACCCCCGGCTTCGGGTTCCTCGCAGGCGACAGCACATGCCACTTTCGAAACGGGTTGGTACGCAGTTCAGATATCATTCGTATTAATGGCAAAACAGTGAGTAAATGAAAATGACCACCGAATTGTTTAGAACCACTATCACCGATAATCTATGGTCGAAAAAAAGAAGAAACTATGGTCGGAAAAGTTTTGTGCAAATGGACTCACCTGTTGACTCGCTCAGACTCACAGAGAATGACATTTAGTGAGCCCAAGCGAGCAATATTTTGGCGAGATTGAGCCCGACTGAGTCCTGTTGAGAAAGCTTACAGTGAGCCTCAGTCCGAGTGAGTCTTAAGGCAAAATATTTTTCGTGAGCGAGTCCTAGTGTGCTCTGCTTTTGTTTCCGGCTTCTGCTTTGATCTCTCGTGCCACACATGAAGCGCATTGCTGACAACAATGGCACATAAAGGTTGCTACTGTAAATTCGTAGACGACCACCAAAGGCTTATCACTCGTGCGTTAGTGAATTTTTTTTTCTTTCATTTCACCCAACACGGATGTTAACACGGTAGCTCTTACTCTGTGAATATTGCGATGCATAGCAGTGGTCGATAGCACATTGTTTCTTACCAACAGCGAAAATACCATGCGGTTAAACCGCTTGCACATGAAAAAGCCGTTGACCCTCGGCGATGATGCAGATGAGCTCTAGCATTTCATTTTGTTTGCTTTTCATTGTTGGTTCTTTTCTGTCTTCCTTCGTTCTCTCTTTCGTTCCTTTTTCGTTTTGTAGTGCTGTCTAAGGCGTCAAACGCTCTAAGGCGTCAAACGCTGAATTCATGAGTGAAAAGATCATGTAAGGAATACGCGGGCTGCGCTGACTCCTGGCTTTGTGAGGAGCGTGCACACGAACACAGCAGACTTGGAACTACGAATTTCAAAAGTTGTGCTCTGCATTACTGTACCTGCGGAATCGCGCAGTGGATGTTATGCCCAATCATCTAATCCGCAAAGCTGGTTTTTTCTGGGTACATACCGAGTTATGCAAGTTCCAACGTAATGCCGTCAAACTTCTCGCTATAATTTTTACAACTGAGCTTCTCTCAGATATAGCACGCGGAAGAAATTACCTAGACAAGCTAAAACAAAAACCTAAAACTTCGCTTCGCCACGGGGAACGCCTCCTCCTTTATGCAAAATCACCGGGCTCACACGTCAGCTCACACTAAAGTACGCATCTTGAGGCGAGCCGCCGCTCACTCCTTTGCTCGCAGAGCTTCCAGCGTTTGAAGCTAGCGGCAGGAGTGCGCACTGGATGCATTCATCTTGTTCCAGTTACCCAAGCTCGCTTCGCACTCCCCGATTCCGGCTGCCACTAACGATTGTCATCAACGTCAACTAAACTCCAGCTGTTGTGCTCTGTCTTAGCCACATTTACTTTCGTCTGAGCCGTAATATGGCACACAACTTGCCGGCAGCGCTGCGATTCAGATTGTGAACAAACATACAAAAGATACTCACTCGAAATACAGTGCGCCGACAATGATTTGCGCTTTCAGAACACCAGAAATCCGCAATCATCTTCTGGCAGCTGATTTTTAAGCAGAAAGTAAATCCGAATTATAGAGGTTACGCTGTGTATACGTCACAGGTATCACACTGATTAGCGGGACCTTCTTTTCTTTTCTTTTTTTAAGAACTGTATGCCTTACGCTTCAACTTCAACCAAATCTACGTGTTTTCTGGTCTGTTTTCGAGAGGCAGATGTATAGGGCATTAAGTACAAGTACGGAAAAAAAGAAAGCAAGCAAGCAAGAAAGAAAGAAAGAAAGAAAGAGAGAAAGAAAGAAAGAAAGAAAGAAAGAAAGAAAGAAAGAAAGAAAGAAAGTAAAAGAGAGGCAGACAGACAGACAATCTCTTCTACTGCTCGAAATAAACAGGGAAAACAACGTGTAAACTCTCCTTGAAGCACCAGCAAAATCAGTGCTTTTCCTTTTTTTCCTTGTGTATGTGCCTACACAAGATTATAGTTTTTAGGAGTTGGTGGAGGCTCCTGAAGTGACCGAAATTCGTCGAACAGAGAACGTCGCTGAGGCCAGCGTTTCGACGAGTCGACTGGCCTTTGAGAGCGCAGAAACCGCTTTCCTTAGCAACGTGTCTACGTACAAAGCCTTGTTCGCTGTCTTCAAAAGTAGTGGAAGGGAAGCGAAATCACTGTGCGCCAAGGAGGGAAGGGAGAGGCAGGGTAGCATGTGGCCATTGAGATGGAGAGTGCGCCTTGTGATGCGCTACCAGGTATGACTAGTAGCGATGAAAATGAAAGACGACGCATATTGATACGCAAACAATTACCTTTATTTCGAGCGCGGAATGGCTTATGAACAGGCCCGGAAAAAATAGGAACACCAAAGAGGAGGGAAAGGTCAACAATCAAAAATGGCGTCGTTCGTAGGCACTGTTGGTGAAGTTACCGAAGCTTCCTCGTTTTCATTTTGAGCAGAGATCGCAGAGACAGCCATGGAGCGTCCACTGCCGAGAATCGTCATGAATCTGCTAAAAGGGAGAACTCGCACTCCCCACTAAAATGTTGCGGGGGTAAAAGGCATTGTAGAATATATTTATAAGACACCTAGGGCTAGTCATACAAGGCAGAGTCAAGCCCATGCGAATACTAGCGAACATTGTGTTCCTCTTTGCTGTCTTAGTCTTCGTGTCAGACAGCGCTCCGTAGTAATATAGTCAAAGAAGACGTATCAGCGCCCCTGACACTTGAGTTGTGTTATACAGTTGGTGACATGGTTGCCTTTAAAGATCATTTTTTCTTCCTAAAAAAGTGCGATCGAGGGTGTGCTTACGCTTCGGTGATTTTTCTCTTTATCTGACCAATAGAGTGCGCCAATATTTTTGTGTCTTGAAACAACGCTTACACTCAGTGCAGTGGGAAGCCAAAATACGCATTTCAAAAAGATGTGTCAATAGCGTACTCGTGTAATTATGTTCTTAAAATCCCTAATTATTGCGTACTGCGCATAAGTATGTCCATGTTCGAAATAATGTAGGTCATTTGTTTGCCCATCACCTTGTGTTGTCTTTCGTTTACTTCGGCTCGTGTCGTACCTGGCAGCGCATTACAAAATGATGTCGTACCAACAAGCCCCCGTTGCAGCTTTATTGCAGATAGAGAAATAGAAACGTCAAATAGGTGTGTGTTTTCATCGTCATTATCAGCCGTACTACGCCCACTACACATCATAGGTCTATACCATTATTCACCAATGAATCAGGTCTCGTGCTTTTGCTGCTGCGTTATACCATACCGTCGGTATAACTTCGGTCTTTTATATACTCTTAATCAGGTCTCATTTGAAGTACTGGACATATCCGAAACTGAACAATCCTCTTCTCGTTAACTGCGTATAGTTAGCATTTCAATTCACTATGACCTGATTAAAAGAATGTAGTCATGAAAAACGTGCGTCTGTTTTCATTTAACAGGAGGCTCAACGACTGGCTTTTAGGATCAGGTCTTAATCAGCTGCTTTGCGCGAATTATTCAGTTTTTACTTAAAACATAGCACCATCAAAATAGCGAAACCAAAGTAAAACTCCGAAGTACGTGAACCAAAAAAAAGCAAAGACAGTTAGTGGGCCCGGGGAGTTCTCATCTACACCTCGCGTTCAAAAGCAATATGATATGCAAAGAAAGGTACATAGACGTCACAGTGCTTGCTTTTGAAGTGCGCTTTCAGTTCGTTCCGTGCCGTGAGCACTATAGAATTTGTTCCACTTTGAGGAGAATACAACCTCACTGACTTATAGCTCTTCATCATTTGTTAAAATTTAACGAAGAATGTTCATACGTTCCCCGGAGACGGACTGGACAGTAATGAAAAGACACTAATTAAATTGCCTTTTTGTTGTAATCACTATACAAGGGATGAATACAAGCGGGTAATTTCAAAGAATTCACTCATTTGTTTCCAACTTATTTTAACTGAAATATAGCATTTCTACTGCCCTTAAAATAACCCAAAATAAAAAAATCACAGCATATCCACGGAGTGAATGATGATCAGTGGGGCAAAGCACTGCAGGGTTTGCTAAACCGTAAACCATCCGCGAATATCGCCCACTACATCATGAAATACGTGACAAACACTGTGTATATTTATACAAGCCAGTTTTATTATTCAGAAGTGGTAGTAGCTATACGTCACTTCCGTCCCCCCTTCACTGTAACGGCTTTTTGATCGGTGAAGTGCAGGATCGCTGATGGGGTGTAGTGGGATGTTTGCAAGGACGAAGTAGTGGGCAGTTTGCAAAAGTGATACATGCATACCCACGCCTTTAGGAGCTTCGCCCTAAAAGGAACAGGAAGATCAAAAAGTCAAAATAATGTGTATGTCAAGGCCTCAAGCACTGCAATGTGGTGGGGCCTTGAAAAACAGCCAAACCTGCGCGGAAGGTGCAGAACAGCCACAACGAAAGCTTGAATGGCAGCCTTTCTAGAGCATTTTTTAACACTCTTTGGATAACCGCTACAAGCACTCTTTCACGCTGCCCACAGCGTGATAAATCATAATTTCTGTTTATAGAAGGAAAGCATTCATTACGAGAACCTCTGTCATTCTTCAGAGAAGCGTTGGTACCCGCTACATACTCGCAAGGAACTTCGTACAATTCTTTAGCGCTATGTAGGAGACGATGATCAAGAATTATGCCTGAAGCTTTTGTTATGGGTTGAAGCATTCAACGACCCACTCGTCAAGCAATGTGTGACACCTGGTTGTTTCTTTGCTGTTCTAGAACGCTTTATTACTTGTATTACCGTGATTCCTATCCCGACATGAAGCCTGTTTAGGGTCAGTTTGCGAAGAAGCTTCAAGCACTGGAGGACCCTAACAGAAGACCAGTAAGACGGTATTTGAAAGAAAATATATCAAGATTTGTAGAGGTAGTAAGAACAGATGAATGTGTTAATTCATAGTTACAAAGGGTAAAACCCTTGTTTAATATCACGAATATTTAAGGCATGATGCCCTTTAGCAGTGATTGAGGGACGTATGACCGTTTGTTCTGTCATGTTTGTCATGAACCGTAATATATTTATAATTTCCTTTTGTGGGCACATCCAACCGGAAATAAAAAAAAACAGACCACGTGACTCGGTAGTATAATACTGGGTTCCCACGCAGGAAGCACGGTTTCAAATTCCACTGCGTCCTTGGTGTTCTTTATTCACTTCGATTTCTTTTTCTCATTTCGCGCGATAGTGATTACGGACACCGGCGTCAGCGGCAGACAACTACGGTGCTCAAAATCCACCCTTCTTTGTGATCTCATAACAGCCTTCGCTGTAAAAGGTTGCGCAGCATCCAAATTTCAAGCCATGAAAAACATTGCTCGGAGAAGATGCAAGAAGAATCTACAAGTAATTTGATTACTTCTCGAAACTAATAGCAATAGTAACATTACCTTTGAACAGCTGTAACTTCTGAGTGTATCACATGTTAAAAAAAAGTTACAACTTTGCTGCAAAGGCGAAGCAATGAGCGCGATAGGAACAAATTGGAAGGTCATGCGCCAAATGGCAAACAGATCGAAACGTGCCCCGCGTTTCTCACGCAAAAATGACGCACGAAACGTACTCACAAGTACAGATGAACGCGAATAGGCACCTCAGTTGTTACTTTGCTGAGTTGTAAAAGCGCGTCCTTTTCCCAAACGAAGACGGTGCAACGATTGCAGTGACTTTTGTGCGCCCGGTAACTACAAGAGAAACGTTCTAGTTAAAGCCCAACGCCACCCAAGACGTACGATCATCCCCCGCACCGCGAAATAAGGGCACGCGAGCGTGCTTGCACCTTCTCCACTTTGGCGGCAAAGTACGCGAGGGAGATCAAAACGCGCGCCACCGCTTGCTCATTGCGCCATGTTGCTGGTAATGCTCAAAACACGATAGTTCCCCCCGATGTGCCCATCACTAGTGGAAGGAGGCAGATATAAATAGCTTGCCGTTTGAGCGTTCAAGGTATGCTCCTTGGTGGCTCAGTGGTTAACGCCTCGCATCACGACACAAAGGTTCCGTGCTCGATTCCGCGCGGCAAAGTCTTTTCAGGATTAATTTTTTCTTTCTTGCGTTTTCAGATATATCGATTGACTTGTGGAATTTAACGTCCCAAAACCACTATATGTTTATGAGAGACGCCGTAGTGGAGGGCTACGCAAGTTTCGACTACCTGCAATGGGGTTCTTTAACGTGCACCCAAATCTGAGCACGCAGGCCTACAAGATTTCCGCCTCCATCTGAAATGCAGCCGCCGCAGCCGCGATTCAATCCCGCGATCTGCGGCTCAGCAGCGGAGTACCTTAGCCACTAGACCACCACGGCGGGGCGTTTTCAGATATATAGATACGCATACATATACGGTGAGTATACGTATGCGTGTCTGGCGGCAAAATTCTGGCGGCAAATATGTACACTGGCGGCGAAATTCTGCGGAGATTGTCTATATAATTGCTATTGCAATAAAAGTATAGATACGCTGCAAGTGATATATTTCAAATGCATTTTAGAAGTAAATTCCTCGCCTCTACCAAGGTTCGCTGAATACAAGGAGAGAAAGAGCCGACTTTATTTCGTGTAGAGCGTGTCGGCAGTTTGTTCTTGGTGGCATTTGGTGGCGTTACTGTTTTTATTTCATTATCCAAAAGATTTTTTTTCTTTTTCTCAGCAAACGAAAAGCCGTTATTATATTACAGTGAAACAGACAATAAATAGTAAGTTTTACGGGTCCTGTTTTGTTCGACGAAGAACGCATCCAATTTCACAACTGCTCAAGACAAGTTTAAATATCACTCGCGGCAACCGTCAGGTGCCCCATTCATCTGCTGCAAGATACGACATTTAAAATAACGCTTCATCCACAACATCAGACGCGCGCCGGGCGCCTGCCTTCATCGTATCTTTTTCAAGAACCCCGAGCTCAAATGTATACCCTCTCCTAGCTGCAATTTTCAAATTTTTTATTATCAACTTTGTTGTTGTTTTTTCTTCTCTAAAAGGCAACGTACTCATGTTTACAATTACATATTCTTTTAACAGCAGTCTTTAAAAGTCTTTAAAAAAGTCAGTCTTTAGAAGTATTTAAAATAGGTATGTAAGTGGAATAGATTACTCAGCATTGCATGTAAGCTGCGATTCATCATCATCATCATCATCATCATCATCATCATCATCGTGATCATCATCATCAGCCAGACTACATCCACTGCAGGACTCCCATGTTCCGCCAGTTAAAAAAAAAACTGCGATTACACCTGACTAAATTCAAGTGCTCTTTCTACATCGAGAAATATATACATTTGCTTTTCGTGCCTTAGAAATGTGGTATTACTTGTTGGATTTTCTTGAACGTGCCTAACTGTGGCCTCCTTTGCACTTATTTTGCATGAACAGGACTTCAACCCGTTCATCGCTGTCCTCTTTATCACGGATGTCTTCATCGCCGTCTTAAACGTAAGTGCGTTTCTGCTCTTGCATAACATTGACTTCCCTCATCATGCTCAACTTTTGCTTTAAGTGTTGGCCTACAGTAAATCAAGTACTTCGTGATGATGATAAAAAAAGTGACAGATCCCGCGTGCAGTGGGAATCGATGATATGCGAAGCACAAATGAGGAAGGTTGATATGTCACTTTAAAACAGGCACAAAATTACGAGGCAGACCTAAATTGTGCCGTACATGACTTCCATGTCATGATTATTATGTTTTATAGTGTCATTTACCTTCGTCATCTATTCACGTCACGTGATACCAATTTCATATACCTTCGTCACCTTCACGCCATATACCTTCACGTAACGTAATAGCAACTTCAACGCTACGTCACGTAAGAGCAAAACTCAACGTCACACACACAATGTTGTCATTAATTCTGGCAAGCGAGGTGAGCGTTTCGAGGCAAGCTGTAAAATTCATTTGAAAAGAATTCATGAAAATCTCAAGCCTGCAATTTGGCATGAATGACACAAACGTACAAGTGAACGTACCCAGTGAATTTCATTGAGATTCACTGACCTCAAAAAATCGCCGGAGTTGGCCTTTAAGTCTTGCCATCAGTCTTGACAGCGTAGCCAGTCTTGTCAGACCGGCTACGCTGTCTGTGCATGCATTTCAGCGCAAGTGTCAGGTTGAATTCAACCGTCTGGTAGACAGCTAGATGACACGCAATAAAATATTAAGCGAAGGCCATTCCTGCTTAAACACTAGTTAACAGACACCAGATTACCAGGTTTACCACCAAGCGTGGTAGCTTGCCATGATCGAAGCTCGCGCAACCACCTACGCATTGATAGTCTCAGTGAAACTAAACCAAACGTGCCTTTAACGCGTGGCATTATCACGCGATTGTGGCGTCGACAAAGGCAATAGTCGGCGCAATGGTCAGCGTCTTGTGACGAATCTCTTTATTTGGACCAACTTGTACAGCGGAAGCGAAAAGTTAAATACCAGCAATGCACGCTGATAGCGAAAAGCAGTGTCATCCGTTGTCAGTGAAATATCTACGCTAAGGCGGCTCGTCAATTCCACACGTGGCATCGAAGATTCCAGACTAATTGTTTGTGACCACGTCACTTCCAGAATGAACAAACAGTATTTGGAAGGGGGGGGGGGGAGTATATTGTAAGGGTTTTGTCACATAACGGAGGAGGGGCGGAACGAGAGGACGAGAGGCAGCAAACAGCCAGAAGGTGAGCTGAGAAAATAAGGAATGTTTTTTGGTGCACGAAGAAATAAATGATTATTGTGAATGATTACAAATATTGGTAGGCCTTGTTTATTTGAAGCTTAAGGTATAAGAGTGTGATAACTTTAACAATTTGTTTGTGTTAATGACTTGAGTTGACGACAGGCTCTGTTGCAATTTCACTATACTTTCGGTGGACGATCTGTTGGTCACAGAGAAAAAAAATCACAGCATATCCTCGGAGTGCATGATAATGAGTGGGGCGAAGCTTCCGTTCGTTCTTGCTTCAGTCCGTCCGCGCGTCCGTCTGTGTGTTCATCCGCGCGTCCGTTCGTCCATGAATTCGTTTGTGCGTCCGTCTTTCATCCATCTGTCTGTTTGTGCGTCTGTCCATCTAGTGAACACTCCAAGTACCGCCATATCACATTTTTTCATCATATATATAGCATATAGAAGTACCACCAATTAGCGGACATTCCAAGGACTAAACGAGAGGTGGCACTTTCTTACGGCCTGAGCTTCGTGTCTAATTCCCACCTTTCACCGCCTCTAGTTCATGGCTATATACTAGTTCACTATATTCATGGCACTGCGGCCCAATCCTCACTAAAGCTTAAGCTTGCTAAAACAAAGAAAAAGAAGGTTACGCCCAGCGAGTTTGACGTGGCAACCCTTTCTGGTCAAATAGTGCTCAGATTGCCACTATCCCTTAAGAGGAAGGTATATAACAGCTGTATCTTGCCGGTACTTAGCTACGGAGCAGAAACCTGGAGACTTACAAAGAGGGTCAGCTTAAATTGAGGACGACGCAGCGAGCAATGGAAAGAAAAATGGTAGGTGTAACCTTAAGAGACAAGAAGAGAGCAGAATGGATGAGGGAACAAACGGGGGTTAAGGATATCATAGCTGAAATCAAGAAGAAGAAATGAACATGGGCCGGGCATGTAGCACATAGACAGGATAACCGCTGGTCGTTAAGGGTAACTAACTGGATTCCCAGAGAAGGGAAGCGGGTTAGGGGGAGGCAGAAGGTTAGGTGGGCAGATGAGATTAAGAAGTTTGCGGGTATAAATTGGCAGCAGCAAGCACAGGACCGGGTTAACTGGCGGAACATGGGAGAGACCTTTGTCCTGCAGTGGGTGTAGTCAGGCTGCTACTGCTGATGATGATGATGAGTGCTCAGAGTACGTGCTTCTGATGCTAGTTTTTTTTAGTAAGCATCAAATTCAAGGCAAAAATTTATTGAAGATTAAGTCACCAATGTTCCTCTCTGTAAGTTATTTCATCACTGGCAGGAACAACTATCTTTTTATTTATAATTAACGTGCGCGGGTTTCCTTCTCAATTGAAAAGGGTGCGCTCGCGCCGCACCTCTAGTCCGGCTGCGGTGGTGGCTAACTACTACTACGACGACTACGTACATCGCGGACGCACGGCACACTGCATAGAGAGCTTCGCCCCCCTAAGAAGCCACCGGGTATGTAAATACTCCCATGTCACACCTCTGACCGGGATATCAGCACAAGTGCCGCTGCCAAGCTGTGTGCTACACAGCAGCAGTGTCGTGTGGTGGCAGGGACAGTATGCTCTCGCCAAGACGCTGCATGGTTTGTTTCTTGAACTGTCCACGAGAGGGCGTCTCACAAGTACGCAGAAGGGAGATAAAATACCGAAATAGCGAGAAAATTAGGTCATGGAAGCCTGAAGAGACAGAGTGATAGAACATTTGTTTAAGTTTTTCTTTGGTACAATAACATCGAAATAATCGAAGTAGATAAGGCATTAGGTCAACGTAAAAAGAAAGTTTTCCTTTTTTTTTCTTGCGAGCCTGGTGGCACACATGTCACCGCCCCGCTATATTGGGGACTCATAGCATCCATCCATCTATCGAAGGTAGATTGGGGTGAGCTAGACACAAAGCAGCCGACTTCAAGTGTCTGCGCCCACGTTTCGATCCAGTCTATGCCGTCCGGAGACCGTTTTGTATCCATTCTATTGACATAACTACATTGTGCTAGATAAAGTGTATTCTAATATAACGGGGTTTCCGCCATAATGTGCTCGTTTTTTTTTTCTGGCTATTCTCTCGTCTTGATCGTCAGGCGAGCCTCGACCGATCCTGTGCGATTCCCTCCTGTCGTCTTCTAGTTTCGTCCCTGCCCCGTTCGGTGACAGGACGCGTACAAAACAGCCCCCCCCCCCCTCTGTTCTCAGTCTGCACTCAAGCTTATCAGACAATTCAAAAAACGATCTCAATGGTTCCTGAACACTTTGGAGTGCTTTGTGCAAGAAAGTGATCACACGTGTAACAAACCAGTCACGTAAAAATATAGAGAGAAGCGCACGCAGTGTTATCTAGGTTTACAAGAAGCAAACCTCAGTCAATTTTTAAAGGGACCATGAAACACTTTTTAAAGTAACCATGGAATAAATTCATTAAAAAGCTTATTGCCCCATGAATTCAACAATGCAGAAATTTTAAAAATTCGTCCAGTACGAGCGAAGTTGCGAAGATTTATCGCACGCTGCAATCGCATTTGTTCTTCTTTCGTCCCGGTGAAAGCGCTGAAAGCTAAGGAGGGAGGGATGGCATGGGCAAAGAAAATACGTCACGCACGCATCGTGACCTCCAGCATTCTTTTAATTTTCTTTCTTCGAATACGCGGCTTTTTCAGTGTGATCGTGCGCGTATAGACAAGCCACGGCCTCTCGCGGTGATCCATGTAATGACCAAGCACACCAAGTTTAAATCCGCCAATGAATGATAGATGGCCTTCTGCGAGTGGTTTTTGAGCTTCCCGCGTCATTTGTCGAAAGAAGAGAAAGCAATTTTATCTTACTTCGATAATTTACTGCGAATTCCAGGTCACGCGCTGCGCTATAATATTCGGCTTGCACGTTCTAGAGAGTTTCTAAGACTGATCAGCAGCATTTTCTCACCATGCTCAAGCAGAGTTGCACGGCCCATTTAGTCATTATATTTTATGTTAACTCGCATAAGCGCATGCGCTAAGCGCAGCGTAGAAGTAGGGAGGAACGAAGCAGCAGCAACTTCCACCGGGGAAAATGACACCGCCTTCGGACTATTTCGAGAGAAGGTAAACAAATATGAGACTACGAAAGCCGAAATGAGACGTGCGGTGTTGTAATACTTACCTGAAAAGTCTTTGGCTGCACTTTTCAGTACTCCCGGTATTTCAACTCCCCCCCCGGAAAGGATAAGAAGAAAAGTATGAACATGAGCTAAACGCGTACGGTCGTTGAGGTTTTCGAATGCGCTTCGCAGTTCACGCTTTTTTTGTTCGTTATTGTTGACAACTATTGCAGTAGAGCCACTTGCGTTGAAGCTCCTTCGACTAAGCTAGACCTCTTTGTTCTGAGAATGAAAGCAGTTGAAAGCTGCTATAGTCTGCGTAGCTCTCGTGTGCAGTGTGACAAAAGAAAAAAAAATGAAGCTTCACCGAGGGCACTTCAACTGCACTCCCCTTTCAACTGTCTCAAATGCGTGTCTTTTCTCCTGCTGAAGCAAGGTACGTCCTGCAGTCTTACGGGTGGAACTTCGTTGTTGCACCTTTTGCCGTCTTGAAGGCGTTTTCGTGTAATTTCACTGTTTCAATTTCTACACTGTGCTCCTTCCTGTTATTTTCTGTGGTAGAGTGGTCCCCAGCACGCCAAAATACAGTCAGCAAGAAGCGCTTTCGTTTATAAGTTTATTATGGCTTTCTACCTGTCTAGGGATAGTGCACGTGTGTCCATTCGCGGGAAATTCAATCTAACGTGGCATTGAATGCAACGGAGAATTGAAAGACACGCTGGGAGCTTCGTAAACTCGCGGAGTGGCGTACTGGAAGCATCTATCCAGAGAGGAACAGAAACACTGTTGGTTCTTCTTCCACTTCACATTTCATTAAGGAAGAACTTTCGCACAAACATTCTTTCATTTATTTTTCGGGGTCTTCGGAGTAGGCTGGTAAGAAAACTTCAAGCGTCTTTTGTTGCAAAGCACACATTCTGGCATGGATTAGTGGCTTTGGTGAGTCGTATAGCTCACCCACTCTTCTTGTGGAAACCAGTATATGGCTTCTTTTCAGATGATTGAAACCCGTCCTAGGAAAGAGAATATCCTTTAAGTGGGTGTGGGTGAAGCAGAGCTATACATGCCTCTGCACGTGGAAATATTTTATTCATACATCAGGAAGAAAAAAAAGCACTGGCTCATCGGGACATGTAGTATAGGCAAACATTCCTTGACTTGGAACTCCAATGATCGTTGTCGGGAACATTAAAACGCAAAACTAAAGAACGAGAGACAAAGCCCTATCAAACAAAACTGGGGTAGCTTCGCACTAATGGTGTCAAGCCTGAAGGAAGTGCGTTGGTGGCCCTGTTCTTTTTTCTTCTATTTCTTTTTTGTTGTCTATTTTTTATTTATTTCTTATCTATCTATTTATGTTTTTTTCTCTCGCTATTTGTACCTCTCTCTCTCTCTGTCTATTTTTTTTCTGTTTCTCTATGCATTGCCATCTGCGGTAATAGTCAGAGGTCAAGAGCAGCTCTCGCCCTAGAAAGAGCGAGACACGTGCGCTTCATCTACGCGCGCTTATTCTTCTACGTTTTTTCAAAAGCCATCTCCTCGGCGATACATTAAAAGAACCTATAGTACTTCCAACGACTCGGGACGATATACATTTCTCGCTTCCTCATCCTTTTTATCTCACTCACTATTGCCCTAAATCTCATTGTTGCTTTCTTTTCCTATCTTTTTGTTTCTCATTTTTCATATATCCTACTGGTGAATGTTTCTTTCTCTCTTAATTTCACTCTGTGTCTATTTCCTGCTCTGCTTTCATATGTTTTCTCGCATTTCGTCCTTCTTTAACGCGGAAGTGTTTTATACCGAGATCCACCACGGCTCCGCTGACGTACTTCTGTCACGGAAGTTACGTTGAAAAATATGTGCTGAGAGATTGCTGAGAAGAAATCAGAAGGCAAACATTTGTCGCGCGGAATCTAACCAACAACTTCTCGATTCTCAGCGCGCGGCACTAACCACTACGCCACAAAGCGTGCGTTGTCCAGAGTGCTGACGGCAAGCCATTTATATAGACCACACACCGTTTGGCAGTCCTCAAAGTTTCGAAACTTTAGCGCGTTTTCGTTATCAGTTGTCTGTCCTACACACGCGCTTATCAGACTCGTATCAGGTAGATAGCAAGATCATGGCTCACGCAGATGATTGTGGGCTTTGGCACCCGCCTGCATCCACTTATGATTCGAAGTGGCGTGCCACCGCACGGGCATTCTTGCCAGTGCCGCCACTTTCGGTGAGTTCCACCCCGCACTTGCAGGGTGCATTTTCCCGCAAATTTGAAGTGCTATGTGGTTCAGGTGAATAACGAATGCCGCCACAATAAAATCGCTATGTGATCATGTGAGTGGTCATATCTTCATTCAAGTGACACGCATTTCTAGACACATGCTTGTTTTGCAGCACGCAAAAATTTTTCGGCACGTCATGGACTTACGAAATATCCGCTTATTTCTTTTCATGTGGCTCACACGTAAAACAATTATTTACTTCTGTGTGGCAAAGATACCATCCCGGGTTTGATAGAGTGAATGACAATAACTGTTTATTAGGCAAAAATGTAAATGCGCGCTTGTGGCTTTCTGGCTGTTTGTACGCCCCACCATCTCCCTTTACATGAAATGTCGATCCCTCACACACGCCAACATTATGTTTCAATGCAATGCATGCGAAATATTCGAAGTCAACATGCATAACACAGTCTATTAGCACTTCAATCTTGGAAGTATGGCATAATAGAGACACCATTACATCCTGATCTTTGCTTCAAAAATGACTACGATCTTTTTACGTCCCACGATACCATTAATGAGCGGCCGTTTTGTCACGTGGGCCTTTTACGCACTCAGATGTTTCCATGAGTATAACGGACAGTTGGCGAAGCAGACTATGCAATGCAAATACAATATATTGTTGTACGTTGTCGGGCAGAGTACGCGTACTTATGTTATCATCCTATACGTATCCTAACATTTGAAACCACGTGCCCATACTTGGGAGTTATTTTAAAAATGTCAGCGTTTGTGCTCGAGAATACTGGATCAAGGCGGATCTGCAGAAGATTACCGGATTGTTCAAGGTATAACCACATGCTGCGCTCGAAACTCACCTATTACCGTTCTTCGTGTTTGCCCATTTCTAATGCTCGCTGCATTCTCTGGAGTGCGTGAAAAATTATCTATTTATTCGCAAAAAAGATTGACGAACAGAATCACTGAACAAGCGGACACAAACGAGTCACAGAATTGTATACTTGTTTCCTCCCCAATTACAATGCGCAGCAAGCACCTTGAAGCAGCGAAGGGTTGGGCCTCGAACCGTGAGTACCGTAGCAGACGATGTGCCATTTTGCTATCTGCCTATTCGGGACAGGACGAAAGTCGCTTCAGAAGTTACCATGGCCGCGTTTACGAAAGTAACGCACTGGCAGCTGACACATGAAGGAGGAAGAATTGGGGCAGTTGTTAGTCCGCACTAGTCCTCTGTATGCTAATTTCGTGCGTGCTTTCTGCTGGAGGTGCACGCTGCAAGTTTCGAGCTGCTGCTTGTCGTTCCTAACGCGAGTTTTAAACTGGTTGTTGTTTCTGAAACATTGCACAATAAACGCTCAACTACTTTTCTAAAGGCACGTTCACTTTCGTGTCATACTCATTCCTATGCTGGGGATCAGCCACCTTTAATTTTTTTTTGCTTTTTAAGCGAACTTCGGCGACTTTGAGCGTATCTATCTATCTATCTATCTATCTATCTATCTATCTATCTATCTATCTATCTATCTATCTATCTATCTATCTATCTATCTATCTATCTATCTATCTATCTATCTATCTATCTATCTATCTATCTGTCTGTCTATCTATCTATGCTATCTATCTATCTATCTATCTATCTATCTATCTATCTATCTATCTATCTATCTATCTATCTATCTATCTATCTATCTATCTATCTATCTATCTATCTATCTATCTATCTATCTATCTATCTATCTATCTATCTATCTATCTATCTATCTATCTATCTATCTATCTATCTATCTATCTATCTATCTATCTATCTATCTATCTATCTATCTATCTATCTATCTATCTATCTATCTAGCCGCCTACAACATTTAGCTCTCCTGGCTGTTTCAATAATAGTATTGGTACCATATTTGATATGGCATAACATGACTGTATGAAGAGCATATTTCATGAGTCATACCATGCAAATCAAGACAAGTATGCCATGAATGTCATGATTTACATTCCATGGTCCTACAGCTCTTCCGGTGATTTCGTTCACATGGCATGTTGCAAAACTGGTATGGTATGACAAGATTGCATGGCAAACACAAGCGACAGACTCTAACATGAAAGTCATGACATGCGTGTCATGTAACAACATGGTTACACGCCATACTCGTGATGCGCTCGCGGCCATTTCGCTAGCTTCACTTACACCAAATTTGGTTTTACGGGACGTGAATGTATGACGAAGGTATAATACTGGTGCCAACATGATAAACTTGAGATGCGCGTCATGTAACAACATGACTACATGCTACGCTCATGATGCGCTCGCGGCCGTTTCGCTAGCTTCACATTACCAAACTCGGTATTATGTGACGCGAACGGACGACATAGGTAAATGAAACATCCAAACATGATAATCACGACATGCGTCTCATGTAACATGACTAAATGCCACATTCATGATGCTCTCGCTGCCGTTTCCGTTGCTTCACATATGCCAAATTTGGTATTACGTGACGCCAATGGATGACGAAGGTATGTGACTGGTGCAAACATGATAATCATGAGATGCGTGTCATGAGAGAACACGATCACATTCCACACTCAAGGCGCCAATACATTTCGACGTGACGCGTTGCACGTGCTCACCGGCGTTCGTTTCGTCGCGTCCCGCCGACGTTGCCACGCCAGGCGACGGTCCTGCCATATACTCGCAGGCGCGCGCCGCGCTGCGTCGCTTCGATGCATGCGCGTTTCAGTGCGTCCGGGCGTCTCATCGTCACGAAAAGAGGGATACGCAGTGTTGTCTGGGTAACAGATCGGCATAGAGTAATGTTACTCTATGGCATCGGCGCGAAATGCAGCATGTCGCACTTCGCGCTGGTTGTTGACGGGCAGGGCCGACGGACGCTGGTCGCGCCTGGCGTCAGACTATGGATTGCTCGCGTTTTGCCAACTTAGCGTCGCTGTGCCCAGCGTGCGCGCGCGTCGACACTCCATCGGAGTATATTGGGCCCTTCATGATGCTCTCGCGGCCGTTTTACTCGCTCCACATATACCAAATTTGGTGTTACGTCATGTCATTGAATGACGAAAAATATGACAGGTGCAAGCATGATAATCCTAACACGCGTGTCGTGTAAGAACATGACAACATACCACGCTCATAGCGGGCTCGTGGCCGTTTGGCTAGCTCCAAATATACTAAATTTGGTATCACGTGACTTGAATAGATGACGAAAGTAAACGACACATCCAAACATGATAATCATGACACAGTAGTCATGTACAGCATCATTTACCTCCACCTCGTAATGTTGTGCTTATTTTAAAGTGACAATTCAACATTTCTCATTCATGCTTCGCATATCATCGATTCCCACTGTACGTGGGATCTGCTAATTTTTTTTCTATCAATTTCCCTTGCCCTTCCTCTGTCTTTTAATGTATTTCTTTCCCTGTCTCTCTCTCTGCATGTTCTCGTTCACTCGCCCATAAGAGTTAGTGCATGCCATTCCGGACATATTGGCGCACGTCTTTTGAGAGCGAAGCAACAGCGTAAGATGAGCACGAAGACAGCGTCTGTCAGTTCGTGAAGATCATAACTTATGTTCGCAGTCCCTGGTGCAACAAAAAAAAACCTAAACAGCAATAAACAGCTTAAGCAGCCTGCTAGACCCATCAGACATTTTTTGAATGCACAGTGAAAACTCCACGATGAAAGTGGAGCGACCAAAGAGCCGAAGTAGATTTTCAAAGCGGCGGCATGGCGAATGCACGCCTCGCCTCGCCTGAAAACCCGAACTATGCGGCGAGGAAGCAGGGCATCCCACGCTTTCGCGAACGCATCGCCATCTCGTGGCGCTGCTTGTCCACCCGAGCCACCTCCGGTGGTGTGGTGCATGGTGTGGTGTCATTTCAGGGTCAACCTTATGTTTGCTCCAAAGTTATACCAGCTCCACCGCCGCATGGCGTTTTCACTGACAGCGGCAACGCGGAACGATTCGAAGAGTGCTAAATATCAGTCCGCAAGCGACGCGGCTCACCGCTACGTTGTCGCACAGCCTTGTTTTCGGCCCATTTCAGCTGCTTGGCGAAAAGGATTCCTCCGCTTTTTACACGTCCACTTTTGCCGCACTGCCTAAGGTGCGAACGAGCCTTGAAACATGAACTATATATGGTCGGGTACAACTTAAGAAGTGCATTTGGTTAAGCTATATAGTTGTTCAAACATGGTAAAAGGTTGAAACAGCGCAAACCAGAAGAGGCGAAGTACGAAGAAATAAAAGACAAGACGAGCGCTCGTCCTGTCGGTTATTCCTTCGTATACTTCCTCTCGTACAGTTCCTGTCTTCCTCTCTTCAGCTGTCTAGGCCCCGCTCAGATGGCTGAAGCGCGGCAGCCGATCACTTCAGCGACTAAAGAAGTGGTCTCACTCTTGCTCTCAGCAACGTTGTCCGCAGGTGGGGTCAACGGCCGTCCGGCTCATGACGTCAGCCCGAAGTACATGCCTGTTGGGGCTGGCTTGTGTGCGTCCGCCTTTGTGATGGAGATGCCCCTGCCATCTAAAGTTGTAACCGACTATAGATGGTTAACATTTGCTTATCTACACCAGAATTGTTATTTCCGCTTATGATAAGCGGATTTCGGCTTCTTTTCCCGTCAAGTCGCTTGTTGCATAATTTGGGATTATTTCTGTTTTTCTAGCAAATGCAGTTATATCCATGATTGCCATGCTCAATAATTGTGCACGTTTCTATGGCTTGAAGTAGTCGAGTGTTCAAGTCAGGAATGCGTTGTAAGAATCAAAAGTAACGTTTATTATGCACTGGCAAAGGAGCATACAACCGAATTCAAAATATCATGGAGACAATGTTAAAAGGTGGTTATGTGTTTTTGTCCATATCTTTGCATGTTTTCACTATGTATATTTTTTAAAGTTCATTTTTCATTCTTTCGTACTTCAGGATCTCTTTTATTTTATTAAAATGTTTTCAAAATTTCTTTTAAATCGTCAAATTACCGCGTTTTTTTTTCGTTTCTTTTGTGATGATTATTTGATTGTCAGCTCAGTAGAACCTGGAAGCTTTGATTGGTGCTTAATTTTTGCTCTTTATTTCTTAACAGGTGTACTGCTTGCTGTGCGTGTCTTCTCTGTACCAGGAATACCGGCATAACCGAGGCAGAACGGTACGCTTTCTTGGACAGGTAGGCATGCCAAAGCACGCCGGCAACAAACATGGCCGCGAAGCGGGCCTATCGCGGTTGTGCTCAATTGTCCGCTTGGAACATGAATTTCAGATGAATGCCGTGTCGCTCCGCACGTTAGTCATTGAATGCATGCCCAGGACTCTTATAAGCACAGGTATTCACGTTGAAACTTTGTCATTGTGGATAGAAAAAAGAAAAACGCTTGCTGAAATGTCACCGTACTGGTATACCCAGTTTATTACTGCTTCGGTTATAGCTTACGTATCATTGCTTCACTGAACAATTGATCGCTACTCATTAGTCCGTTCATTATCATTTCTTTTCGTACATAGTTTTAGTAGATTCATACTTAAAAGCAATTTTCAATTGTCGTGGTTTCGACTATTTTATTGTTGGTTTCATTGCAGCCTTGTAATTATTTTGTTTCAAAATCTGAATATGGAAGCATAGAATTATTTTCAATAGCGGCATTTAATTGCATTTTCGCTTTGAAGTTCAATCACTTTTCCTTACAAATGGTTGTTTAAAAGTAACGAAATTACATAAAAAATTGCGTGCCCCTAAAACATCCCTTATCGCGTTTTATTATGGACAGCCCTATCAACAATTAGTGGATCAAGGAGACACAGTGCTTACCAAAGTAGAAATACATTCTTATAAAGGCGGTTCGGTTGCCAATTCAAAACACGGCTACCATGCGGGAGACACAACGCCTTTCTAGGAGTATATTTTGTCTTAAATCAACACTGGGATTTTCTCTCCTCATGACTTTCCCCGTCCAGGCGAGATTTCGCGAAGGTCTTGACTTCAACTACAAAAAAAAAATTGTGCGGAACTGGTTGTAACAAAATCGGACAGGTTAGTTATGGATGTATAAGCGTGAGCTCAAATGGTCTCACTGTACCCGAATGATTCCGCAGAAACAAGTAGGCTACTTACCTTAACTTTTTCGGGTCTGACTTCCCAAAACCACGACATGATCATGAAAGGTGGCATAAAGAAAAAAAACTTCTGGTTCATTTTGGCTGCATGAGGTTCGGTAACCTGCATTTGAAGGTAATTACACGTGTTTTCCTCTATCTAAAAGTGGTCACCGTGTCCAGTAACCCTGTAGGTCAGTTTAGTATAGTGCGACCCTCTACAGGCGCTACTTCAGTGGGTTAAAGAAAAACCAAAGAAAAGAAAATGATTTTTCGCAAATTAGTAAATTACAAATTCACAAAAAAATATACCGAAAACGCCTTAGTACCGCGAGAATACTCTTGGTAAGTGAGAAAATGCGTGAAAGGAAAATTAAAATTCCCGCACCACACGCTTCATAGATTTTGATGACGTCTCACTAGACTATGCCCGAATCCTTCAATGCTTTTCTCCTCATGAAGCCCGTAGTTTCATGCAGGGACGCCGCTAGGGTCCCTGCGGTCAACGCGGGGGTATGCGTGCGCGCACGTTGCTCTGGCTGAGGCAATGGTTAACTTTGCACCAAACCACACTATTTCAACTACCACTGATGCTTCACCAGACATAAGATAGAGCTGTTGCATACACGTGTGAAAACTTAGTATTGCCAATTTTTTTTAAGGCATCAAGGTTGCGATAAATTCATGTTGGATGCAGTAATATTTGCTGAATATATGCTGCTCCAGCGCGGTTCCTTACCCCTCAGGTGGAGCATGCGAGTACATATTCCGACATACAGTATTTACTTAAAATTATATGACTTTACAAGTAGTGTAAACACACCAATTCGCAATCTGAAGTCTCACAGTGAGAGTTGAACCAGTGTCGACCACGACCACCTACGACGTGGTGCGTGACCCCACTACAAAAAATAAATGTTGTACATCCCTGCGTTTGGAGTTTCTAAAAGCTAAGCTGCTGCCTAAGACACATAAATTTGTCAACACTTTCACAAGGTAACTCTTTCACAAGGTAACAACCATGTGCAGCAACACAGACTAAGTTCTAAGTTCTATAGCCAACCCTTAACTCCGAGCTTGCAGCCACGTACTATTCATTTCCGACGTGTAACTTGATTTGACAACTGCATGTTGCGCGTACAATATGGCATGAGCGAAAATGTGTCGCACTTCACATTGCGCCACGTAGCAAAGGCAGTCGGGTGTGGTGGCACCTTCACAAATCACAACGTGTGTTTCTTTGGCTGCTTAGAACTGCGTCTGCATAGTGATGCAACGAAATTATTGATGAAGACTGCTCACGGGGCAGAGTTAATTAAATGATACGAAACTGTGCTTCTCTAACCTGGAGAAAATGAGAACATGTGTTTACTATAAGTAAGGCGCTGTTGCGCTTTTGATTTTATTCAGGATGTGAAAAACGCGACATGAGCAAAATACTCAAAAATCTGCCAGGCTGAGAAAGCGCAAACTTCACCAAGTCCACACTTTTTATAATTGCTTATTGTTTCGATGCATACGTTTAGGAACTTCACACTGTCGTGCCACCAATTTAGAGCAAAGAAAACAAGAAGGCTACGATTGAAAAAGAAATAGAAAAATACTGGAAAATAACATTAGAAATTGGATAGCTATGAACGACACTTTCTAGCGTAGAAAAGTGCTGTGCAAGGCCAGTAAATGAAGGCAGCCAGCTAATGAAAAAAAAAAGACAGAATAAACTAATGTACATTAAAAAAACTTATTACGTTTTGCTGAGACACAGAAAGAGAAAGAAAACTTTTAACAACTGCAAACAAGAAAAGAATGCAAAACACCCGAAAAAAAACTGTAAGGCATAAAAAAACTAGGAAGTTACGACAGAAGCAGTTACGGCCTGCAACTGGCCTTTTCGCGTTACAAAGGGACCTTCTCCATTCACTACAAAGTCATCAGTTCGAATAAAGTCGGTGGCATCGAAATGTTTTTGCACAATCTAAAGTTTGCAGAATCGATGGTAAATCTACCAACTGCCTGTCGCAGTACTGCACGTTTTCGTTCGTCCTTTTCATCCCCACCCCTCGTCCAACTAAACAACGTTTCACTCGGACCTCTGTTGCCCGAATGACAACGCGGCACACAGCGAGTCTTTGGCATCAAGGATCATGTACAACACACAGTTCTGACAGCTGTCAGTCGCACAAATTTAGGGGGGGGGGGGGGGAGAATGCAGAAAACTGAATGCAGATTCCACCAAAATCGTAGAGTCCTCAGCTCTCCCTGTGCAGCGAAGCTCTACTCAATGCCCTCTGCGCGCTCTTGGCGCCGCCTCATGGCCACTGCAGTGACATAAGAAGCTCTACCCATAGCACGTTATGGAGGAGTTTCATGACCAGAAAAGCATTGAATGACTCTGGTCATACGTAGTTGCTAAGTGGTAAAAAATTACGTACATCGAACTGTGAGCTAGGGTGCCACAGATATGAGATATTAGGTTCCAGAAATTGATTCGAGCCAATGAACTGAAAAAAAAAAACGTGGCTGATCCCCCTGTATAGCATTCGGTGTAACACGAAAGTGAAACATGTCTTTACAGGGGTAGTTGAGCCCTAATTGTGCACAGTTTCAGCAACAGTTACAAATTGATAAATCATGTTCAGAACGGCAAGCAGCTCTAAATTCGCAGCGCACACCTCAAGCAGAAAGTACGCACAAAATTAGCGTACACAAGACGAGCGTGGTCTAACAACTGTCACAGCTCGACGCTCAAAACACGCTGTTCAAAAAGAAAGACGCACGAACCGAGCGCGCAAGTGTACACAGGACAAGCCTGAACAACTGTCCGAACTATATCTGCATCGTGGGTCAGCAGCGCGCTCTTTTTGTGCACGTGGCCGCGGCAGCGTACGAAGTGACCTTCGGGCTCTCCCGGTCCGATAAATGCTCGCGCAGGAGGAAACACGCTTCGTGCAGGTGACGACCTCTAGAGCGAGCCCAACGTGAGTTTGTCGCGCCACCTTACCGCTGTTGACGAAAACGCGCTAAAGATTCAAAGCTCTGAGGACTGCCAAACGGTGTAAGGTGAATATAAATGGGTTGTTAACATTTCAGGCCACGTACGCTTCGTGGCGAAGTGGTTAGCGCCTCGCTTTGGGAATCGAGAGCTTGCTGGTACGATTCCGTGCAACAAATGCTTGAATTCTGTTTTTTTTTCTTTGCTATTTCTCAGTAGATATTAACACAAAAATGTTTTATGCGGGGGTCCACCACGGCTAGCTGACGTACTGCCGCCACGGAAGTGATGTTGAAAAATATATACACCATACACCGTTTGGTAGTCCTCAGAGCTTCGAAACCTAATCGCGTTTTCGTTATCAATGGCGAGATGGCGCGACGGTCTCACGTTCGACGTGCTCTCAAGGTCGCCGCTTCCACGAAGCGCCACCCAGACGGTCCCACGGAGCGTGGTCTCTCATGCTCGGGCGTTTGTCAGACTCGCAATTCGGGACAGGACGAAGGTCACTTCGCACTCGGCCACGGCTGCGTTTACGAAACGAGCACGCTGCTCACGCACGACGCAGGAAGAATCGTGACGGTGTTAGTCTGCGCTCTTCCAGTGTATGCTATTTTCGTGCGTGTTTTTTTTTTTGAGGTGTGCACTGCAAGTTTCGAGCCGCTTGATGTTTTTAGCGTGACTGCAATTTGTTTCTGTTGCTGAAACAACGAACAATAAACGCTCAACTACCTCTTTAAAGAGACGTTTCACTTTCGTTTTATACTAATTTCTATATACAATTTTCCGCCACTTGTTTGCTCGTTGAGATTCAGATAGTGCCACAACACTATAGACTTCTCCTTAACATGACCATTTTTCTGCTGTGACTTTCTGCAGCGCTGCTCAACAACCGCTTCGTGTCGTATGCTCGGCGTTGCCGTAGCGTCTGCATGCACGTGAGTGAAAGCAAAGCAGGCGCCTTGAGGACGACGAGCAGATGACGCGACGTGGATGTTCAGAAGTGCTGCAGAAGGCCGTGGCAGAAAGAGGGCTACGGAAGGGAAAGTCAACATGGCAGCACTTTTGGGTGCAGTTCTTTTCCGCCTCGGTCTTGTCATGTCGTCGTTCTGCGCTTTGTGGCCTGTAATTTCGCAACGCAAGTGTTTATTTGCTTTACATTTACGTCCTGAAGCTTCGCGATTAATGTATTTATCGCTCTTTCGTAGTGTTTCCTATATTCATTCTCAAATACGGAGACAAGGCTTAGCAGGCATGGCTAAATAAGCGCAGCCAATCTTCTTAATAAGGACAGTACACACCTGATGTCTGGTCCCCAGCGCGAGATGACACGAAGTGGTAGCCGATTTCACCATTTATTTATTGCTTGGACGTCAGTGGACGAGTAGAAAGCGTGAGTTTGGATCGAAGCGGGTGGTCCCGTCTTCACGGGTGCTGCCATGTTGGCTTATAAACCCAGCCACCAACGCTTACGGCCAAGGCCGCTTCACTGGTCTAATGCATTCGCTTGGGCAAGTGGCTGGGAGAAGGCCAGTTCATGGTCACGGGATCAAACATGGCATCGCGCAGGCGCCGCTGCCGAAAGTCGTTTATATCAAGTGATCACCGACGTTTTTTTACTTTTCAGAATCACTTGCGTTACGAAAAAACGTCAGCGGAGCCGTGGTGGACCCCGGCAATAAAACACTTTCGTGTTAAAATATGACAAATACACTTGAAGCACGTGATACCACGCGCGGGGATTTTGGTGCAAAATTTAAAAATGAAATTTCGGCCTTGATTTTTGTCCTCTTTTAGGGAGAATATGATGGTTAAATTAATATCATTAGGGTTTTCGGGGTGCAAATTTATCAGTCGAAGTTGATTCATTGTTTCTCTGTAGTCTACTTTAAACAGCCTTGCTGTCTCTGTTTCACAAAGAGATGCGTTGTAGCTTGACCAATCGGAGCATAAATGTGAGTGAATAACTTAGTGCTGCTTTAGGTGTTTTGTATTTGTCTCATAGAGGAAATAACCTTAGAATTGAACGGTTCAGGATAGCTCAGTCTGTTACATTTCGGGATTCTGAAATAATAACGTTGATAGAGGACGCGTGACGTGGGGCCTACTTCAGAAAGCAGTGTCCATGGGGCAACTCTGCTAAAAGTTGAAAGTCGTGCTTTGTCGACAAACGTGCCCGTATCAAAATTTTACTTATGTGGACGTGGTGGACTGACTGCTTCGGCAATCATGGCAATATCATTGATATTAGTATCCTTACATAAACACAGATAGCATTTTCATGATTTGACAAATCTGCCTCGCAGTACCTATTCGACTGTAGCGTCACTGCTTTGATTTACGGATTCATTTGCTGATTTGTTTTTGTTGGTTTTTATTGTCTATAAGACTTCTCATAGTGTCGCTTTCAATCGATATTTGATGGACACTCTGCATGCAAAAATACCTATGATTCAGGTCTGGTTCCGTTTGAGCATGCGCAGGTCATATGCATGTGATGTTTCAATAGGTCACTTTGTAGTCTAGTAGAGACTTAGCGGACGTCCTTAGGAGGTAGTGCACTGGCGAACGTGACAGCCGTGATTTTGTACCCTCAGCAGTATCCCGACAACATGAAAAGGTCTACCTGCCGGAAGCGCGCCGACGCTGAGGGCAAGTTCTCTCCGACGAAGCCATCTGTGTTCATCGCCGACGACATGGTCTCGTCGTCAATCACAAAGCTGAGCACAAGTACAACTCGTCGATCGTCGGGTAAGTCAAGGTCGTGTGAGAATAGTGCGCCACTCGCTTGGTTGCACTGTTGGCATCAAAAATGAAAAAAAAACAAAAAAGCATGTTTGATCCCTCCTTTATAGGGATCGGTTACCACACGAAAGTAAGACGTGTCTTCAGTGATGTAGTTCAATGCTTACATCCCACTGATATAAGACAGATTTCGACATATCTTTCTCTATGTAACGTGGGTACACTCACGTTGGCGCTTGGTGGTACTTCTCCAAAGAGAGAAAGAGAGAGAGTCTTTATCATAAAAGCAGATTTTCGCTGGTGTGTATAAATTGCTGGTTTGATGTACAGGCATGGGGAAAGGAACTAAAAGGTTTGAGAAGACAGAGCAAAAACGTTTAAAAAATATTAAGAGAAATATGTAGTGACCAAGTGCACTTGAAAAAAAAAACTACAACTAGGGTATAATTTCGATTAAGGCTTTCTGCTTAGGGCGTACCACAAGTCCTTGTTGTCATAACTACATGTGGTAGCATATGCACACACATCTTCAAGCAGGTAACACAAACCTATGCTCAAAGACTAAATGATTAAACAGAAATTTTGTGTAGCTGTAGCAGTTATCGGTGAAAGTGGAACCAGAGACAGCGGCGTGACAGCTGGGAGAGCGTCTCTGATTGTCCGCAGAGCTAAGCTCACGTATACTCACGGATGCGGAACACCACAGCTCGACTCGAGGGAAATGCAACACTCGCCGTGTCGCTCTTGTCGGGCTGCCGGATTTTTTCTTGGGGCAGCGTGGTGTTAAAGTCATACTGGCAGGCACACCACACCTAGGTCTTGAAGGCGGTTCTTCGTTCTACCGCGTCCTTGGTCATGGATGCCATTCTTCTCCTCTTTTCTACAGCTTTTAAACCTTCACCCCGTTCCCCTACAAGCGCTGAGCCGTGATCCCAACTAGGGCTGCAGAAGTTGCATCTTTTCATTCACTCAATCTCTCTCTCTCTCTCTCATCGTATAGGTAGTAATCCACTCCAGTATAGCTATTTTTCGTGTGGGACTAGGTTAAGACTTTGAGCTAAGCTGACGCTTACGCTGAGGTCGCCATCTGCCGTTCTTTAAAGCATCGGCGAATTGTATTTTTCCTACTAAAAACGCGTCGAATGATACGGACGCATTGCAACGATGCTTTGAAGATGCTAATCGTGGAAGTCGCCGTCTTCATCAATTGGGACCCCGCCAGCCAACAGCACTCCTAGCGGGCAGTTAGATATAAAAGGTGCGTTTTTACGACCTTCACAGTATATGGTCAGGACGCAGTGAAAGAAAAAAAAAGATGTTGGCGCAGTGGCCAGCGTGCAAGGCTTCTGCTGCGGCAGACAAAGAGGTCGTGGGTTCTCCTCCCATTCACCCAAATCTTTTTTTTTCTTCTCAATTTGATCGTGTACGTTTTTAGTCGTCATTTCTGTGACGGAAATACGTCACTAAAATCTTGGTGAACGCGGCATAAAACGCTTTCATGTTACAAAACTCACCTGCTCCCAAGTGCAATCACCTAAGTCGACTCGAAGGCGAAAGCCATCTTCTCTTGCTTCTCAGTCAATGCATTGAACCTTCACCACTTCCCTATGAGAGCTTTGTGTACTCAGCCTGGTTCTCCACTGTCGCCAGTGTCAGAGGCAAGGCAGCATTCTTCATGTGAATTTTTCACTGCCTCCGTGCCCATTGATAAAGCGACGATGCCTGTGATGGCGTCATCCTGAGAAATTGGGTTACGTTACGTCATTGTGACTTCATGGTGACGTCACACATCTTGATAATCTGTCATGTCATGATGAAGTCATACGGTAACATCTTCCTATGGCGGAGATATTTAGCGTCACTTTAGTGGACACCGCCTACGTGAAACGCTGACACCGCTGGTCTATATCAGTATTTGACGAGACTTCTAAGGCTGTCCCCATAAGAAAAGCAGAAAAGCAGAAGTAGGCATAGCCAATGGTTCAGTTGAAGTTTTACAGGAAATGTAATGCCTTTTAGTCAGATTACTGGCATTTTATGGGAGCTATTTGAATCGTGCCAAAAGGAACAAATGAAAGTAGAAAACTATAGGTGCTGCGATGAAATTAGGTAGCTTATAGGTGTGGGATGAGGTAAGCTCGAGCAACGCATTGGTGTTTGCCGACCTTCATATCTTGAAAGACTACTCGGTTCGTACTTAGTAAAACAGAACATTTGGCGAGTTGTTTAGGATCCATCTAGAAAGCAGTAAAAACGATACAAGGCCGACCGGGACGGGCGCTGCTTCTCAGTTCGCTGCCTACTCGGTTCCTTATTGATAAATAAAATATCCGAATCGAGAAACAGTGCAACACGTGACAAGAGACGGGCAGGAGCACCAAATGCACGCTCCAACGTGTTTACTGCGCATCATCATCATCATCATCGTCATCATCGTCATCATCATCATCAATTCTGGTGTTCATTGCAGGACGAATTATCTTCGATCGCCCTGTCGTGCGTATGCTACAGCCCAAATTCACAGGCGCGTGAAACCAAAAGGAAACTAAATACGGTGATATACCATTCCACCACGCGCTCTCAGAAGTGCCAGGTGCATATGACACTTCCAATAAAGCCATTTATGAACTAAGTTACGAAACCAGCGTGTTATTACCACTGGCGTCGTTTTTCTTCGTTATATGTATAAAGAGCGCTTACAAAATCTCTGGGGCACGTGCGTTGTTGCTTCTTCCTAGTGTCTTCGTAAAATGAAATTATGGATCACAGCTAAAGATAGCGTCCTCAGCGAACTAATCAGCCTTCTCGTTATGTTGATAGTTGGTTTGTTAAGCAGTGCGAAGTTTTTTTGGTGGTGCTATGCATCACGTTCTTTGGGATTTGAGGAGATGGTATCTTTCTCTTGATCCCCACAAACCCTTGTGTTAGAGCTGTAGTGCACACGTGTGATATGCTGAGCTTGATGTTTCAATAAATTGGCTGCGCAGTCGATCTCAATCCCTCTCTCTCTCTCTCACCGTCTCTTCTTAAGGAGCGGAGTGTTTCCTCACTTACGTATTTTGAAGGAGTCGTAAGATTTGAGATCACTGGCTGAAACAGTCGTCCAATGAACATGGTGCTATTTGGGACTGCTGAATGCACTGTGCCTGTGTTTACTTTCGCCTTTGCGTGCTGTGCTAAAAACATGTGTCTGGAATTCATGAGACAGCAAGCTTGCGCCATCCTTAAGTGACGATACTGTATTGCATGCTTCGTGGAACGATATCCAATGGGTCTTACCGAGGAGCTTGCCTTCCTGTGGTATTTGCAGACCCGCTTTCAGTGAGGAATACGGGCTCTCCTGGGCGTATTGACTTAGTGGTGGCAAAGGAAGCACATCTCTCTGCCACTGAGAGCTAATAAAAGAGCTGCACTGGCACGTCGCACTGGCAATTGCTGCAGCGTACAATACTTGGTCAACGTCAGCGTACTGCCTCTCAACATTGTCGCAATTTCCTATACACAACGAATAACTTGTAACCAGTCAAAGCACAACTTTCATGCCGAATGAACTTTGTATAATGTACACAAAATTACACTCAATTGGGCATGCTGTGTCATGCGTGAATGAAAATTGAAGGTATAATATTCTATTCAGCTCTTTGTTTCCGACGAGAATGCCTTAGATACAAAGGCAAAAGGCGAATTTGCACGGCCTGATGAGTTTTCATAGCATCGGAATGCGCACATTCAGAACATGGGCAAACAGAAATAACGTTGTGCATTGCTGATACAAAGAAAGCGCAGTTTTATACTATAGGAGAAATATGACAGCTTAATTTTTCTTTCCTTTCATTTCAATGAAGATTTAAAGGTGCCTGCAGTGTTAGCTTGAGCCGAAAATTGGGAATCAGTGACAGTTTTAGCGCATTAACCATGTTTCATATTTCTAAGGTGATACATCATCCACACTTTTAACTCACTCTGCGTGGCATCGTCTCATTGTGACCCAAAATTTTCGCGCGCTAAGGCGTCGGGGTTTGCCATAGTTACACGCATAAATGGCTTGTTTGTGTGATTAAGCCGCCGCGAGCCACCCTTCAAATTTAATGTTGGGAAAGAGGAGGCAATGATTGATTTCTTTTGTAAAGATGATGTTTTTTCCAAGCAATCAAACCGGCGCTGTGAATGCACGTTGCATTCAAATGCATCCATCTTGTAGAGGAATGCCTAATGGGCGTTAATATAAAGGTATGTTTTCATTTGAACGCATCTATAAAAGAATTAGCATCAATCACTATATGTTGCACGATTCTTACTTATATATTACAAGCACCAAAATGACAGAGACAAAGGCTCATGCCGTCGGTCTTAAATGTTGTGCTTTGGCAAACGGTGCACATGAGCGGCTAATAGGCAGGGATTTTAATATTTCAGTAGACACTTTTTTTGAAGCAATAAATCGTTCAGTTGCGAGTGAATGCTTGTGGTGTTGCCTTTCTTGTCCTCTGCCGCTTGCGATTAGTAAGTACGAATCAGTATCAGCTCACTAAAAGGCTTGGGCAGTCGTTTGTGTCTTGGTTTTTTCTAACGTTCTTTCTTTGGTGCAGTTCATTTTCACCACTAAAACGAGAGCATTTCATTACAATCCTCAGTTTATTTGCTATATGTTTTCAAAACGTTGCTGGAAATCACCTGCACACTTAACAGAACTGCTAGTTTTGAGTCTGTAGCGCTTGCGACTCTTTCTGAGTGACGATTCTACTGACAATGTTATCGATGCACTGACAAAGAATTTGTCGCATGAGAGTAAAACCAAGAATTCTAAGACTAATACTCCGTGAAAACCACCGTCATTATTATAAATTATATGTGAAGCTTGATTAAGAACGCAAGAAAACTGTGGGCTTTTTTATCGTGTTTGGATGGCTATCCGGTACATTTGTGTATCAGTATAGGCTAATCTGGGTCTACTATGCCAGCTGGTAACCATTTTAAGAGCGGCATATAGAGGGCTGTCTGGAAACGGGTTTTATTTACGCAACATTATTTAAAGGCGCTCTGTATTTTATTGGGACAAGTATGAGCTTTAACATTAATTTATTTGTTTTATTCTAAATCTCAATTACGTTGCAATTAAATAATCTATCCTGAGGTTATTCAAGTTGTCAAAATGAGGTTATCATTAAAGTTGTCGTTCAAAATGAAGAATGAGATCTTAAACTAGAAGCAGAGATAGATTTTGTTGTCGGTCATGGTAATTTCGTGCAAAGAAAAGTTTTACTCCAAATGTGGGTCGGGCAAAGTGGCACGTCGCATGACTTCGAACATGGCACTTTCAAAATCAAATGTTTCAAAGTCATATTGCCACGCGTATGAGCCAGTGAAGGCGACAACGAATCAGTGCGAGTGTGCTTGGCCGAGCGCAGAGACGAAGACGTTGCACTCTTTTCCTTTTTCTATAGACGTTGCAGTCTTTTCTTTGATATCAATCGTTTACTGCTCCATTAGTAGAAACTAATTGATCCAAATTTTCTTCAGGAATAACTTATGAAAAAATCAATATTTCTGTTAATATTCCTCTAGCTAATATATATATATATATATATATATATATATATATATATATATATATATATATATATATATATTCCTTTTTGTTAAGCTACCCGATTCTTGGCCAATCCCCAACGGTGGGTGTGAGCCACAAATTCAGGATCTACATCTACATCTACATCTTCGTGTGCTTGTCGATCTCGCGTCGCAACACTGCTGGAGGGGCTGGGTTGTCTCCATACTTCGCACCCCTTCGCATAGCCGACAATAGATCCTGGGAGGGCTACGACGTGTTGACAAACCGGTCCATCGTTTAAGTAGCCATCTGCTATGGCGTCCACGAGCTCAAGCCCCTGCAAGAAAGTGCCAGCAATCGCTTGCCTCCTTCATCCACTATGGCCACTGCAACTCCATCGCACATGAAACTTCAGAATCCGATGATTCCTCGTTGTTTTCGTGGTTAGATTATGAACAGGTCCAAAACTGGCTAGACCAGTTCGAACGCTGTGTGAAGTACAACCAGTGGGTCACCTTAGAATAAAAACTTGCGAATGTGTACTTCTATCTGAAAGACAACGCCCAGACGTGGTACATCAACAGGGAAAAAAAGCTTGGCTACAGGGGACGGCTTCCGCAAAGCGCTGTTTGACACCTTTACTAGACTAGGCAAAAAAAGAGAATACGCTATGTCTCCAAAAAGCTCGAATTCACAAACCAAACAAGAGCGTTGCTATGTTCGCCGAGAACATGGCCCGTCTTCTCTGCTGGGCAGATCCCGAGATGCCGGAAGACAGGAAGCTACGGTATCTCATGCGAGGCGTGAAGGAGCAACTGTTTGCTGGGCTTGTGAGAAATCTACCAACCACCGTAGCTGAGTTCACGAAAGAAGACACAGCAATTGAACGGGCCCTTCAGCAAGAGTACCGCCATCATAACCTGGTCAACTTTGTAGCGAATAGTCTCGTTACGGCTGCGGCGAGCCTCTGCGACAACGACAGTTGTCTGCGGAAGTCATTCGGCAGACTGTGAGGGAGGCGTTTGAGCAGCTTGATTAAATTCCAGAAACCGAACCAACGCCGGCATTATCTTTTGTCGTCGATATTGTCCGGGATGAGGTCCGTCAGGCTCTCTCTTCATCCAGCTATGGTGTTGTGCCATGAGATCTTACTTGCGCTGATGCAGTCCGACGCTCCGTCGTCGCACCTTTGGCACCGCGTACTCCAACAACTAGACAAGCACCAACCCTGCAAACACAGCCACTCTAAGCACCGGCGGCTGTCCCAGCCCCGCCGATTTCGCCGACAAACCGAACGCCGTATGGCCAACACGTGAACCCCACAACGTGGTTTAGAAGCAAGTCCCCGCGGACCTTCCTGCGTCGGAAAACAGATATGTAGCGTACCGCTGATCGTTGACCGTTATGCTTTCATTGTGGTGAAGCTGGGCACGTCTACAGAGTTCGCCGTTATCGTGACGCTCAGTACTCCAGATTTTCTCGCCACCCTGATTACACTACGCAGGACAGTCGACTCAGGTATAACGACGCTCTTGTGAAGACACCGCCGCAGAATACAGTGACGCCCAGATCACGTTCTCTATCTCCTGCTTGGGGCACTTCACCTAATATTCGCAGTTTTGCCGACATCATCATGGGCAGGTCACCTAGCCCACGAAGGGGAAACTAGACGTAGTGAGCTCGTGGGGGGGGGGGTGAGGTTGCGAATATTGAAAATTCTGAACAGCCCTCATTACATACAAACGACAGCTCGAAGCCACCGATGCCACATACGACGACAGCAACGACTAATTCGACGAATTAGACAACTCCCGACGTAACCGACGTTGTCAGCGCTGGACCTCGTCGTTCACATTAACGGCCACCAAGTGACGGCTCTTGTGGACTCCGGCTGTCACTTTTCTATAATAAGCCTGTATACAGCTAGCCAACCGACTAAGGTATACGTGAAGAAGCCATGGCACGGGCCCACTGTAAGAACTGCTGGAGGTCAGCTGATGACAGTGGTTGGAAAGTGAACGGCTTGACTCTTTATCGCTAGTTCCCCTTTTGTCACCATCCTCGTCATTCTTCACGAGTGCTGTAAACAGCTTATATTGAGAACGGAGTTATTGCGTGAATACGGGGCTGTGATTAACACCCACGACAGAAGCGTATAATGCTCGCTATGAACTCGGACACTGCTACTGGTGAGGAACACCAGCCACCTCGCTTCCGTGTTGCTGGTGACGACGTCATACTACCACCACGAAGCTGCTTTCTCGTATCCGTGCACTGCGACATCTTGCGAAATGGTACTGATGTCACTGAACACAGCAAGGAGCTCGCATTCACTTGCGGTATTTCTGTTGCCAGGGCCTTCATAACTGTTATTGACGGATGTTCTGAGCTCTTGTGGACAAATTTCAGCAGAGAACGCTGACACATTGTTAATGGCGTGGTTATTGCCTATTTCGATGGCCTCGCTCCCATAGAGGATTGCCATTTAATGGAGGAGACAGGAGCATATACTATCGCTACACCAACACATTTCAACGTTAGTCCGACGTTATTTATCATTGACCGAGACTGCCAGTTCACGCTGATCAACAAGTTCCACTGCTGCTTCTCATCCACTTCAAGAGTTGGTCAAACGCCACCGACAAAACGCCACATCATCACGAATTCCGACGTCAGACCCATCCGGCAAGGTCCTTACACGTCGCACTAAATGAGCGTGAGGCAATTCAAAAACAAGTGAAAACTATGCTAGAAGGTGGCGTTATTCGGCCATCTAACAATCCTTGGGCATCACCTGCACTACTGGTTCAAAAGAAGGACGGCATGGTGCCTTTCTGCGTCGACTACAGGAAGCTCAATCAGATCACCAATAGAGACGTCTATCCTCTGCCACGCATCGATGGTTCATTGGATAGACTACGAAACACACGCTTCTTTTCGCCTATGGAATTGAAAAGCGGCTACTGGCAAATTGAAGTGGATGAGAGAGATCGTGAGAAGACCGCATTAGTAACGCCCGATGGACTTTATGAACTTCAGTTACTTCCTTTCGGTTTGTATTCAGCGCCAGCAACATTCCAGCCTCTGATGGAAATGGTACTGGCAGGACTGGAGTGGCAAACCTGCTTGGTGTTCCTCGGTGACGTGATTGCTTTTTCTGCAACTTTAGAGGAACAATTACGAAAGCTCGAAGCAGTTTTTGAAGTGGGTCTTGCATTAAAACATTAAAAGGGCCCGTTCGGCTGCACGAACTTCAATTCCTCGGTCACGTCGTGAGCATCCAAGGAATCCGACCGGACACGGATAAAATTGCTTCTGTGGCGAATTTCCCGATGCCATCAAATGAAAAATCAGTGGGACGTTTTTGTTTTTGAGACTCTGTGTTTATTACGGGTGGTTTATTGCCGATTCTTCTCGTCTATATCCCTTCCCCAGTGCAGGGTAGCAAACCGGATGTGTGTCTGGTTAACCTCCCTGTCTTTTCTTGCATCTTTATCTCTCTCTCTCTCTCTTCGTGCATGGCATTGTCATTGACACAGCTCACTAGAGAAGATATCCCCTTCACATGGGGCAAAAAACCACCAGCAGGCATTCTACGAGATTCGTAAAGTCTGCAAGTCGGGAAAATGGCACACCAATGCCGACTGCCTTTCTCGGTCTTCTTTTGAGACAGCACCCCAGGACGGCGACGACGACACAGCCTTTTTGGGAATTGTGGACAATGCCACCTTTTCTCAACAGCAGCGGGACGATCGCTGAACTGCTACCACTCGTAAATTACCTAGAAGGGCGAACAAATAGCGCGCCGAAGTTATTTTTGAGAGGGCTGGCTTCGTATTTCTTGCGCAATGACGTCCTTTATAAGAAGATCTGTCCACCCGCTGGCAGCAGCTACTTGCTCGTCGTTCCTTCTTCACTTCGAATCGAGGTACTGCAAGCCTGCTGCGACGAAGCTACCACTGGTCGCCTTGGCTCCACAATACATTGGCGAGGATTAGGCAAAACTATTTACTGGTCGAGACTTGCCGGGGTTGTCAAAATTAACGTGCAGTAATGCCAGTGTCACAAGCCACCATCCATCAAGCCAGCTGGCCTGCTGCAGCCTGTTCCGAGGGCCGTTGATGCAATTTGCACAAATCAGCATGTTTTTTTAAGAAATATGCTATCTTGCTGCGCAGGCAACGTTTCAGAGGACAGATCTATCTGTCTTCTTTTCGAAGCGTTTCCTGCGCACTAGCAAAGCATTTTTTTGAAAAATGCAATACCGACTAGCCCAAGTAGCCATTCTTTTGCAATTGGCATGGATATGCTGTGTCTCTTCCTAACGTCTGCCATTGGAAACAGACGGATAATCATCGCCACAGATTACCTAACCCGATATGTGGAGACAGGCGCTCTGCCACGGGTAACGGCATCTAAAGCGGCACATTTTTTTTATCGAAGCCATTGTTTAACGACACGGTGATCCCGCAATAGTCATCACCAACAGAAATATTGCGTTAATGGCCGACCTTTTGGACACCATTTTCCAACTAATTCGTACAGCTTACAGGAAGACAACGGCGTATCATTCCCAAACCAACGGGCTCATCGAACGTCTCAACAAGACCCAGGCTGACATGATAAGCATGTCCGTAGATGTAGAGCACAAGAACTGGGACGACACCCTGCCCTACGTCACATTCGCGTACAACACATCAGGAGACCACTCAGAAGACACCCTTCAGTATCGTTTAAGAACGTGACGACAACGTTAGACGCGATGCTTCCTCATTGAAATGATGGCAATGAGACGGGTGCTGAAGAGTTTACGCAGCGAGCAGAAGCTAGACAGCTTGTCAGGTTGCAAATCCCCAAACAACAAGACGATCATGTCAAACGTTACAACCTCCGGCACAGACCCGTCATATACAACGTGGGCGATATAGTGTGGGTCTGGGCACCCCTTCATCGGCGTGGGCTCTCCGAAAAGTTGTTGCGAAGATACTTTGAATCCTACACGGTTCTGCGACGCATCAGGGACGTCAACTACGAGGTAGTTCTGGACAGCATTCATTGTTGGAAGCGCCTCAAATGTTCACCCTATGTCCACGTGTTTTCGATGAAGCCTTAGTTTCATTGACGTTTTTGTTTTACTTTGTTTCCTGAACGGTTAACATCAGGGCGATGTTTTTTTAAAGGGGTAATAATGCCGCGCGTATGTGCTAGTGGCGGCGACAACAGAGCAGTGCGAATGTCCTTGCCCGAGTGCAGAGACGAAAAAGACGTTGGAGTCTTTTCCTGTGATCATAAAACGTATTTGTTCGTGGTTCTGTTGTGATCGGCTTCCCCGGTATGGCGCCGCTTAGACGTGAGACATTGCTGGACAGCGCTCCCAGAGCTGAACCAAAAGCGACAACGACACGCTAACCGTACTTGGAATTTTGAGGCGCAGACGCCTCCCTCGAAGAACCCCTTTTGAACTTACCCGCCTGACGTACAGCCTATGAAGGGCTCCTTACAATCAAAGCGACTTAAAAAGGGTGGTTATCTTTGTACGTCTTTGCTCATAGGAGTGCCGCGGACAATGAGCCAAGTGACTGAGGTCCATGTTCGAGTGCGTTCTCAAGTTCTCTGTGGCGCCACCATACCACCGTTTCTACAAATCCGCGGCTTGCCTGGCACCGTTGACTCCTCACTGCAACGAATTACGGCCTTGATTTCTACATAGAACCCAACATCTTCGCGCTGTGCTGTATCGTGCGCCTGGTGCAATGTTTGTGAAGTGTTTTCTCCCTCACCATTGTACGAACTGGGCGTGCCTCTCCCCTCTTTTTCTGAATTGGGAAGGAGGTCGCGTTTCGCCCTCCCATTTAGAGGGTGGAGGTGAAGAGAACAATTTGATTGGACCATCCTGTGTTTCATTGTTTCCCCTGCAAGGGATCCTGGGAAGACATGGACTTTAAAAACACGAGCACAGAGACACTCGAGGCATGCTACAAAAAAATTGTAGTATCACGCTACCTTGAACCCTGTATATAATGCAAATAAACGCTCCTGTTAACCGCACCGGCTCTCTCCTCGACATCCCACCGGGACTTTGGCTAACTCCGGTCTTATGGGCAGACCCCCGAAAACATCAGTTCTTCAGGTACTCGTCGATCCCGCGTCGTCACAATATGTTTCAACAGTTATCCCTCAAGTAGACCCCCACGCGTGCCAGATTTATATATAGTTTGGCACGATGCATGGGCATGCGCAGATAAGTTTTCGTGCCTTTATTTTTCGCTGTTGTGCGCACCTTCAGTTGTTAGTGGCGATTTACAGCGTCTTCATTCATTTCTTGCGTCGGTGTTTGCACGCCTCGTCTTTAGAATGAATATCGTAGCCGTATGATTGTTGCATTCTCGCAGCGCTCAGTTCCTGCCGGCTCACTCCGATCAAAGAGGAGAGCCAGGCTCGGCCCAGTGCACCCGCTGACACGCTGCATCAGAGCCTGGGCGCCACAGGTAGCGGCGAGAACCTGTCGCACGTGTACCTGGTGTCTCCGAGGCCCAGTCCCGTCGAGAAAGAAGACGACGAGGACGACGAAGATGAGGAGGAAGCTGAAGAAGACGTTCAGCGGGACGCCATCGAGCGCCAGCAACGAGGACCGCTGCCTGTCACGGAGGTAGTCAGTGAGAGCGTCTACAAGTGGGCCATCTGACGGTAGGCGTGACTGGTTCGGATAAATGTTCATCAGGCTCGCATTCTCGTGCAACGTGATTTGCGGTGCACTGCGATCCTTGAATATTTTACGCTTTAGTTTAAGGATTGATCAATTGTCAGTTAGACAGCATAGCAAAGACTTGCATGCTTGATATGGTCACGTTGTTTTAGCAGTGAGGAACATGACTGTGCCGTAGGTGTTGCTCGCGAATTCAGATAGAACAAAATAAAATAAGCTAAACGAGAAGATTTAATGCTCCGAAATAATGAGTTCTTTCAGTCGCACTACAATGGAGGAATGGCCCCTCGCGGCTTTGTGCTAACAACCTTTTTCATTTGTTCATATTATCTGGACAAATATATATATATATATATATATATATATATATATATATATATATATATATATATATATATATATATATATATATATAGTGTGTGTGTGTGTGTGTGTGTGTGTGTGTCACCACTTGTGCTATTGTTAGGTCCACAGTATTTTAATATCAAGCCCATATAGCCTCTCAAATTTATAACTTCATCGCTTCAGCGTCACACCTCGCTGCGCAAGTGCATCGCAACGGCGATAATTTGTGAGACCAGAGATAGTACGTGCAGGCGCACAAACCACGCATTTTGGTACGTTGCTGTTACAAGGGCGACGCACGGATGATTACTATGAGTAGGTTGGCTTCTTGAAAGAAGTAAGACAAATACATGCAGTGTGGACAAAAGTGTGAGCCGCCGTCCCCATAGCAAAGCCCACCGTCGACCTCGAGGCGGGCTTTGTTACAACACTCTTTGTTACAACACTCTGATATGATCCTTACGATTATGACAGTGGCCACTCCTCGTCTTCTATACAATTTTCAGCATGCAGCGAAATGCCGGAGCAACTGAGCATCCAAAACATTTCGAATTACTGCAGCCGTGCGAGAACGTTTGCAAATTAGAAGTTACTCATGTGTAATGCTGACGGGTTTTTCGAGCATTTCTGACTTGATCCTTTTGCGATAGTGCTCGAAAGACTTACTGTATTTTTGAGATGGCTAATGAGACATTTTGCACGATGCTCTTGTTCACTTCAGAATCTTCCGCAATACTTAAGCAGTGAACCTTTGTTAATTGTGAATGGGACAACTCACACTTAAACAGGAATAGTTATGGTGTTGCAAAGTTGCTACTGCATGGGCGAGCACTGGGTATCCCGCAAAAGTTTGTCGCAGCTTACTGTTAAGTCGATATGTAGGGCACACTTTGGGGTGACGGGACCATGAGGGGCGGTCACCCCGCTGCCTCTTAAATGTGTGCTATCCCACCTACTGTATGCAATTACAAGCCCTGGCTACTGTTCTTGACCTACGTTTGGTGCTATTACGGGTCATTCTCCTATTTTTACCTTTCACAGGCTGTTCCGATGCTAGACAGTTGCACGGACGGAGAAACAGCTATCGCATCAATGACAGCCGTCTTGCAGCAAAAGAGGAAAATGAAAGTGTAACAAGCAACAGCGGAAGCATATGTCTCGAAAGAATGCCAAATGCGAAGCAAGAAGATAGCCACGCCGTGCCTTACATGATTCCTCGAAAGACATGGTCTCGTAATCCTGCCGACGAAATCATCTCGAAGACTGCGTGCCACATCCGGCGAACCGCTGGTCAGCATGTGTAGCAAGTAGTGATGGGGTCATTAGTGATGGGATGATCCTTATTATTATGTCGCCGAAGCCGGCAACGTTGTTGTTTATTGTTGTACTGTGTGCCATATATGCGTTTCAAGCGGAGCTCCTCTTTCATGCGAGTTCTCGTAATGTGCTTGAATGTCCTACCAGCATTTATTATTGCATATCGATATAAAAAGGCGAATGGAATAAGACGTTCTGGTAGGAATTCTCTCGCTTAATTTCATACTATATGTTTGACAAAGGTAAAATAGGTTACCGTTTGCCAGCCTGCAGCATCATCACATTGACATTTGAATTATCCGAGAGTTGAAGGAGTGAGGATCTCTGACTGTACAAGTTAGCATCATATGTATGAGCATCGACATGATGTAGTCTTGAGGGTGTGAACCTGTGTTGAATCACGGTGGGGAATGTGGACGGGGAGTGTCCATTTAGCATATGCTTCTCCACCCCCTGCCACCTAGAAGACGCCAACGATCATCGGTTACCTCGGTGTTTTCACTTCAAGTTCCACAAGGAATTATTAGTGTTGCGTGGAAGCAGATCGGCCAAATCACTTACCCACGGCTGTGTACAGACAAGCCACGTGCTCTTGTTATACTAGTACTGTGTTATAGATGCAATATGCGCAAGCTCCTCGTGTTTATATACCAAAAAAAACGTGCCAAAAGCGAACGAAGTTTACTACGACGAGTATACCGCGAGCAACAGCCTTATGTTGCAGATTCGCGTGTAAATAAGCGATTCACGGATGATATACGTTCCCTGTAAAGTAGAAAGCTTTTGGTGTCATGGGCTCATTGTCGTATTGTATGACCTCCAATCAAGACTGATACCAATAAAGTGAATGACGTTAACCTTTCACTCATTTCTGACATTTGTCTATAATTTCAAAGGGCTGAGATTGTTGGTTAGCAGTCATTATAAAAGACTGGGTGTCCAAAGACGGACACAAGAAAGAAATCGACACAACACAAATCGAATAACAACTGATAACGCGAACAAAGGCAAAGAGAAGAGAAAGCATAAGTACTTATCTGTTCATATCCGTGCAATAGGCGAACCTATCAATCCGGCATGCGTAGGGGTCTGCATGAAAATTAACTGTTAAGGCATTGAATTTCATTTTTATGCAAGTTAATCGACGGTCGGCTCAAGATGCGCTACTATTATAATCGATACGCTGTGCCTCAATAATCAGCCTCAATCATCTTGACTTCTTTCTCCGGTCCGTGCCTGCGAGCCCTGTCTTTAATGATGACATCTGGTTATGTAGTTGTTTGTTCCCTCAAATAAGTCAAGACTACGTTTTGTCACGTGGATTCAAGGCTCGTTTCGGGTTACGTCGGACCGGTATAATAATCTTTACACGACAGCTACTCGGCATGACTGGCAAGCACACAATATTCGCATAACTGCTCAGTTTAGACGAAGACGTCGAATCACCTCGTAATGCATTGCATGTATTCGCAATCGCGAAATCCAGGTGACATGCTACTCACTGACGACTTCACATGAAATAGTATAAGCTCATACCTCGGGGAGGTCGGTCGGAATTTCCCTTAAGCGGTACGAAAACATTCTTTGTTTGGGTCATGATACAAACTGCTTATGAACATGTTATTTTTTCCACTGTAAACATGCCAACAGATTGTAGTATCTGTAGATCTACGTATGCGTACTTCAATAAAGGGCAGTTCACTTTTTGCCTGAATTTCACCTTTTCGAACAAGCACCTCATGTCCTCGCTACAAAAATGCAATTAGAGATCTCGTGCGGCGACAGGGTCTTATCTAAGAGGGATAAAGTAAGCCCCGCACTACGCTTTGCTTTCGTGAACTTATATTTGTACAAACACGACATAATTAATATACACGGGCCAGCTAGAACAACGAAATATCATAAACCACTCGAGTAAGCTGGAGCACAGCTAAGTACTAGCAAGCTAAAGAAACTTTTTAATGCTTAACTTTATAATCCGTTGGTATGACATTTTCGCAAACATGAACAATGAAAAATAGAAGTAGAGAGCAACGCAAGCATTTGAAAACTCGCAAGGTGCGTCGGCTGAGACGCGACTCAGTGCTGAGCCGTTTTTTATTAGGAAGACTTGCGCTATCCGTGGCGAGTCCTCGTAACTAATCACCCCCATGAGAGAAGACAGGTGGCCCGAACGTTTAATTACGCACGTGGTTTGGCTGACTTCGCTTCAGTCATGCAATGCTCTCTGGTGCCCTAGAGATTTTCGTTCATATTAAGATCGGTCCTCCACCTACATGTATGGCTATACTCGCGCCCTCTTGCGTACATTAATTTCGTTTGTGTGACCTTGAAAGTACCGAAAGTAAAGTCAGAGACCTTCTATGTTTTTCTGGCCACGAAACTCCTCCGTAACGCTATGGCGACTACTTGCTATGGCGCTACGGTTGCCCGCGTGGCGGCGCTAGGAGCGCGTTGGGGGCTTACAGGATAGCTTCGCTGCGTAGAGAGAGCTGGGAGTCTAAAGAATCCGGCAGCATCGATGTTCAATTTTCATCGTTTCTCTGAGCTTGTGCGGCTGACGACTGGGCGAAGTTTATGCCAGGACACGGACCGTGCACGTAAGAGACGATGCCGAATACTTGCTGCGTACCGGGTTGCCGCTTCGGCTACATAAACACGAGCGGAAAGCTGTCGTTCTGTTTACCGAGAGACGGCGATGATGGGGAGAAATAGAAACGTACGATACCGCGACAGGAAGCTGGTCGATTTAACTTCGAATCTGAACACGTTAGAGCATGACAAACATTTTGAATGGGGAAAGTGTGTTGTTGGAACGCGAGAAGGCTAAGTTGCGTTCTGGCACCGTTCCTTGCCTGTTTCAAGGATTGCCGGCGTAACACGAGCAAGCCGAGTCTGCGATTCTGGTCAGCGAGAATAAAGCTAGTTGCTAAAGGGTGTCGATTGTCCTCACCTGACTCTCCAAGAGCAGACATTCTATCGTTTTCAAGTGCGGCCACATCCGATACGACCAATGCTGGTGACGAAGGTAAGCTAAATATCCTTGCATAACCTCGCTGCTCGTTTTGTCCATCTCTTTGCTGCTCCCAAAGGTATTGGGCGAATAAATTGTGCTTTGTATCCCCCCCCCCCCTCAGATGCGACAGAGGATGTCGAACTGTGCACGGGCACAGCCTGCCTAACAGATGAAATCGTCTGCTCTTTTTCGGAGTTGCAGGCTGTAAAAGGCCAGCTCCGGAATGTGACAGTGCCGAATGAAGCTATTGAATTCATTGAATAAAATGAATTCATTGGATCATGTCATGCAAACGTAGCCAATCCAAGCAGGTGGAGTAACTCATGTTGTGATTTGTGGAAGTGCCATCAGTGCTAGATGGCAGATGCCCGAGTGCCCTTGCGTAGCTACCCAATGTGAAGTGCGACACACACTTGCTCGTGCAACGGCTATGTAACATTAACTTGTCAGGCTAGGGTGTAGCAAATGAACAGAATGAAAATTCACGCTGCACACAGACGTCACCTTGCGAAAGCTTTGTCATTCCTGATTAGAAGTGTCGCCGAATCTCTGTGTGGTAAGCTGCAGCAATGTCAATGAAGTTTTTGCAACTGTTCACATGAATACAGAGTTTTTTTTTTAGCTGTGAGGTCGTATCAAACTTCCGCGGTGCAGACGGTCAGCCCTCGCTGTGAAACTTCATTTTGTCAATTGAAGGGTTTACACGACTTGCCAAGTGTCAGAAATTTATGTAAATATAGTTTGCCTCAACAAATACTCTCGTGCTCCATTTCCTCGGGTACCAAACTATGCCAGAAAAACATATATAGGAAATATTGCTTCATTGGCATGACTTGATCCACTTCAGCCTTGCTATCTGTAAAAAATACGTGAAAATAAGTTTTTCATGTGCTTATGCATTAATCATAAAGTATGTCAGGTGAAGTATGAAAGGTAGTTCAATTATTACAGCTTCATGGAAGATAAGCTGTTGCCTCGAACTAGCAAGATATTTAGCCGAATGGAGCGCACGCGCACGGAGGCCCCCTCGCTGACTACTGCGACCCTAGCGGCAGCTTTTTTCCCTGTATGAAACTGCGGGCAGAGTTTCGTGACCAGAAAAGCATTGGCGGACACTGGTAAAGCTAAATGACAACTTGTGTTATGGACAAGCTTCTTTGTCAATAGAGCGCTCTATTTTTATTGCTGGATGATCAAAGTTCCTCATTTACTTTTAAGGTAGGGGAGAACAGAAAAGAAGGTCAGCAAGGCGCGCGCCCGGTTTGCTAACCTGCACTGCGAAATATATCAGGGGATGAAAAGATACGCAGATTATAAAGTGGTAAACACACGTAAGATGCCCGTCAAGTTGAGGCAAAGCACTCCGTTCCATGCACACTGAAAAGTTACGCGACTGTCAAAACACAGAATTGCCTCTATCAAGGTCTCGCAAAACAGGACAAGTTTTCATATAGTTTATTGGGCTCTATTTTATGTCACCATACTCTTGTCAACAATCATAGCGCTGGTATAGATATCGCTTTACGATGTTAAGCTGCCTGAAGACTTCAACGCGGGCATGACTCCACTGACATTAGGGGCAACGATGTTATCGCATACAAACTTGCACAATCCCACACGATGACGTTCTACAATAGTTATGCATATTTCATAATGACAACACTATAAATAGCATATTATATGACTTTTTGGAGAACTCGTGAAATTTTGCCTTAGCCGTTGTCTAAACGACAATAAAGATACCTCTATAAAACGATAACCGAGGAACCACTGCTGCTGCCCAAGAATACTTTCGCTGGATACTCGCTGTCTCAAGGACATTCCCTCACCCAATGCCTGGTTGTGTGCAAGGCTTTATATATATATATATATGGTTTTCACAACTTTTAGGTACTATCACAGTGAATAGCAATGCATAGTGCGCCAAAATAATCGACTGATGCCCTTTCAAAATAAAGGTGCAAAGAAGAATAATACATATATAGAAAGGCACGAGAAAGCAAATTATTGAGTTACAAAAAAAACGTGGTGCATAGTGACAAAGAAAAAAAAAAACGTTAAGGTAAAGACCTGTACGAAAATAGGTGGTAAAGAAACAATAAAATGTAATTGCAGTGCGTTTTTAATGCAGTTGTGAGCATGATGCAGCTTTACAAGCCCCGAGAACAAACACTGGCGTCGCTGCAGTCGCGGCAAAGTGACGTCACGGCAAGGACTCGCCTGCTCCACCACCGACGCATGCCGACTAACGCTTTTTGCTGAGCTCACTGGGTATCTGCTCTTGAGCGATATGAGGATGATTACTTCTCGATTTCAAGTAGTAGATCACTAAAGGTACAAGACAAAGGTATTTATTGATGTTTAGAGTTAACTAAGCAGCACAAAGTGCGAATCCGTTTCGAAAATGAAGGTGCAGGACATAAAGACATTGTTTGTTTTCACCAAGCACGTACTCGACGCAATCAATGCTAAGAAGATATTCGTGCTAAATGAGCCTGACTTCATTTCAACTTGACAAAAACTGCGTGATTGAACATTTGTATCGAAGTATTACAAAGGATATTAGGACGTCTTCAGTTTAGGTCTGCCTCTGCAAATAATGTAGCTCATTAGACGGAATTCCGCTTTAGGATGCAGGAGATTTAAAATGGAATTGTCTTTCTTTCATTGGTTCCGAAATTTTTAGACATCGGTATACTCGGATCTCTCGTACGAATTTCTTCTCAACAGTCGTCAGAATTACGTGGTCACATACCCTGACTTACGCGAAAAGCTGACTCGATCTACCACCACGTCATAAACGGTGATGTTCACTTGACGTCGGAGCACTGCTGATAGCCATCGTTTGCAAAACAAACGACAGAAAGTCAAAATGAACTGTTTCTATGGCACACTAGGCTTCGTGGCCCACGGGATAATAAAACGCCCGTTGCCTCCCTGAAGGAACGATTGGTCTCGAACGTCATGTTCGTATACATATTGATGCTGTTCTGGGGTAATCAGCCGCGGGGAAAAATTATTCATCAGGTGGCTATCTAAACGGGCATTTACAAGCGTGTCCGCACAGTTGCTAGGATGTTGGACGTAGACACTATCTGAAATGAGTTGCAGTTTCGGCAACTAACTGCAGCTTGTTTTTTGAGCGAAACAGGGCACCAATATCATTCTCCCAAAAAATGAAGCAAAATAACGTCATTAAATATGAGAGACTACACACAGGAAAGTTTAACGGAACAGCCGCGGTGGTATTCTTGGGTGAGTGCATTTAAGATATTTTGCGACACTCGATCCTAACTAGAGCACGCACCCACAGGGAAAAACAACAACTTTGCCAGTAGTTATTCTGATGCGTCCGATACAGATACTCATTGCGGAAGACAAATGATCGCATTTTTTTCAAAGAATCGCCCGGGAACAACGCAACCTGAAATGCAAGTACGCTGTCGTATACGTTTCAGAAGCGAGACATGATTTCGAGGCACGCTGCAGAGTAATTATGGTCACCTTGCATTTTCTAACCAGCTTCACATGCATTGTCTAGCTGTTTGTCCCTGTCGGAGTGCGGCTTCTGTGGCCGAGAAGCAAACCCATCTCCGAGGTAAGCAAAGTGACACCAGAACAAACGTCGTGAAAGCGTGTACCCTGGAGCGCAGGCACCGTTGGCAATTCTACTGAAAAAAATAGTTTTTCATTGTTTTACCAGGAACATTATGGTTGCTGCTTTTGTCATTTATTTTAAGCGTGAAAAAATCAAAAAATGTCTATGCTGGCAGCACAGCGGCGTTCAAAGCGATCTCTTGTTATGTCTAGGCGTGCCACAGCAAGATTCGAGGAGTCCGTGCCGTGGCGTCATGCAAGCCTCTGATCAGGTGGCGCCACTCCTACTTCTCGGGGCTAATAGCGTGTTTGTTAATGCTTGACGGAAACGGTCTGTATCTCTGATGGCGACTAGTGACGGAGGCAAGCGATTCCACTCATGACATGTTTTTGGTAAGAATGAATATGTGTAGGTGACTGTGCGCTGTTAAGGTAAGTGAACATTGAAATAGGTGTTCGACACGTGGGGAGATAGAAGATGCGGGCGCAATGTATCGGGATTCCCACTCATTGTTATGATAATACAGTGTATAAAAAAGGCAAAGATGGGATAACCCCCTACAAGAAGAAAGAACAGGAATGCCCAGTGTTTGTTTAGTGTTAGTGACGCTAGCAGTTCGTTCTCTCTACAACTTCTAATGCTTAAAAAATCTTTAAAGCAGGCTCCGCCGCAATTTGGGTACAATAGTGGCAAAGCTACAGTTAGAGCCTTGCAAAACCTATATAATCGACGTTTACCGCTTACTTTCACTGGATCCATAAAAAGTCTTGAATAATACCGTCTAGTATATATATAGCATATGGCACAACGGGAACGGGAGTGTTATCAACAAGGATAAATATATTTCCCAACAGTTTCGGGAGGGGCCCTCCCTCTATGACAGCTAACAGCCATATATATATATATATATATATATATATATATATATATATATATATATATATATATATATATATATATATATATATATATATATATATATATATATATATATATATATATATATATATATATATATATATATATATATATATATATATATCTTTTTATGAAGCTGTCTTAGGAAATGTCACAATGTCAAGGCAATGTCATAACCAATATGGGAATATGGAGAGGATAGTCGAGATGGCGGAGGAGTTCTACAGAGAGCTGTACAGTAGTCAAAAAAATCAGGATGGTATTGTGAGAAACTATAATTTTCCAAGAAAATTCGACATCTTACCAGTAACGACAGGACAGGTAAGGAAAGCCCTAGAAGGAATTCAAAGAGGCAAATCCGCTGGTGAGGACACAGTAACAACGGACCTCCTGAAAGATGGCGCAAAAGTTATGTTAGAAAAATTAGACACCTTATATACAGTCTATGATTGATTGATTTGTGGGGTTTAACGTCCCAAAACCACCATATGATTATGAGAGACGCCGAAGTGGAGGGCTCCGGAAATTTTGACCACCTGGGGTTCTTTAACGTGCACCCAAATCTGAGTACACGGGCCTACAACATTTTCGCCCTCATCGGAAATGCAGCCGCCACAGCCGGGATTTGAACCCGCGACCTGCGGGTCAGCAGCCGAGTACCTTAGCCACTAGACCACCGTGGCGGGGCTATATACAGTCTCTCTTGACGGGAAGGGTACCAGAATCTTAGAAGAACGCTAACATTATCTTAATTCATAAGAAAGGAGACGCCAAGGACTTGAAAAATTACAGGCCGACCAGCTTACTCTCCATTCTCTACAAACTATTCACAAAAAATTATCATAATAACATTCCTACCCCCGCCATGGTGGTCTAGTGGCTAAGGTACTCGGCTGCTCACCAGCAGGTCACAGTATCAAATACCGTCTGTGACGGCTGCATTTGCGATGGAGGCGGAAATGTTGTAGGCCTGTGTGGAGAGACGTGGAGAGACGCTAGTAGTTGTAAAGAAATATGTCTACTTAGGACAGGTAATAACCGTGGAGCCGAACCACGAGATTGAAGTAACTAGAAGAATAAGAATGGGGTGGAGGAAATTTCGCAAGCACTCTCAAATCATGACTGCTAGATTGCCAATATCCCTCAAGATGAAGGTATACAACAGCTGCATCTTCCCAGTTCTTGCCTACGAAGCAGAAACCTGGAGGCTTACAAAGAGGGTTCAGCTTAAATTGAGGACACCGCAGTGAGCGATGGAAAGAAAAATCATAGTATAACCTTAAGAAACAAGAAGAGAGCAGAGTGGATTAGAGAACAAACCATGGTTAAAGATATCGCTGTTGAAATCAAGAAGAGGAAATGGAAATAGACTGGGCATGTAGCATGCACACAGTATAACGGCTGGGCATTAAGGGTAACTAACTGGATTCCTAGAGAAGACAAGCGGGTTAGGGGGATACAGATGGTTAGGTGGGCAGATTGGATTAAAAAATGTGCGGGTGTAACGTGGCATCGGAAAGCACAAGACCGGGTTGATTGGCGGATCATGGTAGAGGCTTTTGCCCTGCATTGGGCGTAGTCAGGATGATAATGATGATGATGGTGATGAAAGCTGTAAGTGTAGCTTTGCCACTACAATACCACAATTGCGGCAGAGCCTACTTTAAAAATGCCTTCATGATATATATTTCTCTCTCTCTCTCTCTCTCTCTCTGTGTGTGTGTGTGTGTGTGTGTGTGTGTGTGTGTGTGTGTGTGTGTGTGTGTGTGTGTGTGTGTGTGTGTGTGTGTGTGTGTGTGTGTGTGTGTGTGTGTGTGTGTTGGGAAGAGGGAAGGGTAAAACAGCTTCATCTGGCCCCACCGTGGTGCTTTAGCTGCTAGCGTACTCGGCTGCTGACCCACAGGTCATGGGATCGAAGGCCGGTGGCTGCATTTTCGATGGAGGCGAAAATGCTGTGGTCCTGTCTGCTGAGATTTGGGTGCACTTTAAAAAGAACCCAAGGTGATCAAATCTTTTGGAGCCCTCCGCTACGGTGTCTTTGATAATGATATGGTGGTTTTTTGGCGCGTAAAATCCCACATATCAAACAGCTTTACCTGTCATTTTCTTTCACCACACTGTCGCAGCATTGCACAATCATGGTTGGTAGCCCATCGTTAACATCAACGACCTATTGCGCGACATTTATTTAGTATAACCTCCCCCCCCCCCCAAAAAAAAAGGATAGAGCTGAGGACACTCTAAGAATCATGATAACAAACATCAGCACCAGTACTGTGTCATGGGAGTGATAAAGAGTTTGTGTGTTAGTTCCGGGATCTGTCAAGTGACGCTTGCGAAGCAGTCCGACTCGTCTCTCATTAATTATAGCCTAGGATCGTGAGTGTCTTATGTAGACTTTTCGCTTTGACAGCCCGTGGCAATACCCAGCTTGATATTATGGCGCCACCTAACGGTTTGTTGAAGAACTGAGTGTGGCGTCATTCATTTAAAGGTTCCAAGGCGGCGCAAAATAACCGAGTCAGGTCTTGCACAGCGCATCAAGAAGGAATGTTTTTTTTTTAAGCTCTTCAGCAGTTACCTTGTTACAGTTTCACGAAGGTATAAATTCAAGAAAATACCAACAAAAATGTGTGGCAAGACACATCATCATATCACCAGTTCATAGAGCTAGGTCCATGCGCTTGAAAGAACAGCAGTTGTTTTAAATTTTTGGAGCCCAATCCTAAGTCGTGATTCATAACAACATCATAGTTTTTGCATATAACACCCAAAAATTATTGATGCAATGCAATGTTGTTATGATTGCGATTATTTCTATTATTGATGATAAATGTTATCACAATAACGCTGCCATACCCGCAACTACATGGTCATAAGGGGCTTAACCGTGTCATTAAAACGCAACTGTCTTGACAGCAGTGGGATGACCACAATGTGTAACGAGTACAAGAAAGATCATGATTACTCATGGTGAGTGACACTTGTTTGCTTCAAATTTCTTCCGCTTTATGTTTTGTACTAAAGCTGCCATACCAACGGGTCCACTTGTGCATCCTATGACATTGCCTAGAAGATATTACAGTCATAGGTGTACCCAGGGATCTCTAACGCGGGAGGACGGCATGGTATCTCTCAGTCAATTAAGACCCCATGAAACAAGTCATGCTGTCGATTTATCACCATAAGCTCTACAAAGATGTCTTCAGCTAGCCGAGATTTGAACTCATTAGGTTGCGTTTTAAGTACGTGATTTAAAAAAAATTTTGCTGACTAATTTGCAAAAGTAAACCACTTTCACTTCTCCGTGTAACTTACTGAATTGCTTAATTAAGAACCCATAAGTTAATAAAGAAAATTTGGGATTATGTAGTTTTGAGCACGAGCAAACGTTCGATTTAGTAATATTAACTCCCTACTTTTAGTGCCTCCATATTTGTACTATAATAAACTTCTGGGAAGCAAAAAACAATAACATGCCCACAAATATGCCTGCGCACTGATGTTGCTGTGTTATCAAACGATCCACGTAAGAAATGAAGCTCTTCTGCGTGTGCCTCGAGTATCCAAGTAAGTTTCGCATTTTTTAAGAACACACATTGTCGACCTAAATAATCAGGAAATAAAAGAGGTATGAACAAGTGAAGAAAGAAAACCTTGTATGTGGATACTGCTGACATGATGCTTGCTTTTGATAGACAGAGCGCAGGTAAAAATCGAAAAGTGGCGTTGTTTTCTCCTTTCTCGCCCTCTGTCTGTTAATGCTCAAGCTGTATTTACAATACAGCGTGCTCTACACGTTTAATACTTCCCTTCTTTCAGCGTACAAAGCAACGTACGATGTGTATCGAAGCCTTCGAACTGTGTAATGAGTGGCTCTCCAAATCACACCTTCCAGTAGGTCGCTCTGTTCGGCTCCTTCCTGAAAGAACGCTGCTCGCGTTGACAACCCATGCCTTGACTTGACTTTTGCCTTGACTTTAGTGATTACGTATTGTCGCTGAGTGCCACAAAGCAAGCGACTTAACAGATGTATCGTCGAAAAAGGTGAAAACTCGGACCTTGGTAGAGCGGTGTGAAGGACGCTGCGCATGACACTTCAGATATTACGGTGACTACACGTCATACCTGATGCTGCTCTCTTGGCGAAAAACTTGTTAGTTGTATTCCTCGTATCACCAATACCACAAAATATGCATCCGAAATTGTTTCGATCTCGGCAACATGATATTTGCGAAAATACGCTCGCAGCAAGACGTCATAACACAAGCCGCAACACAAGCCTGCGTTCCGTTCTATTGATAGCGGAGCACGCGTCAGACGGTGTGCGCGTAATCTCCCTCAAGCGCTCATAGGTATTCACGCAATAGCGTTGAAGAGCTCCTTTCGCACAAGTTCTGGGTGACGGTGTAGTTGGCTGTGAGCGGCCTTCTCCGTAGCCTTCTGTGTAAGAAGCAGGTGTAGTCGCGCTGTTGCATGAAACTGCATGAAAGGGCGTGTAGAACACGGTGTCTTCTTAAAGGGGCCTTTTAACGCTTGAAAACATCGGTGCTGACTGCATAACTCGTAGTGGTGCTCGCCAGAACTATTGCGAGCGGAAATGACGCTGTAAGGTTGGTGCCTTATGATTGAATAAATGTATACCTTTAAACGTGATCGCGGCATTGCATCAAAATAGGGATTACTATTGCATTTGTTTTTCTTTAGCATGGTTTTTCACAAACTGCAAAGCTGGTCAAAGAATGCGCCGAACGCCATGGTGCTGCAGGAAACGCACCGGTGACTTTCCGGGCACCATTGTTTGAAAATAATAAAGAGAATAACTGTAAAAGAGTTGATATAGAGACGCACCATAAAAATAAAGATCATTAAAGCTATAAAGCATAGAAGTGTTCGGGAGCTGCCTCATTTCGCACGTGTCATGCGAGTTACTTGTACAGTATGGCTGGCGGTAGGGTACCTGTACGGTAGGACGTTACAGGATGAGGAAAACACGGTAAGATGAGCCCGTGAAAATTGAGCTGAGGGTAAGCATTCAGGTCATTGTGTTTGGTATCTCTACGCTGAATAACTTTGCACTGCGTGACCCTATCACGGCCGTTCTTGCGGCATTTATCTCTTAAGCCTTCAGTGTACGCAACCAGCTAGAAAAACAGAAGGTCATGAAATGTGCTAGAGGGCCCCTTGAATACATCATATATTGCGTATAGTAGACGCGTAAAATTGGGCCAGGTGCCAAAACATGTGAATAGCACAATGAGTGGGTGTTAAAAAGGCCACCCATCACAAAGAGCTCAGACACAATATATCATTATTAAGGGCAAAACCTAAACTAAAGGAGCACCTGGTAAGGTTCGCGTGTTGCCTTACTGACGTGTTGTGGGCACTTCACTGATTTGCGGAACGATAAATTATGGTACCGTGTGCTCTTATTACTAGCAATAGGCAATGTAAGATAGCTTGAAACGGCCAATTTCAGGCGCACAGTCGTTCGTTTCTTTACAGCATGGTTTAGGCATGCACCGAGTACCGAAGCCAGGCTAGCAAATCAGAAGGCGACGCGCACTGCGCCTGATTAAGCTATCCCGTTCTGCTCTTCACGGTGAAGCCATCCTCCACGTTTTTTTTTTCTACAGTCTAACCACGCCACGATATAGAGCTGAATCTGGCAGCAACGTGGAACATGGTTCTATAAGATCGTCTGCGTGTAGTGTCACTCGCTACAGCTGCTTTCAAACGCCACCGCACAGCTCCACATCTATTCGCAACACCATGCTTCTAAGAGTCTGCCGCTGATCGAAGTGATGCAACGAGCTTAGAAGCAATCGTCGCTTTCAGTTGGAGGCATTTTCCAACCCTTATTTTGGTTCAACAGGCGTAGTACGCGTCTGTACTCAAGATAGCACTAATTTGCCGCTTGTTGTAAAGGCGTGCCATCATGTACGCGCAGGCCAAACTAAAACACTGAAACACGCCACAATCCAAAAGTTTAGTGAAGCAGTAAACCTAAATAGTAACTTCATCAGCATCCGAAAAAGATCACGTCAAACTACGCTAAGCTTTTAAAATGTATCACATTGGCGTCACATTTAGAAAACAATAAACGAGTTGCGTGACATCACAAGTGCTTTGTGTGATCAAACTGACGCGCCAAGCGAGAGAGCGTGGTTGATGCGCGAACATTTCAAGAGACTAAAAAACGAGGAGTACCTCGCATCGAACTATTCCCATAGTGACCAAGCGACCCCTATCGGCGATGGCAGCGCCACCGTTTGTCAGTTTCACCGCGCCGCGGTGCGACTTCGATGCGAAACACTCTGGAGGAAAAGCAGGTCGTGTCCCGTTCGCCCCGAAAGCTGGCTTCGCTCGGCGCGTTCCGACAGCGCTGCGGGCTGCGCCGCAATCGCATCCCGAGCCTGGCTCGCCTCCCTCGGGCATGCTGGCCCGCACACCGGGCTGACGGCGGCTCGCTTCCGTCGCCCACCCTGATCCGTCAGCGGTGCGAGGTGCGTGTGACGGCGATTTTTGCGTCTTCGGGCATCGTTTTCCGGGAGCCTGAAACGGTCACGAAGCCTTATGCGGCGCCGTGGCGGTTGCGTTGGAACCGGGAGCAGGACGCCGCTGCTTGGAGAATTCGGAGGTGAGTGTACGTCGTAGCACAGCGCAGCGCGCGGACCCTTGCCGCCCGCTGAGCTACGTGCTCTAAGCATTCGCGGTTGGTGGTGGTCCTCCGCAAAAACCCAGACACAGGACACAATCTGCTTCAGTTGAAAATGAAAGAAGGAAATATCCTGAAATAATTTGCCTTGCACCGACGGTACGCATCGTGAAGGCTTTCAGGAAAGAAATGTGCGTCCTACTATATGTCGAGACGCGGCCAAACCTATTTCTATGAATATCGAGATATATATTACTTTTTCTTCAAAGCAATGTGCCACAATTGTGACGACTGGTGTTTATAAAATGAAAAATAAATAAAACAAAACAGGACAATACTTTTGTGCGCAGCTCTAGGGCTCCCAAAGCCTTGACCAGCGTTTAGGTTGATAGCCATTTCACTTCTATCTTTTACGAGTCCTGTTAAAAGCGTTGCTGAAAACCCATAAATGCCAAATCGCCGAAGGGAAGGGTGTAAAAACCACAATAAGGGACTACTACAGCAACAGTCATGGTTTCATATTGGTTGTTACACATTTTGCACGTAATAAAGCTGACCCACTAATGCGGCACCTGTTTTAGCTTAAATGTAGGGAAAGTTAAGACCGCATATATTAACCGATAGCGCAAATGAAATAATTAGGCGTGTGGTAGAATTCATTGCGAAACTGTTAAGTTACTTGCTCACGTAAACACCTCTTTCTCTCTCTCATGGTTGTCGTCAGAGAACAATATGCCTCGAGTGACTTCTCTATTAACAAAAACTGGTGTTAAAAATCACACAGCCGTGCATAAAATCATTGCCGTGCGGAACACTAGAAAGAAAGTGTTATTTTCTACTGAATTACCCCTGGAATGTAAAATGGTACAAGATAACACAAGCTAACTCGAATATAAAGAGCACACCGATATCAGTTACTAGTTAATCTGAAAGCAGTGTTTCCCATTCGAGCTATAGCGACGCCTCAACTCAAATCCATGCAGTAAGTATACAGCCGAAGACAGTTCACTTAATTGTATAACCTTTGTCTTTGAGCTTGTGCGTGTGAACCTCCTGCTGCAAAGGTTGCGCCGCTTAGTTGTTATGCCGAGTTCCCTACCAACACGTGTGTAAATCGATAGCACGATACATTCTGTCTTTATAAGCCAAGCAGCATGCTGTTACGAGTCAAGTATTTTCTTGTTTCTTTTTTAATGCGAACCACTGCGAAAATATCAAAGAAGGAAGCGGGAGTTTAAGAGAAGAAACAAAAATGCAGAAATCTCTTCATGGAAGCTCACCACCGTATACAAGCAGCCGCACCAAGCACGTGTTGTCACGTTCACGGTCGTCACGTTCATGACCCTCTAACGGAGCTGCTGTTGGTGATATCTTTCCGTCGCGTTCGTATACTGGCTGGCCAGATGACCAACATGACTGCCCGTATTTCGTTTTTTGTTGTTGTTGTTTTCGTGTTCGCTTACTTCTGAAAATGAAAAAAAAAATAGTACAGGGGGCCTGTCCACCGCGCGCATTTCACAGCAGGATGCCCTCAACGCCACTGTGTCTGCGTTTTCCGGCCGTATTTAATGTGACGCCAACCGTGGAAGGGGCATATCTGCGACCACGAAAAGACCAGGAAAAAAGAAGTAATGAAATGTAGTGACCGCCGCATTTCGTTTCATAGGAAAAACCGTGCAGCGCTGCGGAGCCTATAAGAGCGGCTTAGAGGAGTAGTGACATGAAATTGAAGGACTTTCCTGTGTTCGCTGTAAAAAATAAAAAAAAGACTAGCTTCAAGAACCCTAAAAAAGAAAAATCGACGTAGCTTCGCACTATGGGGCGCCAAGCCTGAAAGAACGGCGGAGCTGGGCAGCCTTCTTTGCTTCTCTTTACGTTTTGTTTCCACCCCTCTCTTGCTTTCTTTTTTTTAGCTTTTTGTCTCTTTATTTCAATTTATTTCTTGCTCTTTCTTTTTTCTTTCTACTTTCTCATTTTTTATTTCTATTTCGCAGTTGCTTCCTTTTTTTTTGCTTTTATACTTGCTTTCGCCTGCGCTATCCATGCTCACTATTGATAGTGATAAGTGATCATCATAGAAGGGCTGGAAGAACAATAGGAATATTTTTTCTTGACCCGAGCACGTGCTGAATATGCTACGCGTGGAGCGTTACGCCAAACGACGACGAATGCACATGACCTGAACATATGACAACCCGGCCCCTTAAAGTGCTCCGCACCTGAAGCAAGGGGGTCGAGGACCCTGAAGAGAGTATTTCAACGCTTGGTACTGCAGCAAATATATATTTAATACCACTACCTTAAAAAAACCACTTTCGGTATCGAGGGGGTGGCTTTTAAGTGACGTTTTATTTCGATGTGACGTCACGGAGAAACAGCAACTCGCGATGTACTAGCGGCAGATGTGTCATGTTCCCGTGGTGCGCGTAATTAGCAATGAGCGAATTGTCGTTCAGGGACCCCGAAAGTGATTTCTGCCTGCTTTGGCTGCATGCAGGCAAACTCAGTGGACTGTGTTGATAATGTTCATCTATATGAAGTTGACTTGCTGGCGCTGATTGATCGATATGGAGGGTTTAACGTCCCAAAACCACTATGCCATCATGAGAGACGCCGTAGTGGAGGACTCTGGAAATTTTGACCACCTGCGGTTCTTTAACGTGAACCCCAATCTGAGCACACGGGCCTACGGCATTTTCGCCTCCACCGAAAATGCAGCTGCCACAGCCGGGATTCAATCCCACAACCTGCGGGTTAGCCGAGTACCTTAGCCACTAGACCACCGCAGCGGGGCGTTGCTGACGCTCAGCGGCAAACACTTTTAAAAAATCAAAGGAAAATAATTTTATGCATGTTGTTCGATTGCGGTGTGTATAAACGTTCACATTGAATGCCAAGAAAACGAAACGAGTCACTTTTACGGGGTCTAAATATCGTGTCCGCAATATTTTAATCTATAAGTGAAAGCTAATATTCCGAAACGGCCTGACTATTAAAGATGATTTTAAGTTGATGCTATCTTTGCGAACTTTCGAAAGAAAGTTCCCGATGGAACAATGGTATGTCTGCATCCTAATGACTTGCGTTCTTTCTGATGAAATCCGTTTCGAAGATCTGTACTCCAATTCAGCTTCAGTTCCACAACGTGGCGTGTTATTGATTAGGTATGAATGGGCTTTGTTGTCACCTCTCACCTACCTTGTTTCACTCACTCTTGCTTGCGAGGGTTTTTTTCTAGTTGAAAGTCTCACATATTTGTGACTAAAAAAAGTAAGATTTATAGTCGATGCCTTCACGAGTAGTCCAAAGAGCTGGTAAAACCAAAAGTTACAGGTTACTCTATTCAATAAATGTGTATCGGTCGGCACAGCAAAAGTCACATGACCTCATTGTCATCTGACGTCATCATGCCGTCACATTTGTCATGTCAACACGCTTACACCTCCCCTACCGCTAAATCCATGCCATCATATAGTAGAAGAGGCGTAAGCGTTTGATCGCTACTGGTATTTGACAGAATTAAGTTTGTTGTGATGAAAAACCAATATATATATATATATATATATATATATATATATATATATATATATATATATATATATATATTAAGTGTGAATACACTTTATAAGCGACCCCAAACCATCCACCGCCGTCGGCGGCGTCCGCAGTCTTCTCTCTCTCTCTCTCTCTCTCTCTCTCTCTATATATATATATATATATATATATATATATATATATAGATATATATAGATATAGATATATATATATATATATATATATATATATATATATATCTATATATATATATATATATATATATATATATATATATATATATATATTGGTGTCAGTAACGCGCCTTATATCCAGATGGTAGCGTTGCCTCCGGGACATCCATCGCACGACCCGCTCTCGACGGGAGACTGAGAGAGAAGGCAGGCGCGCGAGAGAGATGGATGCGCGCGCAGCTGCAGCGAGCGAGGAGAGCGGAAGAGCGACACCGATATCAGCGTCGCGTCCGTGGCCTATTCGGTAGAGCGTCGCGCTGCGGCCCGCCAAGTCCTCTTTCTTTTAAAGATAGAGAGAAGACTGCGAACGCCGCTGACGGCGGTGGATGGTTTGGGGTCGCTTATAAAGTGTATTCACCCTTAAAAGCATACACGTTCTGACAGCATTTACACCGTTCCTTTACCTCGGCTAACATATTTAGGTATTTGACTGAAGCCCTCGTTTATTTCAATAAATGTAATAGCAAATACTTCCCCATGCGTTATTAAAAATATGTTTTTCATGTCATTACAAGAAATGTTTTTTTTTATGTAGACACACCATTATAAATATATTATAACGTCAGAGAGAAGGAATTTGAACAGAAACTACACCGCTTCAGGGTCACAGAGCTGAGCTAGTTCAAAAGTACTCATTCTAAAATACAGGGCGTGCAAACACGCACACAAGAAGGCAGTCAAGGCACCATAAACGCCTACTAGCAACTAAAGATGCGCAGAGCGGCGGGAAAAAAATTGCCCGCAGCTTCCCTCGGGGGAACACTGAGGAGGATGCGGAGCATATAATTGGTTAACGGGGTGTTAAAGCGCGACTTACTTGGGTCGATGGCTAAATTGGTTAACGTGGTTGTGAAATGGGGTGTTAAATTGTGACTTACTTGGGTCGATGGCTAAATTGGTTAACGTGGTTGTAGGAGGGGGTGTTAAATGAGTGAACACGTACACACGTATGCGAAAGGGCGGCGCTGGTCGAAGGGACGTTGATCATTGTGTTTGTGGATTCGTTGGAATTCATTTCACCGCGACCTTGGACGTCGACGCGCCGTACAAACCAACCAACGAGCGGCAACTGAGCGAGCGAGCGCCGACCTTGAGTATATATACAGCGCTACGGCGCATGCACTGTCAGCTGTTGAATGTTCTCGAAGCGCGACGCCACATGCGCGTCCACTGGAGAATCAGGAGAATTGTAGATGTCGAACGCGGTGTGTAGAGGAGGAAGGGATGCACAGATGGTGGAAGAGTGGGCGACGGCGCGACGGCGCATGCGCGCGCGTCAGCTGTCGAATGTTCGAGAAGCGGTGCGGACAGCGCGGACGGCGCACTACAAGGCGCGAGTATAAGATGCTTCCGCATCTAAAAGACATGTCAACTTATTTGCGCACGCCCATACGCATGCAGATAAAGCTTGTAGTGTCATGCCTTCCTTCTTGTGTCCGTACTTGCACGCCCTGTTTTTTAGAAACTCTGTCGCGTATTGGTTGGGGGTTGCCTTCACAAAAGCATATACAATCCTCATTGGATTGACCGACAATGCGGAATGCGACGTCTGCTGCACCGAAGAAGACATCGACCATCTGTTATGCCGTTGCCCTCGATTTGCCTATGAAAGACAGAAGCTTTCGGACGCATTGCGACAATAGGACGATCGGCCACTCTCTATGCAGATTCTACTGGAACACCATCCCCGCCTTTCGTCGGCTCAAAAAGCAGTCAAAGCCGTTTTGTGCTTTTTGAGGACTACAGGCCTATGTGAACACCTTTAACGTTTGTGTAGTGCCACCGCTGCATACGCGTCAGCCCACTGACTGACAATTCTTTTTTTCTCTCTTTCTCTTCTCTTTCCTCTCTCATCTCTATGCCCCCTTCTCATTCCCCTAGCGTAGTGTAGCAAACCGGGCATGTGCCTGGTTAACCTCCCTGCCTTCTCTCTTGTTGTTCTTGTCCCTCCTCCTATCGCGTATTGTCATTGCAAACAGTAACGGCAAGAGCTGTTCCCAGTTTTATAGCTAACGCTATCTTTAGTTGGACGCTCCCATGGTCAGATGGTAAGCTTCAAGGAATTTCTACAACATCACACTGCATTTTTATCGCTCTTTCCGAATTCCGCGAATTACAACGGTAATGTGCACTGTGTAATGCGATCCACCACAAGAAAAAGGGTATCCCATCCACCACAAGTTTTTGTTCATGACCCTGGTATCATGTCTGGGTTGTAGTCATACAGCACTATAATATTAAACTTCATCTGTTGCGAAGAATCAACAAAAAGTTTAGTTTTTCTAGCTGGACCTAAAAAACAAAGATAAAAAGCGCAAAAATAATTACTTGGGTAAAACAGACTGAATTTTTTGAAAAGTTTACCGAAATATGTGTGCGCATTTTCTTTTAATAAATGAGTTAGTTGTGCCCAGCCATGCGAGCTGGCCACCAGAAAACATGTACCATAATTATACAGGCTTCGAGAGATTTAATATATGTAAATGAGTTAGTGACATTACCCAAATGGAGTGGAATGCAAGTCATAACAGCTAACGCTAAAAATCTTCTTTTATTTTTTTTTCTTCCGAAACATTATGCAGATGATGCGTCGTTCCCACGCGAACTTCAGAGTCATTCCGCAAATTATCCACTCGCCTTGAAGTAAACAAGAGTGGTGCTTGTAGGCTGCATGACGCTTTTCTAGCTTTATGTTCTTTAATAGAGATGAAACTACACCGAAAAAGGAAATGCTCAGGAGCTACCTCTATTTATCGAAACTACTTGTTAAAGGGCCGTTTAACCATGCAGAGTTCGAAGGTGAGACGATCATTTTCTTTCTCGCAAGAGTGATATCGTCCCTTATTTCTTCATAAAACACGTGGAGTGTCCGCACTAAGCGTTGAGTCATTACAGGATTTCCACTAGACTCTGCTATCTCCCCTCGCGGAGTCGCAAACGCACATAAAGTGGAATCAGTTTACAGCGCACAATATATTCACGCAAGGCAAGGCAGAACGGCAGTCATTACCTGACCTAACAAGGCAGGCGACAATTACCGAACGATTTCTCTTGTATCTCAGGAACGGGGAAGGCGCGCTTCGACAAGACCACGAAGTGATGGAAGGCCTGCGCGAATGAAGGCGTGCCTATAGATCTCTGAGAGGTGCGAACGCAAGCTTCTAGCGTAGTTTTCCGTCTCTGTAGTATGGACATTCACCTCGTGTCTGCGCTTCAACTCGAGCCTCTCTGCACTGGGAACCAACGCATAAACCAATCATCTCCTAGCTAAAGCCTAGTGACGACGTAGAAGCAAGCTATAAACAAGCTTCATCACCTTTCTAGAAACAACCGAGAAGCAAACGAGGTTATAGTATTCAGAAGAGTCCAGCTTCACCGTTTCGAGCTTTGCGTTACTTTATGCAAGCTTCGCCATTTTGTTGCTGCACCTGTGTTCATTGGCTTGCCTTCCTTTCCCTTGGATCGAAGTTTGCGCCGTTAACGTACTGCCGGTACGCGGTCACACTCATTATGAAGGGCTCAATGACGAGATTTTTGTTCAGTGTTTTGTGATATAGCTGGTACGAGAATTTCCAGAGTGCATGCGATGCGTCTACACGCATAAAGTTTCTGAAGGTTTGCTCTGCGCAGCAATGCCGCAGCTGACTGCGCCCTCTGTTGCATGTTATAATTGATATGTGGTGTTTAACGTCCCAAAAATCATCATATGATTATGAGAGACGCTGGAAGGCTCCGGAAATTTCAACCACCTGGGGTTCTTTAACGTGCACCCAAATCTGAGCACACGGGCCTACAACATTTCCGCCTCCATCGAAAATGCACCCGCCGCAGCCGGGATTCGATCCCGCAACCTGCGGGTCAGCAGCCGAGTACCTTAGCCACTAGATTACTGCGGTGGGGCGTTGCGTGTTATAACATGAGGGAATGGAAAGATGTAAGATACAAGTGCCCTACGTAAGGCTGTCGGCCTATCTAATTAGTAAATTGTGCATCTTTGCCAAAGTGAAATCCAGCCATCGCCAGAAAAAGTTTCTTGACACCTTGGCTGCACAATGAGTACATCTTCAAGCCAGTGGTAATGCGGTGTATCGAAGCTCAAGTTCGTTGAAAGTATTAGCTCCATGTCACATAAAAAATTGCTCATCGAATATGTGGGTGCTGAAAAAATAAATTGTAGCATCGTTCGTAGTACCAAAAGCTCTGCTGCCATGTAACTCTTCGTGCAGTATGCATCGATCTTAATGGCAACGGACTTCGCCAGCGAAAACTAATCTTGTCAAACTAGATCATTTACCAGAATCAACCGAAGAAACACAATGCTGGCTAAACAGCACGTCGTTACATAGTTGTTACGTTGCTTATTTTACCAATGCCCACTACATTCAATTTTTATTTAAAGCCACATACAGTTGCGATGGTTATGAATACACACACAGAATAAATAAGTCAATTGCAGTCTTTTAGCAGGTGCAATACTTGACACTATTTGGTCGTGAGCCGGAATATCCTCTCAGTGTTGTTTGCTGAAATGGTGTCTGACACGAAAGTCTTCAGTTGTTGTTTTTGTGCGTCAAATGAAAGGCCAAGCATTCAACAGCCTAGAAAATGTGCTGCTAAATGTGAGTCCACCATATAAAAAGTAATTTCAGGGTGTTTTTGAAAGCTAGTCTTGGTTTATATTGTACCCTGACGTCCCAAGAGGGCATGAGCTTCTCGCCATGAGCTCGCGCAAGATGTCATCTGCACCGTGGCTCCGTTTGTGACACATAAGGAACCATTTTGAGCGTTTTGGTGTATACGCAAGCGGCCATAATTGAAGTTTTGATACATGACATCATCAGAACTATAACCAGACTGCTGAGTAGTCAGCAAAATCACTACTACACCCTAATGTGATTGATTTGATTGATATGTGGGGTTTAACGTCCCAAACACCGCCTAATGTGTAGCTAGGGTCGATGTCTGTATGTACTCCATGTGAAAAAAGACTCGAGTATCAAAATAAAATATCCTATTAGCATTTGCTGCGATTCAAACTTGGTGAGAGCCGTTTCTATAAATGCAGGATATTTATATTTCGAAACAACCTCGCCTCCGAAAAGGGGTGTTTGCACTCCTTCAAGAAAAATGCACTAGCGCACATCCCTTATGATGCGAACCCGTCCTACACTCACACCCGTTCCAACAACCGTCACGTCATCTGTCAAGTTACGTAAATATTACACTTGTGTGAGAAATGAAATGAGAGAGAAAAAGAGAGACAAGCCGAGGAGAAATGCAGGCACGTTAACCAAACACTGGCTCGGTTAGCTATCCTACACGTGGGCCATGGGAAAGCGGGAATGTCAGATAATATAGGAATATCACGACAGAGGACAGCAAACGAGTTCTGAATTTCATGGTCATCAATAACTACTTAAGAAAATAAATTTAAAGATTGTAAGTTAAATTGAGAGAGAGAGAGAGAGCTTAATTAAAAAGAAGGGAGGTAAACCAAAGTACGGTGTATTACTATGGGAAACAGATTTCCGGCAGCCTCTTTCACGTTTCTATACCACCTGCTTTTTGGTTTGTTTTCTGTTGATGCACGCAATAGAAAACAACACAATTTCTGATAAACCTGTAGGGGAGGACAGAGAGGCAGAGATAATTTCCGAAATGTGGATTCAGGCACATACGAATTGGACAAAGTACCATAGGTGCGAAAAAAAGACGGAGTGATATATGAAATTTATATATTTATATACAAGCACTATTTTTGCATTTATTCTTTGTATTGCTCGTTACTTTCTTTTAACGCTTAAAGAAAACTGCTCGAAAGCTTAGCGATGTGCTCAGAAAGTTCGAATTTGCATCCCGAAAATCGCACTTGAATATCAGTTAATCGGGACCACAAATAATTTCGAAATCTGTTCTGTCCTGTTTCAACTATATGTGGCGGCGCAGAGTTGTTGCAGCAGGGTCCTCGTGTTTTTTATTCGTTTCCTCACCATTTGGCGCCATGCGGCTCTAACCTTTCGCCTGAAATGAAGGCGGCTCAGTATCGAAGAGAGTAAAAAGCGACCCCTCAGTGATTAATTTCTCGCGTCGAGCCGTCGGTGGTGCGACGGGGCGATTTTGGACCGACTCCTCCGCGCTTTCCGTGGCCGTGGGAAAAATATAAAGGAGCCCGAGCGTTCGAGGCATATGTTGAGAGCACCGACTTCCTGTGACGTCATCTCTGACGTCAGAGACGTGGCGCCGCGATTGTCGGGCGCACGTCTCGAAAACGGCATTCAAAATGGCCCGCTGCTCTCGCCCGTATCAGCTGATGCACAAGTGAAGGACGTTAGTTCTTTCCCTTTCAGCGTCGCAGCTAGCGTTGACAGGCCAGTACTATGACTCTCGCCCATTTCATAGGCCCACGTTGACATTTACTGCACTTTTTTCCGCCCATTCACAGCCTCCTTATCCCGAAGAGTGAATCAGACTGAGCATTATTTTATCAAAAAAGAGTGAGAAGAAGCCTAAACAATGCCCAGCAGTTGTTCGGAAAACCGCTCACTGCAGTGCCTTGCTAGTAATCGCGACATTAGGACCATCGACGCAGCTAAATAACGCCGTAAGTTGTTGCTGAATTGTGTCGTTCACAAGATTTTTTGTTTGTCAGTGAATCGTACTCACACTTTTCTTAGACCCCACACTTTTGAAACATATTTGGGCATGAAAATTATAGCATCACCTTTACTATTGCGAATAATATCTATAGGCTTTAACGTCCCAAAACCACGTTACGATAGTGAGGCGCGCTGTAGTGGAGGACTTCGCGAACTTCGACCACCTCGTGATCTTTAACGTGCACTGCAGGTGCCAACTGCAGCAGTTTGCCACTGCAGTTGGCACCTCTCGCACCTTTAGCAGTTGGCTGAAAGGCAGCTCTTCTAGCTTTCGCTGCGACTGTACTGCGCCTTCCGCGCAGGCCTGGTGCATTTTTTTTTTAAGATCTTGGGGACCTTCGACGCGAAATTTTTGGTCTGTCAGTCTATCTGCACATTTGTCTGTTTGTCCGTGCTTAATTATACCCTAAACGGCACCAAAGTGACCAAACGATACTCTAAACGGCCGGCCTCATCCGCAGCGCCCACCAATATTGGTCAAGATTCAGCTCATACTTGTGCAATTAAAAATCAATTATTGCGCATATCTGAGACACCATAGCAACACATATTCTGTCAGTGTGTATGTTTACTAGAAAAGGCATACATAATTAATTCTAAGAACCGTAGCATTTATCACGCTGCGCTGACCATGCAACACTTGAACGAAACGGCAAGTGTTTCCAACGCTTTGCTAAGACGACATGGTGGTGGCACCTACCTGTCGCCTTGCGTTCTACACCTTATCACCTCAGAGACGGGCGCGCACGCCGCGCGCTTCGTTTTCCAAGATAACTGCCAGATAGTGCTCATGTTTCACGCGTAACGTGACTTGATGTGCTCGTTCGCCTCCTCTGCACGCTCGAGGCACTCTAACGCAGCGCCTGCAGAATACCATTCACCGATTTTCTTACGCAGAACATCAAATAAACGTTTTGTTCAATCTCTCCAGACGAAGACTACCGTCTTTCGAAGACATTTGCTATGTAACATGCAGACACGGGGCCAATTTTTTCTCTAGAGTTCACCATGGTTTTGACTCTGGCTCATCATGTGATACACAGTTGAGAGAATCAAGTGTATTCTTTTTCTTTTTTTTCAGGAAATGTTTGACACCATTCCCCTACTACTGCTAAAGTTGTCTTTTACAGCGATAGCGGTTACGAGATCACAACACGAGTCACGCCTTAGCTATCCGTCGCCGCCGGGGTCCGTAACCATTATCGCACGAAATAAAAAAAAACGAATTACATAGTGGGATTTGAACTCGGCTATACTGCGTGCCAGCCCAGTATTCTGCTGCTGAGCCGCTCAAGTGTTTTTTTTCATGGTATTTATTAAAGTACTTGGGCAATAAAGACAAAATCAAGCGAACAAAAGTACAATCAAATCGCGAAAGTAAGCGTTCAAGCGTTACTCATAAACACTAAATGGCTAACACAGCGCGAGTTCCTCTCATGGAGAGTTCTTCACATCGTGTTATACAAACAAAAATGGGGTGAGGTCAAACAGTTCTCTAAGACGGAGTACCAGTCCGGTCTAAAGTCTAGCTCGTCGTAAATGTATTTTAGGTGGATAGCCATTTGAATGAAGTGTGCGTAGGACTCAATCGCAAACTTGCCTTAGGCAGGCCTGATGTCGGGAAAGGAACCACGTTAATATGAGTGATAAAACGTTTTCAGGACACACAATGCGAATTGCGCAACGACTGGGTCGTTCAATGCTCCAGCATGTTACAAAAGCTTGTTTTTTGTGACCTATTAACTGTGGTACAGACCGACTTCAAGCGCATTTTTCATCACCGTCTGCCCCTGCATAAAAAACTAAATTTCAATTAAATTCGTTGCCAGTGTTTAACGGATACCACGCTTCTACGAAAAAAAATGGCAGCATATCCACGGAGTGAATGATGGAGAGTGGGGCGAAGAATTCGTCCGTCCATTCGTTCTTGCTTCCGTCCGTCCATGCGTCCGTCAGTGTGACCGTTCATGCGTCCATCAGCCCGTCCGTGCGTGCGTCTGTTCGTGCGTCCGTCCCTGCGTTCGTCCATGCAGCCGCCTCTGTGTCCGTTCATGCGTCCATCCATGCATCTGTCTATGTGTCCGTTCGTCCATCTATTCAACACTCCAAGTACCACCATCTCGCATCTTTTCATCATATATTCCCCATATAGAAGCACCGCCATCCAGCGGACATTCCAAGGACTAAACGAGAGGTGGCACACGCACACTTTCTTACGGCTTGCGCTTCGGGTCCACTTCCCACCTTTAACCACCTCGAGTTCATGGTATATACTAGTTCACTGTATTTATGGCACTGCGGCCGAACGCTCGCTAAACCTTTCGAAAACCAAGGAGGTTACGTCCAGCAAGTATGACGTAGCAAACTTTTTCAGTCAGATAGTGCTCTCGCAGCAATGGGCATTGGTGGACGAATGTTTCAATGGATAAAAGATTATATCACTGGCAGGGGTTTCTTTGTGCAAACATATGAGGGTACAACTGCTGAACATTACACCTGCTGCGGAGTACCTCAGGGAGGTGTTTTAAGCCCCACATTGTTCAATGTTGCCCTCATTGGTCTGGTGAAGGTTCTGCCAAAGCCGGTGTGCCTATCCATATACGCCGATGATATTTGCCTCTGGAGTGCTGCAGTTACTCGCCCTCAGGTGCGTGCACGAATACAGCGGGCAGCAAACCTCGCAACAGCCTACCTTCAGAAACAAGGCCTAACTATATCAACTGTGAAGTGCGCGTTGATGGCGTTTACACACAAACCAATGACGCCATACCCTGTTTACATCAATGGGCAGTGTCAAATATGAACGGACGCATCGTTTCCTGGGCATAATAACTGACAGAAGTCTTTCGTGGAGCCCACATTGTGCGTACTTGAAGAAGAAACTGCTATCTATTGTGCATTTAATGAGATTCATGTGCGGGGAAGCATGGGGAACTTCTGTGGCCTCCATGCTACAGCTGTACAGGGCCCTATTTCTGGGTCTATTGTGCTACAGCTTGCCGGTACTGACTAACACTTGCAAATCCAATACTCATTCATTGGAGAGTTTGCAGGGTCAGGCACTGCGTATCTGCCTAAAGACTGCCCCGGTGCGCTTCTACTTATGCCACAATCATGCTTGCCAAAGACCATCCGGTCAGGACATATAGAGTTGTGGATTGCCTCAGAGCGCACATTCGACATGCTAGCCGTGTCCCCGACCACCACTTGGCCCTTCTACCTTCCGGAAGACCACGTGCTACGTTTTCAGACGTCATAGCCAAGCACCTAAACAGCATTCTATCAGGATATACGCCAGCTGCGAGAATTTCATGTCCTTTGTGGTGCCTCGACCAGCCGCAAGTTCGTCTAGAAATTCCGGGAATCAAAAAGAAAAGCAATCACCCCAGAGTAGCATTGAAGCAAGCAACACTGCTATTATTACATGAGTTGTACTTAGACCGAACGCAGATATACACTGATGAGTCCGTCTCGTCCAGCAGCTCATCAGGTGCCGCTGTAATTCCGGCTGCAGCAATGACAATCAAGTTTAAGTTGTCGCATATGACTACATCTACGGCATCAGAGCTTGCTGCTATAAGGGCTGCTTTACAATATCTCGTTCAAGAACGTCCAGGAAAATGGGTCATATTCTGTGATTCGAAGGCAGCGCTTCAGAGTTTGCAGTCTGCCATGCGTAGGAGGAGTCATGACCAATTGGTACAAGAAATAAGACATTGCCATCATGAAGCTCTAGCACGAGGGCATGATATTATATATCAATGGCTGCCTGGAAATATCGGTATTACCGGAAATCAATTAGCCGATGATGCAGCCTGCTCAGCCCATGAAGGGACCCGCGAAGTCCAGATTCCTCTATCAAGGAATGATGCAGCAAGACAACTTTACCTGCTGGCTCGAGATCTCACACGCACGTTCTGGTCGTCTACCAGCTTCCAAAGGTGTCAATTTTATGAACTGGATCCTTTGCTCAAGCTAAAGCTACCATCACAACTTTCCCGCTCCGATGCGACACTGTTATGCCGCCTTTCGTTGGGTGTTGCATTTACAAAGGTGTACTCCTTTCGCATTGGTATGGCAGACACTCCTACATGTGACTACTGCGGAGATGAAGAGACCAGCGAACACGTCCTGTGCAGCTGCGCTTGCTACGACACACAGCGATGCCAGCTCCGGATGGTTTTGAATCAACTTGACCCCAGGCCATTTTGTGTGCAGAAGATACTAGGACCTCGGACATCTGCCTCAGTTGCGCAGAAAGCAACTAAAGCACTGCTACTTTACCTTAAGTCAACAAACCTGAGTGACCGCCTGTAGACTGTGTGTGCTCCCCGAATGTGCTCGTGATTGTGTGTACCTTCTCATCTCTCTGCAACCTCTTTTTTCCCCTTTATCCCTTCTCCAGTGCAGGGTAGCAAACCGGATGTGCGTCTGGTTAACCTCCCTGCCTTTCCTTGCATCTTTACCTCTCTCTCTCTAGTGCTCAATGTGCATGCCAATAATGGCTGCTAATGGGAAATGAGAGGCGGAGAATTCGGCTGTTACTTTCTCACGGCTTACGCTTCGTATCTACTTCCCATTTTTAACCACCTCTAGTTCATTCATGGTATATGCAAGTTCATTGTATTCATGGCACTGCGGCTCAACGCTCGCTAAACCTTTCTAAAGCTAAGGAGGTTACACCCAGCGAGTATAACGTAGCAACCCTTTCTTGTCAGATAGTGCTCAATGTACATGCCAATGGCTGCTAATGGTAATCGCAGCCTGCGCGTTAACTAAAAGCCGAATGCTCCTGTCTCTCATTCCTCATTAGCAGCCATTGACATGTACATTGAGCACTATTTTTTATTGTTCAACAACGCACAGAAGAAGTCTCTCACCGGCACCACCTTGGAGTTCAAAATGTTATACTTGTTACATACTACGGGGGACGAACGGGTGCCGCTATAAGGAGTTTCGCCCCTAAAATGGTGAAGGTTGGCATAGTGAATGCCGGCCTATTAAACAATGATTAATGGCTTAGTAGGTATCATGCAAGTGTGCTTGCAGCAGCTGCCCAAAGAGTGTTAAAAAGGGCTGTTAGAAGCCGCTCTTCTAGCTTTCAATGTGACAGTGCTGAGCGTTCAGTGAAGGCCTGGGGGTTATCTATTGTTCTTGGTTGATTGAGAGATTATCTGCCTCAAGAAATAGTGGATTTCTGTAAGTGTTTATTCTTTTTTGTGTGCCGACGTAACTTACGGGGCGCCTCAAGGTTCGATGTTAAGCCTTTATTATGTAGGTCTTTATTATTGAGATTTGTCAATGACATTGAACGTGAGGCTTTTCATGAAATATTGCGCTATTTACAGATAAATACAGATAATAAAAAATATATAGGCACAAAGTTTGTTACTGCTGAAGCCAATGGGGCATTAAATTTTATTAAACGTAAATTTTGCTGTGCGCCAAGAAATTCCTAAAGAAGCTTTGGATGTCACTTATCCGCGTATTGTCCTTGAATAAGCCTGTATGTTGTGGGATTTCCATTCCCAAACTCTAATCTGTAAACGTGATCGCATGCGAGAACGTGTTGCGCTTTGTCTACAACCATTGCAATTTCGATTCCAGTAGATTTGCCGTCAAGAGTGACTGAAGTTAGAAATTTCTTCAGCAACGAAGAAAATTTTTTGAACTAAAAGATATGTATTGCTTTTTTGTTATAGTCGTAATTATAAATGTTTGTAAATGATGACCCTATAAAAACCGTGCTGCGCTTTGTCAGCGTCAATCACAATTTTAATTGCAGTATTAATCACAGTAAGAGTGACTTCGATTAGAAGCTTTATCGGCAGCGTAGAATATTCTAGCAAATAATGTTTTATATTCCTTTTTTTCTGTTGAATTTCGTGTTAAAAATAGTTTGCGCATCATGGGCACCTAGTATACGTATTGCATAGAAATGATCACTTGAAAGGAAACCTGTGAAGTAAGCTGCCGCACGGGTTTTCAAGTTCCCCTTGTTTACTTTTTTTTTCATTCGTGAATAGAATAAGTTGGATACTGTCGATTTTCCGCAGACACATTTTATTTTTCATTGCAAGATGTGCGCCTAGAGTGAACAAGCAGCAAGAATGTACTTCATCGCTGTGATTGTACAACTGATCGATATTTTCGAATGCCATACGATTATGCCCTCTTGGGCGATGTCGGCTACGTTAATCAATAAAATATTACAGTGTAATGAAAAATATCATCCTCCTTTTACATGAGCCTAATAATACAAGGTCCACAGCGATTTATGGTGAGCTAATTGTAGAGGATCCGGCTTGGGCCCATACTGAAAGCTATGAAATATCAATTCCGCTTTCCAGAACTGACGCTGCACGGAAACTCCGCATGCTTGCTCGCAAGCGCACCACGTCACAATGGAACGAGCCACATTTCTTCCATGCACGGTTAGGTACTTTAGACCCAACTCTCCGTCTTCGAATTCCTCCGGAATTACGCCGACGAGACGCTACTATGGTGTGCAGATTATGGTTGGGCGTCGCATTTACCAATGCGTACGCGTTCCGCATAGGAATGGCTGACACTGCTGCATGCGACCATTGTGGCAGTGATGAAACAACTTGGCACATTCTGTGTGAATGCCCACAATACTGCTCGCAGAGACAGTCACTCTGCAATGCACTAGATGAACTGGACAACCAGCCTCCTTCGGAAGAAAGACTCCTGCGCTGCCGACAGGACTTTATGTCGCAGAAGAAGGCTGTGAAGGCGCTCATGCGCTTCTTGCGTTCAACCGGCCTGTCCAAATGACTGTGATCGGAACTCCCTGAATGTGTGCGCATGTGTTTTTTTTCAAATTTATTTTATATCTCTCTATAGCTATCCTCTTTCCGACCCTTTTTCCCACCCCTGTACAGGGTAGCAAACCAGTTCGTCTAGGTTAACCACCCTGTCTCTTCCTTTTAATTATTTCTCCCCCCCCCGGCTTGGGCTGACCCAAGTAAATAATAATAATCTCTGGGTGTTCACGTGCCAAAACCACGTTTGTATATTTATGAAGCACACCGTATACATATAAAGGAGTGCTGTTCTTTGACGTGCACTAAAATCACTCAGCTTCTAGCATTTGGCCTCTATCGGAATGCGACGACCGAGACCGGTTCAGCAGCCGCGTACCATAACCGCTACACCGCCACAGTGGACATTCAAACGAAGTATATTGTGTCTTCAATGAGACTTGTCTATGTATTTGCACTCAGCTCTCAGTTTTGCGGAAAGCTTATCTTCAAGGAACATTCAATAAATCTGTAACAATGCTTATGCTGTTTTGCGTATTTACATTATATAAAGCCACCCTTCAAGGAACATTCAATAAATCTGTAACAATGCTTATGCTGTTTCGCGTATTTACATTATATAAATGCCACCTGCGTAGCTGACACAATCGGACTGATTTTCTCTGATGTTTTGCTCTCGCGTAGGCCCATTGCGTCCTTACAGATACGTGAATTCAGAGTGACAAAAGAATCAGGTCCCAAATAACGCAAAAAGATCGTCTGAAGCCCTTGAGAAAGCTGCAGGCCGCTCGCATAAGTGCAAGGAAATCCGATCGACCGAAGTAAAGACACGAGTTTTCTGGTTCCCCCCTACGGAAGGCAAATCTATCAACTTGCCAAGAGGATACGTAAACACCGTGCTCTGATCTCGACTAGGGGGATATAAAAACACCCAAACTCACCTCAATGGAGCGGCAGAGCTGCTGGCCGAGCATTCTGCAACAATAATTTTGTGAATAAAAAAAAACTAATGTACGTGTGACAGGATAACTAAAATTCTAAAAGCTTACGTAGCTGATATACCAGACATCATTCAGACCTTCATTCAAATAGTACGCATTTCGTACATTCTTTGCCACGTCAGCCGAGTGCGTAAGCAGGCGCTGCATGCCTTGACGTGGCCATGCGTGGTTACTCAACCCGCTTTGCGAGCAGGAGCAGCGGGCCTGTTAATAACGCATACGAGAGCAGAGACATTCAATTGCAGATTGGGTGTAGCGGTTACAATGCTCGGCCGCTGACCTGAAGGTCGCGGGTTCTACCCTGGCCGTGGCAGTTGCATTTCATTGGAGACTAAATGGTATAGAGGCCCATGTACTGTAAGATGTAAACGCACGTACAAGAACACCACATGGTCGAAATTTTGGAAGCCCTTCACAATCGCGTCCCTCATAATCATGTCTTTAGGGCGTTAAATTGAGCGATGGTCCGCGATGGCATAACAGCACTGATCATCACGAACGTGCACGCACTCTCATCTCCATCGCCATCTTCTGCTCCGCTGCCAGAACGCATGCGCTGACTGGTCCGGAGTGGCCTGCAATAAATCTGATGGGTGCGCGAACGGGTACAGTGAGAGTAGAAAATTGAACAATTCCTGGCAAAAAAAAGAAGAAAACTTGAAGAGGCGCGATTTGAACACGCGTGCCCACGTTCCGAAGGCGAACATCGCAGCCACTCGGCCATACAGGCACGCTAGCCGAGATTCCCGTTAAAAAAGCAGATTTTGCCGTCGTTTATATACCGCTCGCATTCTATTTTGTACGGGGTTGGAGAATGGAATTAGAGGAGCATAACATAGTCTTGTATAGTACAGCATACTAAGGGGGGGGGGGGTAAAGTGATGAGAAAAGATGAGAGATGTGAGAGTGAAGCAAAGCGGAGCAGGTACAGAGAGCATAGCGTAGAAAAAAATGATTAAAATAAAATAAATTGTGAGACAAAAAAACTGAAAGAAAAGACAGAACGAGTGGATCAAAAAAAGAGAGGGAAGTATATCAAAAAGCTAAAAAATAGAGGAAAAAGGCAAGAGAGAGAGAAAAGAAAGATAGAAGGAGGGAAAAGTAGAAAGCAGTGAGAGAACTATAGGAGTGAAAAATAGGAATAAACCTACAAATGGTGGTAAATGGTGGTAAAGAAATAGAATATAGAGACAAGAAATACAGAATAATTAGAGAGAAAGAACGAGAAAGAAAGATAAAAAGTTAAGACTAAACAAAAAATGTTGTTTAAAAGTTAAGACTAAAGAGTTAAGACTAAAAAGTTAAGACTAAACAAATAATGCTGTTTTTACTGACACGATGAAATCAAAGAGGATTTGATAGTATACCAACTCTTACTTCTCGCTTAACACTCAAAACAAGTTATGAAAAGAACAATTTGTAGTACGCAGTGTAACACCGGAAGCGCAACAAAGCACAAACAGTCAGAACATGAACATAGTTTGGAACCGCAATTCTGATAGAATGCACAGGTGGATATAAAGACGCACACAAGATTTTCCCCGACATATCAGCAGAATCTGTTGATAACATTATCGCGCAAACGCTTGGTTACAATGCACAATGCCAGTGGAATGTGTTGTGTGCTCCTTCCGGTGAAGCTGCAGTCCTTTTTTTTTTCTTTGCCTAATATAGCGGTGATACGCATTTGAGCTCGTTAGCGGTGGTTTCTCCGGGCTTCGCCGTGCAGCGTTTACTGAAAATGTGCTTCGTATTCTCTCGCACGTGGTGTGGCTAATGAGACGTGCTTTTTTCCAGCGAGCGAGAATAAAGCAGCTGTGCCAAAAGGAAATTGAACTATGTGTCGTTGATTCTGGCCTCTCCGTTACTGTCACCTTGCTACGACAAGAATCACTGCCACGCTGGGAAACCAAGTAGTTGGCAGCGACAAGCAGTTGTTTCAGTGGATTTAGAACCATCATGCATTCTTAGCCAAACGGTTAGAGGTAGCATACTACAACAATAATTGCCCTTGGGCTCTTTTTATGAAAGCCAGTTATAAGTGCATCTTGTTGCAAGAAGGTGCCCTTTGTGTTCTCTTAACGGGCAGTGGTGCCAAACTCCTGTAGAGGGAGTGAGCAAGAACAATGGTTTAAAAAAAAAACAAACCATAGAAGGTGGCTAGGAAATGCTACGTCGCAATTTCTTCAGAAAGAGAATTTTAATACCAATCTTCACGCTCGTAGATTCTTGTGAGGCCTTAAACATCAGAATATAAAAATTATAAAACTTGTATTCAAATATATATTTTTTAAGTTTAAAGGAGTAATTGTTTTGTGGAAGCCGCGAATGAATGAATAGATGAATCTTTATGAGTATTTGAATGCAATTCGGTCTAATTATATGATTATTAGAAGATTTGAAAAATAGTCTTGATTAGACTCACTCCTCCGAAAGCACAGATAAGTTTTCACATGGCAATAGAAGCGTTCCTGCGACTGCAAGGACGGTGCCTGAAATAAAACAATGACCGCTTAATTTAAGATAATTCTAAGTTGCCCAAGCAGCATTATTAAACAGTATTTCTACATGTAACAGGTCGGAGTTAAGGCAGAAAACAATGGTCGATAGTAAATATACGCACCTCCCCCCCTACCCCCCACCCCCAAAAAAACTCCTTCAGCATTAAGCTTTATGAACGCTAACTAAACAGTTTGGGAAACCAGCAGCAGTTTAAAAAACAACTTATGTTTATCAAGAAAGGGGAAATGGCTATTCTAGGAAAAAATACTAATGGCTAAAACCAGGAAACAAGGTGGTGGCAGAGAAAGAGACGATTAAGGGAGAGGCAGGGAAGTTAATCAGAATATAAATGGTTGGGTTTCTACTACATCGCCACGCGCTTTCCTTATTTTTCACTTTATTTTATTTGGTTTTCACAAACAAAACCTGTCAGGAATGACAAGAGCTAACTGTATCTCATTGTTCGAGAAGGTTCGTGATTATTTTAGATCGTTCTGTTAAAATTGCAACAAGACACGAGCACTCGATACTATTTCGGAGCTTGCGCGATGACCAGTGATAAGACTGGAATATTTTAAGGCACATGTATAAATGCCGACGCACTTTGCCGCTTGTCAAATGATCGACGGCCGATGTTCTTCACGCCGCTATCAGTACCAATGTGCATCGCTGTAATCTGACATTCCGTTTACCGACCCCAAGTTCGGCCAAATAAACCGTTTCATTTTATCCAAGCCGTCTCTTCCTTCGTCAGCGTCACGACATACTTCAGGTTATCGTACTACATGCTATCCCTTTCAGTTCAATCCAAGCCCCAGCCAAATTGGCTGACGCGTGGGTTTAATTGAGTCAGAAAACTCTATAGCATAGCAATACTGAACCAAAAATAATAAAGCAGAAGTGGGAAAATAGGAGAATCGCAGTCTCTGTGATAGGCCACCTTTGCAAAAAAAAAAAAAAAACTTGGTAATACTTCGGTCAACTTTATCTTAGATGGCTGCTTAGGTCGACACTTAGCACCGCCCGATCCAAATTGTCTTGTCGTCAAGGTAACAGCCTGCATGCTCTGTAACAAAGACAGAAGCAAGTAGCATGTCCAATGTTGTTGTCGTTATCACAATGATTGAAAGCTGCACTATCTTACATCGCGATGTGTAAGGCAAAGTATTTAGCGAAAGTTAATTTACAGTCGTCTCGAGTCGAGAGTGCTCACATGGAGGACGAAGCCGGACGGTTCAGTTGATACAGACATATCTTCTGAAAACTAACTGCGTTCCGTACGGATATTATGACGTCATGTGCAGACGCATAAATTTTACTAATTTATCTGTTCTTGAGACCGACGTGGATTACTGCAGTCTATATTTTTGTGCTTCTAGACCAGCTTCACCAACATGTTCATGGATGCAGCAGCTTCACTGTATACCTTACCTGTATTCGATGAGGTGAGGAAGTAGCAACGATGCAGTATAGTTTGCTGTATCTTGAACAACCAAGGAATACGTGTACTTCTGCGTAGTAATAATAATTGGCTGGACGGAAGTTCGGGGGAATATGCAGGCTTGTAGCCATCAAAAATTGTTCCTTTAGAGCCAACCCTGCGTCAACAGGTCTTCATAGGGGCAGTGAAAGCCTTCATTAGCGGGTGCTTATGTAAGTCTTTCTTGTGTGGAACCTGCGAACTATACTGGCATTCCTAAACGACTCTGAGTGGATCGTTTCCGTGTGTGTGTGTGCGTGTGTTCGTGTGTTAGTGTTGTTTTTTTTTCTTTCTGTGTAGACTAGCATACCGGATTCAAGCATCTGGTTAACCTCCCTACCTTCCTCTTTTCCCTCTCTCTTCATTTTAAGTCAAAAGTCGGACGGAAACTCGTCTGGTCGTGAAAAAAACATGTGGACAAATACGATGTGACAAAAGACTTCTCGCTTTTATGCGCACATTTGTGGTCGGTGTTTATCTTGATTGTCCTCCTTTTTTATTCTCGCCGCACCTCCAAACCCGCAAACACAGAAATTCTCGGCTGTATGAGCATACGGCGTGACAGACAAAGAAATCGAGGACGCCGGAAATTTTCTTTTAAGAGTACAATGCAATAGTGTAATCAGTCCCCAAGCATATCGGCTTCTCATTTGCTAGCCTACCTAAGGTTCTCGGTGAACGCTTCGTTAGAAAACGAACGACTGTATACGTGACAGGGACTGGTTCAAGCTATCCTATACCTTTTAATGCAAGTACAATTGTGAAGTGCCCGCTACGCCGAAATTGTTCCTTTCGCGAGTCAGCTAAGGGCCCATGACACGTCCGTGAGCCAAGATTCGAACACATGTTTGAGTTGTTTGTAATGGGTGGGCCTTCTCACACATCCTCTCTTTTCACGATTCACGTGTTTTGACACCTGGAGTGTTTGTGCGCTTCTGCCACGTTACCATTATGAACGTTAGAGAGACTCCTTTCACTGCATGACACTCGTATTGTGTTCTTTTTTAATTAATTTCGAGAATTACCTCGGCACTGTGGCAGAGAACCTACTTTCCACGCAGACGACCTGTGTTCAATTCACACTCAGACCGAAGTCTTTCATTATTGATTTTATTTGCGCCCTTCTTGACATTTGGTCACGGACAAGATCACCTTCCGCTCACAACCGACGACGCTGACGCCAGGATTTCTGGTAAACGAGCTCTTGGGCGCTATCGCGTTAAAACGCATCCTCTCTCAAAAACAACGAAAGTACGAGTAAACGTGGCTATTTGCTTTCAGTATTCCTAGTAAACTCATGATAGGTGTACCCTTTGCCTGTTGGCTCTCTTTCAATCAATACACGGTCGGGTGGGATGTTCGCAATCTTCGCCCGACACGTCGTCCCTGAATGCGTGAGACGCGCGCGCGGGATGACGACTAGTATATACGGCAGGTCGGTCGATACGGTTTGTTTTTGGGGTCGTAATCGATATCGCTCAGACAATAAAAAGCGAGGCCGGTTAGTCTGCAGCCAATAAACGGAAAGCCCCAAAATAGACGAGTCCTTGTTGACTGTCGCGAGAATGCACTCCGATTAAACGTGTACGCAATCGCCTTATTCACCAGTTGAGTTGCTACTCTTGTGATATGCGACAACTTATGTTGACATTGGAGCGAAGGTTATGAAGGTGAGGCTTCCGCAAATCCTTGTTGCTCCGCAAGTGGCACGGCAACTTCAAGCTGATTTCAGTTTTGCTCTCTCGCATCATAACGTGTATAGAAAATTACACACGCGAAAATGGGAATAAAAAATTTGGGGGTTCAATGTACATTTTGGTGCCATATTACGAGTATATTCTTCTTTGAGAAATCAATAGCGTGTTTGGGCCCACCGGCTGAACTACTATGTCATAGACAACCGTGCTTACTTTGAAAAACGGACGCTTTCCGCTGGAGAGACGATAGACGTGTTTCCCACTTGAATATCATACGTCTGTCAGATTTCTTCCTTCTTACTCCTTCTTTGGGGCTCGAGGCAACGCCAGGCCCGTGTGTTCAGATTTGGGTGCACGTTAAAGAACGCCAAGTGGTTAAAATTTCCGGAGCCCTCCGCTACGGCGTCCCTCATAATCATATCGTGGTTGTGTGGCAATAAACCCCGCAAATCAATCATCATCGAAGCAACGCCACAGCCGCATCACAGCGCATGCAGGGGCGTTTCGGTGACGCTTCCCCCTTGGTTGTCCGCATAGCCCCACGAACGACAACACGCTGTCACTTAACAACGTATCTCATACAGAGTCAGCGTGACCGCAAATATTGTGAACATGGGGGATGCAAGACATCGCTCCACTAATCTTTACACAACTGAACAAAAGTTACCTTATATCGCTTCCCTCGTGAGGCACTGCATGATGGACCCTCTCCCCCATGACCACAGAGAACACGCGAAGGCTATAAAGGATGGGTCACCACAGGAAAGGGTAGAGGAGAGGAGGGTGAACGGCTGGATTGGGCGAATCTGGCCAATGCCACATAGATAATTTCAGGCCTGTTCACTGTTTCTGCCGAGGCCTCTCATGTCACTCTGTTTAGACTTGCGTGTTTTGTTGCGCAGACGTACCTACGCTGCTCTCGTTGCTCGACAGACATGGATTGTCAAGCCTGACGAGCGCTTTCGTAGCGTGCGGGTGGGCTTGTTTGCGACTCGAGAAGACCGTCTTTTTCTGTGTCCGTGAACTGCAGCATGGGTATGTGATTCGCTTTGTGCACTGTATATTCGCAATGTGTACGGCTGCAAATTCGAACGTTTGGGCGATGCTGCGTGGCGAATAGTCGCGGCAAAGGGACAGAAGTTGCGAGTGTTCTCGTTTCTTAAGGACAACCGAAGAATGAAATGGGAGTGTGTCGTTCGTCAAGCAGACGTTGACATCCATTTTCTTCGTGACCCGATGGTACGTGTGTCCGTACTGCATATTTTTTAGTGGTTTCAATGGCACCATATCCACCATGTTCTGTTCTTGATCTAAAATAAAGGTGTCATTTGGGTTTCTGGCTTGTTGGTGAAGCCCTGGCATTAAACTACAAAGCGCGCATGGCAGTACGCTTTAAGAACAGGCGTTTGTCCTTCAGGGTCGGTAAAGATTTTGCTATCGGCGATTAGTGCCACGGATTTTTTGTATTACAACTATGTTTACTTGGTTGAGAAAAGGGAAGAAATGCCGTTACATTGCTTAGTGCATCAATTTTGTGCATTGTATTTTCTCGCTGATGCTCCTACCACTTTATTGCGGCATTACAATTTTGCGCCAGTCTCGTCAGCACTTTAGCCAAATATGTTTTCTTGAAATTTAGATGCGTGTAGACACTTGTAGTAAAGCACTTTCCTAAATAATTTTCAAGTGTGTGCTCTACTTAAAGCTGGAATACTTAAGAACCACTACCAAATATACCGATCCAAGAACCAGCAGTGCAGTAAAAGCTCCTATGGGGGCATTAATCTAGATCCAGTACTAACATTTTTCCAAGGCCCTAACTTATATGAGCGACTACGCACCACTCTTTCTTTTTTACTCCCCTCTCCCCCTCCCCATGTGTAGGGTAGCAAAGTGGACGCATAGTCTAGTTAACCTCCCTACCTTTCCTTGATTCCTTCTCTCTCTCTCTCTCTCTCTCTCTCTACGCACCACTCCAAAAGGGGCCAGAGCAAAAGAAGAACACCGCTCCTTGTGTCTCTCACGAGAGGTTTTTGTGAAACGAAAGATTTTTTTTCTCTTGCAATTGTCATCACCCTGATATTGTGCTGAATAACATACTTGTGGCAGCAGCACACTCTCTCCTCCATAACCTTGTGTCTATGAAGACAGATGTTCGAAAGCGTACAAATAAAACTCCAGAAAACTTGTGAAGGACTAGGAACAGTTTCTCTGCATGTTCTAGATAGTGTGTGTGCGTGCGCGTGCGTGCGTGTCTGAATAAATAAACGGTGAATAACATTTACGTTCTTTATTTCGTCACTTTGTTGGTCCAGCAAATTTTCCTCCTATAGATCGACCACACGTTCGATAGCACGCAGCCTGACTTTTTCGTAAAAAAAATGGCTCAGAGGTAAATCTCCAAACACTTTCAAGCGTATTACTTTACCTAAGCCAGCGCCTTCTTTGACGCAAAAGGGCATAATGAAGCTATTAAGCGTGTAAACCTCGCCGCGAACGCTTCATCTTTTAACGGGAGACGGTGGTGGCAATGGATTCGCAGCCTCCCATACGTGTGCTTGCTCGGGCAAAACGAATGACGTCACGGCGGCAGTGAGCAGGCTTGAAAATATTTTTCTAGGTTGCATTGATCTGGCTTGCATTGATAACATTAATAAAAAAATTGGCAGATTCCACTTACCTTTCGAATCGAAGTTATGTGATGCATGCAGAGGGAAGGTGACCATGATGTAATTTTTTTATTGAGTGACACATTATGAAATTACGCTAAAAATATATAAAATGTAGCACGCCCAGCCATATGTTGAACAGTCGCAGATGTTTATATAAACTGTTGTTTGTACCTGCCGACACCGGCAACTGCAAACTTGCCAAGGCCGGAATTCCTGCGAAACAAGCTCTTTAACGCTTAAAATAGCACTCCTATTGGAAACTCAAGGAATAGGACGGACGCGTAGAAGCGGCGCGGTGAAGGAACTAATCGTGAATTTCAAGGTCACGATGCATTATTACACATTACCAAGAGTACTGCGAGAGGTCAGTGTAAGATATAAAAGGCGTGTTTTTATAGCTTCGAAAGTTTGTTACCGGTGCGCAGGGGATAGCGTTCCCGGCAGCTGTTGTCGCCGGCCGAGAGGTCGTATTTTCGACTCCCATCAACGGAAGGAACATAGTCTTATTTCTAGACGTCATATTTTGAGGTCATTTCCGTGATGGAAGTACGTCACTTAAATCTTGGTGGACCCCAGCATAAAAAGCTTTCGTGTTAAAAGAGCCATAAAACTAGAAACAAGAGGCCAGAATGTGCTCCCTGTTTCTCGTTGTTGCTCTTTTAGCGCTTGGTCCAGCTCGGTGGAGCAGTGGTGCCCGGCTCGAAGGTCGTGGGTTCGATCCCGGCATGTCGATGAAGGCGAGATTATAGGTGCCATTACTGTGTGTTGCAAGTGCACGTCACAGAACACCATATGGTGCAAATTTCCGGAGCCATTCATTACGGCGTGCTTCATGATAATATGGCGGTTCTGGCGTGTAAAACACCGTATATGACTGTTATTATAAAACAATAGAGGCGAAAAAGTTTATGTGTTTATAAGCGTCTTGTTCCTGTTTCGCATAATAAGTTTATAACAGGTGCTAGTTCTGTACTGATACAGCGTGTCTCGTAAACATATCATGGTTTTATCACGTATAACCCCGTAGGTTATGATAATATTTAGCCCTGCTTCATTCAGGAATCGCATTGAGTATGCCTTGTAGACGAACATTTCGGCCTATATGAAATATTTAACACATGAGCCGAGGGCAGCCTAAGCTTGAATATGTGGGAACGTCATCTCAGCATTTCGTCATGTTCTCAGTCTTCCCAAGCCAACCATCCATTAACTTGCATAAAGGCGAAATCAAATGCATCGACAGTTCTCTTTCACGTAGACTTGACGCGTGCTAGCTTGATTAGTTCACATATTGCATGGACATACGCGGATAAGCTATCTTTCTTTTCCGCTGTTCCACGCGTCATGAGTTGTTAGTCGGCGTTTGTGACTTTTGCCTTGTGTTTGCTCACCCTGCATTTTAGGATGAGTACATACCGACTTGCTCAGCTCTCCCAAAACTGTCGTTCACTCGTGGCTTGTTTTATTTGTCCAATGGCGTACAGGTAGAGAGCGTGCGGTGAAGCCGCACTCGCCGGGCATGGCGGCGTGTGGCCCGTGCTGCTGCTGCTGCTGCTGAGAGGCTAGGAGGGGCCGCCCTATGCGGCTGTGCCGTGAGAGTGGCGGTGGCGACGGCCCCTGCAGCCCCGAGGAGCTGCAGGAACGCCGCGCACGATGCATCGCCCTCGAGAAGGCCTACGTGCACGACGTGTACGAACAGCTGGCGCCTCGGCTCGCCAGGCCCCGGCTGTGGCCACGCGTTCATCAGTTCCTGCGCGATCTCGAACTGGGAAGCCTCGTCGCCGACGTTGGTGAGTGCCCCGTCAACAAGCCATCGATGGCATCGGTGAGAGAGAGCAAATGAAAGGCAAAGAGGTCAACCAAAATTTTAACATCCACTTTGCTACACAGAAGGGATGGGTTAAGAAAGATGCACAGGAAATTCTAGAAAAAAGTATACGCGCCAAAAACAAACAAATAAACAAGAGAAAGATGTAGAGCGAGAGTGCTGTAGACTATTCAATAGGCCACTAGCACACAAAAACTTCAGTTAGGCCTTAATTCATTTTGAGTGTTGAGTTATAAATCCATCTTTAAAAATTTCTGTAACGAGCACAAACTACAGGAACACAAAGAAGGTAGGTACAAACCTGTGCCTCCCCGTCTTCTGTACGTGGTGCAAAATAATTGTAAACATGAATTCCTACCAACTCTCGCAGTTCTCAGTTCTACTGCAAAAGTCATGACGCTTTGAAGATTGAGAAGATATGAGCACTGCGACAGAATGGACGCCAATGTGGCGCTGTCCTCGAAGAACTAAAAAAATTAACCAGCTTCACTTCGCGCACACTGGTGAAACAACAAACCTGATGGTCATCCCTTCGTCGTGCATTTCTAAGGCTTGCGAATCATTCAGATATGTTTTATCGCCGCTCTTTTATAAACAGCCCTTGTTAAGCTTTCAGAAGCTACTCACCACTTGTAACCACAAACTATTACGAGTGGTGGTGTGGCTAACGTGACGCGCGTGCCATTCGTTGGACTAAGTGCTGCATCATTCCTTTTATCGGCAGTGGTGTGTAGCGGGATTTGAAAAGTTTTGTGGCATAAACACGTTAAAATCGCGATATTTTCTCCATAGGCCACACGTATTTGTGACTGACACCTGTTTGTGCGGTCTTCTTCCCATTTAGTGAACCTGTGCTGAGTACAGTGGGATTTAACCCATGTCGGCGGCGCATACCCGCTTAACATGCGTTACCATGAAAGCATCGACTTAGAACAGTTTCGCTGTTAAAACAGCCGCAACATTGTCGATAATAATGATAGTACTACTACTACTACTACTAATAATAATAATAATGATAATAATAATAATAATAATAGCAACTCAGATTCATTTATTCATTCGCTCATGATGGCATCTTCTTGCTGCCGATGTATTGATTCTACGCTTTCCGAAAACCTTTCTGTACTTTCCTTGTTTTGCACTGCACAATCAATCGGCCCATCCATGTAGTGACATCGTGACGTGATGATGATTTTTCGTATGACTCGTGTTCACTTCGACGCCATGGGATACTCACGCTGATAATAGTGTATTTTCGCATTTAACGGGGCACTCAAGGCTTCCGGCTGAACAATGTTCGTTTTCATCATCATTACTTTCATCAAGGAAAGTTGCAGGAAAAATAACTGCTCTTCGTATGGAGGCAGCTTGACAGAGGGCCACTGCAGCCGTGCCTCTAGTCCTCGCTTTTTCTCCAACTGTTAAACCAATAGGCTCCTCAACTTGTAAATACTAACATTACTTTATAGCAGTGTATCAAATAAAGCAGGTAAGGCTTATTACGTATGAATTCTGCAGAAGATAGGGTGGAGCACATGAGTGGAAGCCATTGGTGAAGCATCAATATGCAGTTCGCCATGGCGTGCCAGGTGCGATGTTATATATTTCGTATTTCATTATCTTTCGAAGCCTTTCGTTGAGAGCTAGCACTCAGGTGACCCACGTCTTGCATCTTCTTGACCTGAGGCGGTATGTGGCAATAACGGGATCTGGGGCACCCCCCAAATCATTCCGAATAGGGCACACACGGCAGTGGCACGGATGAGGCCGTGACCCGCTATAGGTGCCCAACCGTCGATATACGCTTCAGGCTAATAACCTTCCTTTAAACATCATTGCGGCAGCGATGAAACTACAGAACACGTTCTTTGTCACTGCCCTCGTTACAGCGTGCAAAGACGGCAACTAGCTGCTGCGTTAGCTCGCCTTGACGACAGACCTTTGTCTGAACAATCAGTGCTGGAAAGGCGACATGATTTGTGGGCTCACAGAGAATCAGGGAAGGCCTTACTGAACTTTTTGCGTGGCAGCGGCCTATTGTATAGACTGTAGCACCCCAGCCCCCCCCCCTTTTTTTTTGCGCGCGTCTATTTCCCTCTTCGCTTTCTTTCCCATCTTTCTTCCCCATTCCCCTTCCCCTAGTGCGGGTAGCAAACCGGATGCTTCATTTTCTGGTTAACCTCCCTGCCTTTCCCTCATTTTATTCTCTCTCTCTCTTACCATGGAACTAAACCATGCCTGAACAGCGGCTCTTTTTGGCCTGAAGCACATCCGTTCTCACTTTCCACATCACTAGAATTCATTCATACTGCGCAACAACAAAAACATGGCCCATCACACTGCCTGTTACTCAGTAGGCGAGATCAACTGCTCAAACACCTGGTATTTTGCAACAACCAAAAAAGGGGATCAACTTAAGACGGTATCATAATGCCAAAGTACAGACTGTATTTGTTCCAGGCGCCAAGATATCGCGTTCTTACTCAGCTTTACCATGTTCCGTATCCGCGTCACCACCACTGCCTTCTGCAGTACACAGGCCCTCCTAATGTGGAGCATGTATTTACGCAGTTTCGGCATTCTGCAACGCAACAACGGCAAGGCCGGGAAGTTTTCGTTGCAGTTTTATTGACTTTCTCGACGACGCGAGAGCAACCGGGTTTTGTGTGTCGGTTCTACATTTCCTTTCTTTCTGTGCCGCCAACCTTTAGCTTACCGCTCCCTTCTGAAAGACGCCAGTGAACTCAAACTCGAAAAAAGAAGACAGAAAAAAGCAGAGATTCCGTTTATTGCGTCCCCAGTGAGAAAGAAAGATCTGCTCTGGAGCGCGTTGTTCGACTCGCGAGGAACAAAAACAGAACTTTTTTTTTCTGCTCAGCTCGACAGTCGGTGCCTCCGTTCTCTCCTGCGTGCTATACTGCGCACGATGACAGTTGTGTCCGTGTGGAAAAAAATAATACCGCAAAGGAAAACTAAACTCAACGTATAGTGCAAACATGTACCCGTACCGCTTTGTTTATTCCCTTCGTTTCCTACTTCTCTCTTTCTTCTTGTCTTGATGACCAGCGGCTCAGCGGCGCGAAACGCGTGCCAACTGGGCTAGTAGCACGACTTGACCCGCTATACGTATTACTTCACCACTGTCTTTTTTTTTCTCTTTCGGGGGGAGGGGGTGTATCAGTGGGGAGCAGACACAACTCCCTAACTGCAACGTTTCTTTCACAAAAAGCGACGCTATAGTGTCGCGGCGACACAAAATGCCCCTTCACAAAAGGTGACTCATCCGCCCTTAAAGCAATTTTCGAGAAACACATTTACGGCGTTTCTGTGGTGCAAAGAGAGATGACATCTATTATCAAGAAAGTACAAGTTGAAAACGTGAGCGGGACATTTCAGGCGTTTCTTTAGCGACGTTTCACATAAAGTCAGCGTTTAGTGGCGCCTGTCGTGTAATGGAATAAGAATAACCGGCGTATATAGACGGTTTGCCTTATAGATGTAACGCCCAATGCAACATCGAGGGCCGTAGAAATGAAAGGATCTTGAACTTATCCGAATGTATATTGTGAAATTGACCTTATACAAATGGCACCATTGTTGAGTCGTATAAATCGCTTTGAGATCTTGCAGACGAGCACAATGTATGAGATCGATATATCGAAGTGGACTTGTTTGTACGACGCATTCTGTTTCGTTGCGTAGTATTCAGCTTTGTTGTGTATCGCATTCTGCTTTGTTGTGTATAGTATGGCTTTTGTAGACTTTATGAACGCGAATCCACTGGAATAGGTGAAAAGAAGGGTACAGGAGAGACGCTAACTTGCAACTGCAGCTTTTGGAAATTATTTTACATTGGCAGCCAATGTGCAGCCACCTTATGGCACTAAATACGTAGCGAACAGGAGGTGCACGTCACAGACGCGTGATTCTGTAATCTCGCGTGTAAAGTTATTTCCAATAAAATGCAGTTGTAAATGAGCTTCTCTACTGTAAAGTTCTTTCCACCTATTCCCGTGGTTTTCCGCTCATGTAATCTATAAGCGGAATACGCTCTATGAGCGTATTCTGCTTCGCTCTGTGATGTTCTGTTTTGCTGAGAAGTGTTATATGCCTTGTCATGTAGTATTTTGTTATGTTGTGTGGTGTTATGCCTTGCTATGTAGTATTTTGGCTTTGTTATGGAGTATCCTGATTCTTCTGCATTGTTGACGGCAGAAAGGGCGTTTATACCACGATGGTGGTGGCTCTTTTTTTTTTGCCATCGTTTTTGGTGAATCGCGTACGGTCGGTTCTGAAAGTAATCGACTAACTTGCTTTATTGGTCGCTATCGCATTCGAGGCTTCGCCCTTGCGGTGAAACTGTGACTTTTTTTCATTGATTCATTCTGTATAATGAGTGTGGTTCTCACGATTTGTCAGCCAAGAAAGTCGTTGCAAACTGAGGGAATTACCTTGTTCGTCGTGGCGAAAAAGCTCTTCGAGACGCACTAAAATTTAAGCATATCAATTAGAGTGTGGCAAAAAGGCTTACTCGAAGTTGTTTTGGACACCAAAACGCCGTTCTGAACCCTGTATACCGTCTATGTATCGCTCAGTCGAAACCAAAGGAAGAGACACCATAACTGTTGCAGTTTTCACGGTCAACACAAATTTACTCTGTTTAACATTTATAGGAAATTCAATCGTGAAACATGTGCTTGTTTCCAAGCAACGCAACACTTGCGGAGCCTACGTTAAGTTGCACAAGGCCTACACATCTAACATCTGAGACCATAACGCCGACACTTTATATCTCCCTATTCATGGCTGTTTATTTGTGTTAGTAGAGGGCACGTTCTTAGTGGCATAGACCATGCTTGTATGTAACGAACAGTTCTGCTCATCATTCCCACGCGCTGCATAGGTCTCAGGAAACTCCCCTAGTGGCAAAGCACAGAGGAACACTTTAAGAAGCCACACTGCCCACCGATATTTGCTTTCAATGAAGGCGAAGATTCCCAAGGCCCATGTGCTGAAATTTAGGGGCACGTTACGAAACCCCAAGTGCTCGGCATTTCCGGAGGCCTCTACTACGGCGCCTCCCACAATTATATCACTAATTTGGGACGATAATACCTCATCGATTAGATTATTATTATAATTATTATTATTATTATTATTATTATTATTATTATTATTATTATTATTATTATTATTATTATTATTATTATTATTATTATTATTATTATTATTATTATTATTATTGCGTGCTCAAAATGATCTGAAGTCATACGTTCATGACAACAGCATATTGACCTTCCTTGAGATTCATTCAAATTCCTCTGCATTTCGAAGCAATCAGCTAAATAGCGCCGCCGAGAATTAAATGTTCGCAGAAATACGCAAAGCCTGTGGTGCTCCAACGAGGCGCATCTGTGATACAAAATTATCTCAGACGTCTGCTTCTCATTCCCTCAGAATCCAAGCATACTTATTTGAAAAATTGTAGCGCTACAATACTTTAAGTAAAAGTGTATCACTAACTAGCCTAGTAACTGTTTTGTTAAGTGTTTTGCCAAGAGCACTATTAACCGCGATTTTTTGTGCATTTTAAACATCATCGGCGTTACTATGAATATTTTCTCGATGTTTTCGTGAACGGAGAGTGATCTTTTTACCCGACAATGCCTTTTGAAGGCCGGCCAGAAATAATTCATGGTATTACAGATCCTTGGTATAAAATATTGCATAGTTTCCCATCTGTTCTCTTGTCTGTGTTTGTCTTATTATTGCAAGATTCTGCAGTGTTACTGCTCGGAGACTTCCAAGAGACGCTATTCTAAGCAGTTTCGTTCTTAGTGGAAGCATGTTTTCTCGGTTTATTTCAAACTGGACAACAGTCGCGCAGGCTTTCTGCACCCCCTCCCTTGGATCTTCTGTTGGTCTAGTTTCGTCTTAACGAGTGTGCAACTTCCCCCTGTACTGAGCTCACAAAAACTAAAACAATAAGAATGAGACACCCGACACGCTTATAATCGGCCTTCAGCCATCGCGGTCTCTGCAATCCTCAGCTCTGGGCGAATTACTTCCGGCTCTGGGGGGGGGGGGGGGGGCTCGCTCACTTGCCGAACACACAGACGCGGGAGAAACGACGATTCTGATTATAGGGTTTACTATGAAATTAGCCACCATGTGGAGCACTCTAATCCCTCGTTAATAAGCATTTGCACGCATGGTGGTGATTGTGCTCCCAGGAGATGAATGAGTTGTTAAGGTTCGTAAAACTCCTAGTAGGAGTCGGAATTAAGCCCACCGAATATTAAGCCGAATCAGGATCAGGATAAGGATGTTGTAGGTAGCCGGTGGATCTAGCCTTGCATAATTCGCAGGCAATTTCCCCGCCCGGTTTCCGCTTTGCTACTTGTAGCTAATGCCCTTTGTTTTTTTAACTAAGCACGAGCAGGCTCTTAAAATAAAAATCGTGCATGGCGCGACGTAAGCCTGCATAATACGGCAGCCTCTGTGCTATTCCACATGCAGTATTGTGCCGGTACTCTAGCTCATTGCACTATACCTCAAACATAATTGTCACTTAACACCAGTCACATGGGAGATCTGTAGTATGCAAGAATTTCAAGAGAAGTCGCTACCCCTGTTTCCTGAAGATCGAGGGACCACACGGAGACGCAATATCAGTCACGCTGTCACATGGTGAGCCTAACCGTTGCAGTTCCTTAAATACAGCTTGCCGTTCCTTCTGAAGTTCGCGACACTTAAGCAAATAGTGTTCTATATCACCGTTTTCCTTGCACATCTGGCACTAAGGAGTCGCGGAGAGTCTGATCTTGTGTAGTCATGCTTCCCGTTCGGATGCGATGAAGCAAGCAGGCCTCTTCCCTTGATAGCCCTTTTCTCACACATGGCTGGTGAGGCATCTGCCATAACGAGTGAAAATGCTTATTTACAGCTTCTCGTAAGATACGCTGATTGTCTTTGGGAGCCTTCTTCGTTGGTGTAAGCTCTAGAGCGCTCCGGGCAAGTCTTTCAGCCGCCTCGTTACCCGCTGTGTCCACATGTGATGGAATCCATTGACACTTAATGTTTATACCAATGCCATGCAGGTCTTTAAGGATTCGCAGTGATGGTTGAGTGCATTGATCCAAAACCAATCCATATTTTACCCGCTGCAAAGCGGGCTTCACAGCGTGATTCACAGCTTTCAAGTTTATAAGCAAGCATAACATGTATCTGGCGTCTGTCGGCTCTGCCTTTCGAGCCCAATAAGGTTTTGGAAAGTCAATGTTGTATTTTATCGACACCTTGTAATGTTAATAAAATATTGTTACTTAATTACTAAGAAGTCTATACGTAATCAGTGCTGAAACGTTAAGGATAATTATTAGGATTTATTTTATTTATTTATTTACAAGATACTGCAGGCATGGAGCCCAAGCAGGAATGGTACAGGCAGTAAGGCAATCAAGCCAAGCATCACACAGCATACAATAATCCAATCGTCACACACATACAACAATAATGCAACCAAGCTTATCATAACAGCACTGAATTAAGTGGGATTGCGAGAATCGCATTTGCTTGAATCGCAAAGGGGAACAACATGGCACTGAAAGTAAGCAATCAATAAAAAGGATCAGTGGATAAAAAAAACTGCAAAACATTTTTACATCCTCAGGAGAACATGTGAGTCTATAGAATCTGTCGACAGCAGGGCGGCAAGCAGTAAATTGTTCCACTCACAGATTGTGCGCGGGAAAAACGAAAATTTGAAGAGATTAGAGATTAGAATTTGAAGAAATACGGAGTTAAGGCAAGGGAGTGTGAATGACGACCGCGCCGGGGCAAAACCACAATACGGTTGTGAAAGACTCGATATAGCGCAGGGCTCTGGAAAATTTGACCCCCTGGGGCTCTTTCCCGTGCACCCATAGATCTAAGAACACGTGGGCCTCAAGCATTTTGACCTCTAACGAAAATGCTGCTGCGGAGGCCGCTATTCGATCGCGCAGCCTGCAGGTGAGTAGTCGAGCATCATCGCCTCTAGACCACCATGACGGGTCAGCGCTGAAACAAAAAACAAGCATAGGCGTGCGCACGAGATGGGGGAGGGGAGGTGAAAGGCCAGTCCATACATTGGCATTATAAGAAGGAAAGGTGAGAGGGGAGCGTGAAGACTGGCCATAGATTGACATGATAAGGAGGAGGAAGGTGCTGCGATGAAATACCCCCTCCTCCTGATGTTGAACACAGCGCATGTACAAGTATCTGAATGTTTCCTGAAAGGACGCACTCATGTGGAGCGATTGCCGGCACATTTTTTCAAGGCTATACGACTGCAGCCATCAACATCTTCACTCCTGACATACAGGGACATCCGTTTAGTTCTAAAAATAGGCATTTATGTGAAGTACTGCAAGTGTTTGTTTTTTTATGTAGCTCCTATCATAATCATATGGTGGTTTCGGTATGTTAAACCACACATATCAATCTATCGAAGTTTTTATGTAACTGGCCTCTTTTTATTTGCCCAACCTTCTAGCTAAATAAATTAGTTGCACGTGACGTCATTTCCGGCTTGAACGCGAGCGACCGCCATATTTACGAATATTGAGTAGGGCTGCGCATGCGGCTTACTGCTGCATCAGAGCTTGTCGACATCGTTCAATTTATTTCATTTCATTTCATTTTTATTTCCTTAAAGACCCCCGAGGGTGTATTACATAAGGGGTGGGTAACATGCAATCGATGTTTTTGTCACAATGATAAATGTGAAGTTACATTTGAAATATTATGCATGAAGCTTGATAGAGAGGTGATTGTGGCGATACCGTGGGAAAGGTCATTCCAGTCTTTTGCTGCTCTGGGAAAAAAAGAAGCAGAAAATGTTTTAGTATGGGCACGCGGGCGAAAAACTTGAAGCGCATGGCCGGTGCGACGAGATATGTGAGCTGCAGGGATAATGGAAGGAGGGCGGTTAAGTGGAGAGTGAAAAAAACTTGTGAAATAATGAGATGGTTGCGATGCGTCGGCGACATGATAAAAGGGATAAGTTACACGCGGCTTTGAGGGATGAAACACAGATGTCGTATGAGTACGAAGGATGAATAAATCTAGCTGCACGATTTTGAATGGATTCAAGGGAATTTGTAAGACCAACTTCAGGCGGGTTCCAAATGGGAGATGCATATTCTAACTTAGATCTAACTAATGATGTATAAGCAAGTAGTTTTACATGGCACGGAGCGCTGCGTAAGTGGCGTTTTAAGAAGCCCAGGGTTCTGTTAGATGTTGATACAATTTTATTAATGTGAGTGTTCCATGATAAATTGTAGGATAGAGTGACTCCAAGGTATTTGTAAGTGGTTACTGATTCTACAGGGACGTTAGCTTTGTTATAGGAAAATTGAAGAGGGTTTAGACGGCGAGTGAATGAGATTAGTTTGCATTTAGTAGGGTTTAAGGTCATAAGCCAGTCATCACACCACTGTAGGATATGGTTGAGGTCTTCTTGTAATAACATTTGGTCAGAAGGGTCAGTGACAGTACGATAAATGACACAGTCGTCAGCAAACATGCGGCAATTTGAAGATACGTGCATCGGAAGGTCATTAATGTAAATTAGAAATAAAAGAGGACCAAGGACAGAGCCCTGCGGTACACCCGATGTTACCGGAAGAGGGACAGACAAACTATCATTTGTAAACACTGATTGCAGGCGGTTAGTGAGGAATTTTTTTATCCAGTTATTCTGCGCGATATAGCGAGAAAAAAAAAACGTACACGTGCTTTGACGACCATATATATAGCCGACTCGGGTATACGTTGCTGGAATCGGCCCTTACAATCTGCGCATCGGCAAAGCGCATGCACTGGACGTCGAACTGCTGCCTGCCGTGCACACGTCGACATTGCGAATTAATTGGTGCTTTCAACAAGTCATGCCCCGCTGCAACAAATGAGGACGGGGCGGTGACTTCAGCAGCGGCCGGGAGAAGAGCATAGCCGAAAAAAAGCACCTTCTGTCGCAGCGTGTCATCGTTACAAGATAAATTGGTGACGCTCTTTCAGATTATAGCTTGTTTTCTGTCGCCTAGGATAAGAATGGTTGAAGTAAAATTTTGTATTTGTCCAGACGCGTGGGCGTCAACAGGATTTTGCCGCAAGAGACGCGAATCCATATTGCATCGTGATGGGGGAGGTGTTAGTGTTGCTTAATGGGGCAAAAAAGCCCCTTTTTTGCACCCTCTTTTGTTGAATGCGTGCCCGCTACGACGAGTTTGCTTACAGCGGCGAAAACGCGCAGATGCTGTGGCAGTATTTTGGTAATGACGGACATGGTCCAAAAATAGGCTCGCTGCCCAGGCTGGGTTCGCGTCGTTCATTACATTGACAGGTTTTTTTTAGAACCTGAGAACACTATCAGAAATGATACACCGTTTGGCCAAACTTAGCAACTCTAGACGGGAAAGAGAGATTGAAGAGAAAATGTCGTCTATACGTCGCTGTGAATATCTAGGCAGAATTCTGAAGACGCGATACAATCACGTCAGTAATTAAACGTGTTTAAACCTAGGCATATTTCGAAAACACCTTTACCTTTGAAGAAGTGAGGACTGCAGACACGAATGTAATTCATTGATGCTCGCAAGCCAAGATCTACGGTGCTTTTCGGACATCGCTGTTCACGCGCGCTGGTTTGTTATAATTGTGGGCACGCTAAACATTTTAACGCGTGTCTATACCTCGCCCTTCGAAGCACAATTTTCATTTCTTGTTCTCCGTCCGAAAATACCGCAAATAGGTCGGGTGAAGTCAGTGGCGTGTCTAAAGAATACGTCCTGCTGCTGCAAAGCTCTCGTCTGCCATTCCAGACATTCTTCAACCCGGTGTATTTCAGTCCTCTTGTTCCCGGATAGGACGTCCGTGTAACCCGTGTGTACGGAGCGCCTCGAATACTTGTTTCGAGTGAGAGTAAGGTCACGTTAGAGCACTCGCACATGGCTGTTCGTAGGGCACAATTATTTGTATTAAATTAAGACACAAGTAAGCTTTTTCCGCGACAACGCTTGATGGCAAGATGGTCTGAGCTCTTATATTTTTCGAAGCTTTCATTTGCATATATCAGATTACGATACAAAGCCTGCCAGAGCAAAGGCAACAGGGAAAGTAAGGCTCCCATAACAAGCACATGCACTCTGTTCAGTGCCGAATCAAAATGTAACGGGCTTCATATCCTGACTGTTTCAGAATCTGATGCATGCATCTATTCACTTTCACCGTTGAGCCCATTTCGCGCGAGTATTTATCTCGGGGTGTATACTATACTGTGAGTGGCGTCAAGTTCTCCACAGGGTGAGTAGCGGCGGCCGCTATCGGAAACAAAGTGGAGCCGCGCTCGCGTTGGCTCGCCCACTTCGCCGTTGCTAATAAAGAACTGCGACCGACTGCGCATCATGGGCAGAGTGGCCCGTTCCGATTATTACTAGCGCATTTGAACTTCGTTTTTCGCATAATTGCTTTCCGTAAACTTTTTATGGGGGAGGGAAGGCTAGTATAGAGATGGGGAGGGGAGGCAGTATAGGGACACCAAAATTGTGGCTCGTCGTGCTTGGTTCATACTAAATTCGGAATCACTGGGCTATGCAGTGTTCAATGTTGTACTTTTCTGATCCTCCTCGTGGAATGCCAAAACAACAATTTTAGTTTATATTTTTACTTAATGTGCAATACTGCAAGCCAATATTTTGGCTCAAGCAGGTTGGGCTTCACCTACAATGTGAGATTAAATATACAAGAAACGCTATGGGCAAACACAAGAAACAAAACAAGCGATAAAATTAGTACAATCACTTAAAAATAGGGCCGTCAAAACATGTAGCAGGGGCAAACAGAAACGGTAAAAAGTGCTACACCTTTAAAACATGGCATTGTATACTGCTGACTATACTATTTGGCAACGCATTCCAATCCGCGACCGTACGAGGGAAGAAACTGTATTGAAATGATTTTGTGCGAGTGAAGATTGGTGCTAACGAATGTGCCGTGTTGTTTTTGTACTAAGACGTTTAACAGATGCTGGGAGAGATAAATTGATTTTACCTGCTAGGGCAGTTGTGAAGGAATGAAAGGTGGTTAACTTTCCTCCAGCGCTGGTATGTTATTGAGCTTCATGAACGGGAGGAGGAGGGGTGGCAACCTGAAGGTTTGTATTTTTCAAATATGAACCCTACTGCTTCACGCTGAACATTTTCTAGTTGCAAAATATCTTTCTCATAATGCGGATCACAATTGATGTGTACTCCAATTTAGACATTATGGAGGCATTGTACACTAGAAGTTTGACGCTTTTTTTCATGATGTCATGTTTTTATTAGTTCAATTTTTAAGTGTTTCAAATGTACTTTCTAATTTTTTTCAATATATTATTTCGGGCTATGGCGATAAGCGATACGTATTTCTACTCCTAATTGTTTTATGCGCTTTGTGTGTGCCAGTGCCACCACCGCAGTAGTGATAGCCGAAGGGTCCTGTTATTTTTTGCTTTTGCTGAAAGATTATATATATCCGCACAGATTTAACCTACATTCCGCATTTGGTGCAACCCCATAACGGAAATCAATACGCATGCCTCCGCGTTGCAAAGAAGGTAGCCTTCACACTTATCGGCGCATACATCTCACCATCTGGTCAGTTCGATGGTGAAAGACTACATGACATCTTGACCGTTATACCTGGACCATGGATTGTTATTGGTGATTTCAATGCTCATCACTTGCTTTGGGGAAGCACTAAGATTGATTCCAGAGGCCGGAAACTTGCTGAATTCGCCTCACGCCACGAACTTAACGTTATGAATGATGGCAGTCCAACGTATTTGCGTGGTTCGAGATATAGCAGTTGCTTGGATCTTGCATTGGTGTCACGGCAATTCACCAAACAAGTGCGATGGTTCACTGATATTGAGACTCACGGCAGTGATCATATTCCAACGTATCTGAAGATCACAGGTTTTGCAACTTCCTCCTCATCAACTAACAGAAGAGTTAATTGGACAATGTACAAGGCAAAGGTGGAAAAGGCATGCGATGATATCGCGTGCGGCCTCAAGGAGGTAATGAAAAATGTGATGGAAGAGGTTACGTGCGCCTTTAAATACACATCAAAGCGTACAGAATTTGATATAGAACTTGAACGACTACGAACGATTCGTTGGCGGGCGGAGAGGAGGTACAGGCGCACTAATTCGACTCATGACCTCAGAGACGCTAGACGTCTACAAAAGAAAATCCAACGTCGAATGGACAAGCTGGAGGACCAACGGTGGAAGAAATTTTGTGAATCACTCGATCCTCGCAAGCCTATGTCCCATATATGGAGGACGGTGCGTGGCCTTGGCTCGACTCCACAACAACGTCCATTCAGCACATTGGCTCTCCATCAAGGCCGCCTGCAGGTTGACGTTGCTGAAGATTTCTGCGTAAGGATTGCGGGCAATGTGGGTACCATGAGTGACGAAGTTCTCGGGGATGTTCCTGTAGCACGAGTTTCTGAACTGAATATGCTTTTCTCACTCGAGGAACTGGATGCAGCTCTAGCCACCTGCAGATGTTCAACATCACCTGGGCCGGACGGTATTACATACGCTGCTTCATGCCATCTTGGAAGACGCGGCCGAGACCATCTACTAAAATGCTACAACCAGTCATGGAACGATGGCGTCGTTCCAGAAAGGTGGAAATCCAGCCGCTTGGTACCAATCCTCAAACCAGGAAAATCGCCGCTTGATCTGGCATCATATCGACCCATTGCGCTATCCAGCTGCGTAGGGAAAATAATGAAAAGAATGGTTCTAACACGTCTCGAGTGGTACCTTGAACGCTATAATATATACCCAGAGGCCATGGCTGGTTCTTGAAGAGGCCGCCGCTCTTCTATTGATAATGTCATCGACCTCGTAACCTCTGTGCAACAACAGAAATACCTCAAGCGCATCTCGGTTGCAATGTTCCTCGATGTGAAAGGTGCATACGACAACGTAACGCACGATGCCATCCTAAATGCCTTGGCGAACATTGGAATCGGTGGAGAAATGTTTCGATGGATTCGGAGCTACCTGCAGAGGAGATCCTTCTTCGTGCTCACTGCGGAAGGCCGCACCATTGATCATTACACCACTCGTGGCGTTCCACAAGGCGGGGCTCTCAGCCCTACGCTGTTTAACCTCGCGATCATTGGCCTTGTACAAAGCCTACCTCGATCAGTCAATATATCTACATACGCTGATGATATATGTATCTGGGCTTCAGCAGTGACACGACTCCAGGTACGCGCACGGCTCCAAAAAGCAGCGAGAATAACGTCGACGTACCTCCATCCTCGAGGCCTCAAAATTTCCACCGAGAAGTGCGCCTTAGTCCATTTTACTCGCAAGCCCATGATCTGTTATCCTGTTTCTATCGACAACGTGAACCTTTCGTATATGAGACGTCATCGATTCCTGGGTGTCATTATCGACAGAGATCTCTCGTGGAGTGCTCACATCTCGCACTTGAAGAAGAGGCTCAGCTCTATCACACACGTGATGAGATTTCTCGCTGGTAAAACGTGGGGCACATCAGTGTCATCTATGCTTCAGCTGTACAGAGCGCTCTTCTTGGGACATTTGCGGTATAGCACGCCCGTGCTTTCCAACGCCGGAAAAACTAACATCATTGTCCTGCAAAGCATTCCAGGCCAAGTCCTCCGCACATGCTTGGGGCTACCTCGGTGCGCTAATACGTTAGCAACAATTGGTATTGCTAAAAACCATCCGAGCACGACATATATAACTGTTGACACACTCCGGACACATATCCGTCACATATCCAGAGTGCCTAACCACCACCTTGCTGGCTTGCCACTAGAAAGACCAAAGGCAGCGTTTTCCAAAGTTGTTGCGGCTAACCAGAATTCCATCTCGTGGAGATTCTCGCCCGCAACCATACCACTATCTCCAGAGTGGTGCATGAAAAGACCGACTGTGCACATCGTATTAATGAAATTTGTCATCGCGCTGCTGATCAAGGACACGACATTGTTTTACAATGGTTGCCGGGCCACTGTGGCATCAGTGGTAACCGCCTCGCCGACGACGCTGCCCTATGTGCCCACGATGGAGCGCCCACACTGTTAATACCCTTGTCAAAAGTAGACGCAGCTAGAGAACTTCGTCACATCGTGCATAATGCCACGCTTGCGCACTGGAATTCTCTTGCTAACTCCAATCAACGCCCTAAGAATATGAAGTCATTACTTCAGAAACAACTGCCATCCAAGATTTCTCGACGTGACGCTACATTGCTTTGCGGGCTGTGGACTCGGGTAGCGTTTACTAAGTCATTCAGCCATCGCATTGGCATGGCGGATTCATCCATGTGTGAAAGCTGCAACTGTATAGAGACTATTGAACATCTCTTGTGCCACTGTGCCCAATTTGATGAAGATCGCCGGACTTTCCAGTGTGCCTTGAATAGACTCGATGACCGGCCATTTAATGAAGCAAAGATCTTAGGAGCCTGATCGCGCAGCACATCAGCACAGAAAGCCACACGAGCCCTCCTGAGATACTTGTCAACAACTTCATTGAGGGACCGCCTGTGAAACTCGGCATCGTGTGTGTGATGTGACATGTGTCTATCCTTCTCTTTCTCTCTTTTACTCCCCTCTCCCCCTCCCAATGTGTAGGGTAGCAAACTGGACGCATAGTCTAGTTAACCTCCCTACCTTTCCTACATTCCTTCTCTCTTTCTCTCTTATCTCTCTCTACTGAAAGGTTTAATGCCGTGATTTATTCTTGACGGTGGTCGCGCAGCGATGGTCGACGCGCGACGCTGGTGGCGCAACAAGGATGGGCTAACGACAAGCTGAGACACGTAAACCAATCACCCACCAAAAGGAATACCCTCAAATCGAGCCTTCCCGAACCCCCCCCCCCCCTCAACACACACACCTATTTTAAGAAATGGTGCTACACGCAAATTTTTTGTTTAATCTACAGCCTAGAGCAATGAAACTTTCGATTTTCGCATAGGTTTAATTTCGTGTCGGTTTCAAATATGTAATCAGTTTTCTTGTACAACTTGCATGGTTGTCGTTTTGTACTATAACAATGTGTAAAGTATAGCTATTTTCGGACACACTTTTCCTGCCACTCACCCTTTCCAGTTATTTACCATTAATTGCTTATATTGCTTCACATTAACTATAAAATGCAACTAGCAAACAGAAGTATGTATAGGTCATTATATTGAACAAGAAAAATTGTAATGTGACAATTCTGACAATGTTGAGCCTATCATAAGTACTTACTTTAGGTCCTTAATACTTTTGTGAGTGATATCACGTTTTGAAGAAAACAACTTCACACTTCAAAGTTATGGAATATGTGGGAAAAGTTTCATCTTCATCTGGCCATCAGAGGTACCAAAACATTATGTGCAGCCTCAAAAAGGTTCCCACAACTGCATATTGAGAAATACTCATTTTAAACGTCAAACGCCAGCAAGCTCTCCGAGGCCACCTGAAATTACTCAACAACGTGTTGATGATTTCAATTCTTTTTTTGCTTCTGTGTTTACTCATGATAATGGCATTTTGCCCGAGTTTTCTACGTCACCATTGCAGCGGCCGATCGATGATGTGGTAATTAGCGAAGAGGGTGTCCTTAATCTTTTACTTAATATAAATACAAGGAAAACCCCCGGCCCTGATGGTATACCAAACGAATTTCTGTACAGATACGCTGAATGGGCGGCTCGCTTCCTTACAAAAATATTTCAGTCGTCCCTGTGCAGTGGCTCTTTCCCACTAGCGTGGAAGCAGGCTAAAATTACCCCTGTTCACAAAAGTGGCTCCTCTCGGGACGAGCGCAACTACCGTCCTATTTCGCTTATCAGTACATGTTCAAAGATACTCGAGCACATTATTAACAAACACTTGATGTCCTATCTTGATACGCACAATCTATTATCTTCGAAGCAGCATGGCTTCCGCCGAGGCTTATCTACAACAACTCAGTTAATCGAATTTGTTCATGATCTTTCAAAAACAATCAATTTGCGTGGTCAAACTGATGTGGTATATTTGGATTTCGCAAAGGCATTTGATAAAGTGTCGCACTCACAGCTCCTGTTTAAAATTGACAAAACGTTTCAAAATAATCACTTGACAAAATGGTTTTCATCCTATCTCAGCTGCCGTCAGCAGTTTGTTCAAATAAAAAATAAACAGTCTAGAGCAGTTGCAGTGAATTCTGGAGTTCCCCAGGGGAGCGTGCTGGGTCTTCTTTTATTTTTGTTATATATAAATGACCTACCAAACCGCGTTACGGTCCCGATAAGGTTGTTTGCCGATGACTGTGTTGTTTATAGCAGAATCGAGACTGAACATGACCAAGTTAATCTAAACAACAATCTTCAAAGAATAAAGGATTGGTGCGAAGAATGGCAAATGAGTTTGAACACAGAAAAAACAGTCTTTATGACTATAACTAGAAAGAAAGCACCTCTAGATTACAACTACCACATTGGCAATGCTTTCCTCAAGCGTGTACAAAACTATAAATATTGTTGCGGGTTCGCGGCTATGCAGCTATGCGGGCGGTGCGAAGAAGAAGACGACGACGTTAGTGGGCTGTTCGAAAACACACAACGGCTGCCATCTTGACTGCTGGAGTACTTTTCTACTCTAAAGTAGTAAATACATTCGCAACATTTTTGGTGGTGGTGCTGGGGTACGACGCAAGACGGAACTTCGAAGCGGACGTGTTCTCGACTGCCCGACCATGGCAACAGAAACCAATTCTGCCGCTCCTGTTTCAGCCGCGACTCCGGCGCAGCCTGTACAGCCGGTCGTATTGACGCAACCGCGCGACCCTGGCAACTTCTGCGGCACCGACCATGTTGACGTTGACGACTGGATTCCGAAGTTCGAGCGGTTTGCAGCAGTGTACTGGTGGGACCCTACGATGATGCTCGCCAACGTTGGCTTCTATCTCTGCGGAACAGCTGGCGCGTGGTTCGAGGCTCATGAAGCGGACATAACCAGCTGGGATACTTGCAAACAGAAGCTTCGTGACCTGTTTGGTAAGGCCGTCGGACGCCAGCGGGCCGCTTCTAAAGAACTCTCTGGTCGGGCACAAACTACGACCGAATCATATGTCACCTACATCCTTGACGTTCTCGCCCTTTGCCATCGTGCCGACCCCAACATGTCCGAGGAAGACAAAGTAAGCCATTTACTTAAAGGCATTGCAGATGATGCTTTCAACATACTGGTTTCCAAAGACTGTTCCACCATTGATGACATCATCAAAGAGTGCCGCCGATTCGAAGAGCTGAAGAGTCGCCGGGTCGCCAAGAATTTCTTGCGACTTCCGAACACGGCCGCTACGTCATCTTGCGAGGACCTTCAGCCGCCATGCAGTCAACCACATAACAACGAGAGTGTAGTTCGCATCGTTCGTAGAGAAATCGAGGCCGCGTCTCCGTCTTTTCTGACCCGCCCATCTGATGATCGACCAACGATCTCGTTGATCCAACAGGTCGTGAGAGAGGAGCTGGCAAACGTTGGCCTGCAGCCTGTATGTTCGTTGACGGAACCTCGGGTCAGTACCATAGCGCCTTCTCCTGCACCAGAAAGATTCCGCCGCTATCGTGATCCTGCTCAGTGGAGGACACAGGACGACAAGCCTATATGTTTTCATTGTCATGGTGTAGGACACATCTCCCGCTACTGTCGTTTCCGCACGTATCCACCTCGGTCGTTTCCTGGCTATCGACGTGACGACAACCACCGGCCCCTGCAGTATGGCGCTCGTGACGATGGACCGTACAATGGCACTCCTGCGACACCAGTCCGCCGGTCCAGCCGTTCGCCGTCCCCGCATGACCGTCGCTCCAGGTCACCTCAGCACCGCCGCTATTCGTCGCCCCACCCTAGTGGACGCCCTTCTTCGGAAAACTGAGCAATGCAGCTCCCGGAGGTGACGCTGCATTGGACTCCCGACCTGAAAACCCTCTGCTGACCTTGACTACGGACAAGAACCTGCTTGATGTAGAAGTGGATGGCCTTCCTGTTACTGCCCTTATTGACACCGGCGCACATATTTCAATTCTGAGCTCTGACCTCCGTGCACGATTAAACAAGGTCCTTACGCCGCCAGAGTCCCTATTTGTACGTGTCGCTAGTGGAGCGACCCCGGCTGTGCTCGGAATGTGCACCGCGCGTGTGAGATTCGCCGACCGCCAGACGTCCGTTCTATTCCATGTTCTCGCTCACTGTCCACATGACGTCATCCTTGGACTCGATTTTTTGTCCGACCACTCCGCTGTAATTGACTGCTCAGCCGGCGTCGTGCAACTTGACTTGCCTGCGGCCACCGAAGAGTCGAAGATGGTACAGAACAAGCTTTCGTGCGCTGAGTTTGTTCGCCTCCCACCCCAAGCCCTAACTTGTGTCACAGTTGAACCATATCCCAGTGTTCCGGATGGGGATTACGTGGTCTTTCCCTCTCCCGGTGTTTTACTGGCCCGCAACGTTTCCTCCCCGTACACCATATTAACTGTCACAGCGAACAAGACGTGCCTTCCTCTTCTGAACTTCGGACTCAGCCCTCAAATCCTACCACAAGGCATTGTTCTCGCCACTCTTTCGCCGTCACACGAGTGCCAGATCTCATCAGTGTCACGTGAACTGGCCACAGTCGCCTCCCCGAACCCGCATAGCACCGACGCAGCCAAATCTACACGGCTCAACAATGTAACTAAGATGATTGCCTCAGACCTGTTGCCGTCTCAGGTCAAAGACCTCACTGATCTTCTCACGAGCTATTCGGACATATTTGACTTTGACGGTAGGCCCATAGGTCAAACATCGCAAGTCAAACATCGCATTGATACCGGTGATGCAGCTCCAATTCACAGGCGTCCCTATCGAGTGTCACCATCAGAGCGCCAAGTTATCCAACAGGAGGTGAATAAGATGCTCACAAAAGGCATCATAGAGCCCTCATCGAGTCCGTGGGCGTCCCCTGTAGTCTTAGTTAAAAAGAAGGACAATACCTGGCGTTTCTGCGTGGACTATCGGCATTTAAACAAGGTCACCAAAAGGGATGTCTACCCGCTTCCTCGTATTGATGATGCCCTGGACTGCCTTCATGGCGCAACCTATTTTTCTTCGATAGACTTACGCTCCGGTTACTGGCAGATCGCCGTGGACGACCTCGACCGGGAGAAGACCGCCTTTGTAACGCCTGACGGTCTCTACCAATTCAAGGTAATGCCGTTTGGCTTGTGCAATGCGCCGGCGACGTTCGAGCGGATGATGGACACGCTTTTGCGCAGCTTTAAATGGTCTATCTGCCTGTGTTATCTGGACGACGTGATTGTGTTTGCCCCAACCTTTAAGTCTCACCTCGAGCGCCTTTCCTCAATTCTTTCAGTATTTCGAGAGGCTGGGCTCCAACTTAATTCTTCGAAATGCCATTTTGGGCATCGCCAAGTTACTATTCTAGGGCATCTCGTTGACTCCTCCGGCATCCGCCCCGATCCCGACAAAGTCCGAGCTGTCCTGGATTTTCCTGTACCGACTTGTGTCAAGGACGTTCGAAGTTTTGTGGGCCTATGCTCATATTTCCGACGATTTGTCAGAAACTTCGCAGAGGTCGCACGCCCCCTCACTGATCTTTTGAAGAAAGATGTACCATTTGAGTGGGGTCCTGATCAAGGCACGGCCTTTTCCCAGCTCATAACACTTCTGACCACGCCACCCATTCTCGCCCACTTCGACCCGTCTGCTCCAACCGAGGTCCGCACTGATGCTAGTGGCTACGGTATTGGCGCGGTTTTAGCCCAGCGTCAATCCGGTCACGATCGAGTTCTTGCGTATGCCAGCCGGCTCCTTTCTCCTGCCGAACGCAATTACTCTATTACGGAACGCGAGTGCCTGGCCCTTGTATGGGCAGTTGGTAAATTCCGCCCCTATTTATATGGCCGGCCTTTCACAGTTACCACTGACCATCACGCTCTATGCTGGCTTTCAGCCCTCAAAGACCCAACGGGGCGCCTTGCTCGTTGGGCTCTGCGCCTCCAGGAATTCACATACACAGTGGTTTACAAGTCTGGCCGTTTACACCAAGACGCCGACTGCCTCTCTCGGTACCCCGTTGACGCTCCAGATCTAGTAACCGACGACGCGTCCATCTGTATTTCCTCGCTCTCTGCTTTCGGCAACATGGGATGTGAGCAACGGCGTGACGCGTCCCTACGAGAGCTAATCGACCGCCTGAACACAGGCTGTACAGACAGTTCGCTTCGCATGTTCGTTGTCATAGACGGCATTTTATACCGCCGCAACATGCACCATGTGGGAAACGAACTACTACTCGTAATACCCACTCATTTGCACTCGACCGTACTTCAGCAACTACATGATGTACCAACGGCTGGCCACCTTGGTGTTGCCAGAACGTACGACCGTGTCCGCCGACGCTTTTTCTGGCCCGGCCTCTACCGTTCTGTACAACGTTATGTTAGGTCTTGTGAGTCGTGCCAACGCCGCAAAAGGCCAGCGGTACACCCCGCCGGGCTCCTTCAACCGATCGACGTACCTGCCGAGCCTTTCTATCGTGTCGGCCTCGACCTGCTGGGCCCTTTCCCTCTTTCTACCGACGGTAACAGGTGGGTCGCCGTCGCCATAGATTACTCGACCCGTTTCGCAATTACGAGACCTCTTCCAAGCAGCTGCGCTACAGATGTCGCCGACTTTTTGATTCAAGACGTCATCTTACATCATGGCGCTCCTCGTCAACTGGTCACCGATCGCGGTCGCTACTTTTTATCTAAGGTAATCGACGATCTACTTCGTTCTTGTGCAACCAAGCACAAGCTTACGACGGCCTACCATCCTCAAACGAACGGCCTCACAGAACGTCTGAATCGCACGCTCACTGACATGCTCGCCATGTACGTGTCGACGGATCATCGTGACTGGGACATTGCGCTACCCTTTGTCACTTTCGCTTACAATAGTTCACGCCACGACACTGCTGGATATTCTCCCTTTTACCTTTTGTATGGAAGAGACCCGACATTGCCGTTCGACACGCTTGTACCCAACCCTGCCAACCTGTCCACAGCATATGCTCGCCGCGCTATTAGCACCGCAGAGAAAGCCCGTCAGATTGCCCATCAGCGCCTTTCGGACTCCCAGCTCCGTCAGAAACGTAGCTATGACAGCCACCATCGGGACGTCCACTTTAGTCCAGGTGACCTCGTTCTTCTGTGGACTCCGTCGCGGCATGTTGGTCTGGCTGAAAAGCTTCTACCCAAGTATTCCGGACCTTATCGTGTGCTACGGCAGGTAACTGATGTTACCTATGAAATAGCACCTCTAAACCCTTCGATACCTTCCACATCTTCCGACATCGTCCACGTCGCTCGCCTCAAGCCGTACATCTCGTCCAACACCTGCTAACAAGCGCCGGGTCGGCGCTTTTCGCCGCCGGAGGTCGATGTTGCGGGTTCGCGGCTATGCAGCTATGCGGGCGGTGCGAAGAAGAAGACGACGACGTTAGTGGGCTGTTCGAAAACACACAACGGCTGCCATCTTGACTGCTGGAGTACTTTTCTACTCTAAAGTAGTAAATACATTCGCAACAATATCTTGGGTTATGGTTCACGCCCGACCTCCGGTGGAACACTCATATTGATAATGTATGCTCCAGGGCTACCAAGGCATTGTATAGCCTTAGACGTAACCTTTATACCGCCCCATCTGATATAAAGTGTCTTGCTTACAAAACTCTTGTCAGACCTATTATCGAATATTCTAAAATTGTCTGGGACCCTTACACAAAGACAAACTGCAATAAAATAACAAAAATACAGCGACTTGGTGCGAGATTTATTTTTAATAAATATCGCCGACATCATTCTCCTACTGAACTCTGTAAAAAAGCTGGACTGGATAGTCCTGAACTTGGGACGAGGATTGAGCGTCTGAAATTCCTCTTCCAGTTAATTCATAATCATTTTAAACTAAACTATTCAGATTACTTCCAGGTCAACACACTAGAACATTCCAGACATCGCCATAATATGTACATACCACCCCTAGTCCCACGTAACGATTGCTTTAAGTTCAGTTACTTTCCACGTGCTATTGAAGATTGGAATATGCTGCCAGAGTCTATAATTGGTTGTTCCTCGCTTACATCATTTGAACAGAATCTAAAACGTTTATTTTCCGAATAACAGTGACATATGTTTTTTTTTGCGTGTGTGTGTACTTTTTGTTGGTTGCATGATTCTGCAGTAGTTGTCTTTCAAATCTTCAGCGTGGTGCAAAAGTGCCGCCTCAAATGCGTCATGTGCTGTTCTGCGCGTATGTATTGCATCGCATGTGTGTTCCATTTATGTATGTTATGTATAACTTCGAGTTGCTGGTCACAATAATACCGAGAAATTATCTCGAGACCTGTACGGTACTTCTTTTTTGCAAATAATTGTTTGTACTTCCACCCTGTAACGGCCCACTTCTGGGCTAACAGTATAAATAAATGAATGAATGAATGAAAATGGAGGTTCATTCATGTAGCAAGAATATGCTTTTTGGAATAATTTTTTGCCTTTATAAGAGCTTGGGACTCATTTGGAACATGTGTCCTTGATGAACCTCCTCACGCGAAACGCAATGGCAGAGAGAAAGCTGACCATTTGCAGGAGACTCTAGACAATCAGCTCTCCATAGTCCTTGATAGCGACCTTGCGCTCTTTAGAAAGCAGTTTTTAATCTACTTCGAATTTAGTTTGCAACCTCAATTTTTGTCTTGAAAATACAGATACTAAGCTTGTGAAAAAAATTAAAAGCAAAAATTATGTGATTTAGGGATAGAAACGCGTTTTTCGAGTAGCATTGCCCCTTAAAAATTTCTGTTCATTTATTTTTTTAATAGCGCGTGAGTTCTTCGAACAACTCTCATTGGGCACTCCCTTGAATTGGATGCAAGGGACAAGAAAAAATTAAGGGTGCGCATATGTCCCCCCCCCCCCCCCTTTCTACTTTGACCATGGCCCATGCACTAGATTACAATGGAAAAGAAGCGCGCGCGGCGTTCTCATCTTGTCCCGCCCAGCTCAGTTTCGCATACAAGCGTAGATACGCGTTCTGACGTTGCAGCAGCAACTGACTACGCATAAATCTGTTGTTGTTGTTGTTGTTGTTGTTGTTGTTGTTGTTGTTGTTGTTGTTGTTGTTGTTGTTGTTGTTTTGGGGGGAGAGGGTGGAGGGGGTGTTGGGTTACGAGATTACGGCCCCATCCTCAGAAGCGGTACGTATTTTTGAGGGAAATTTAGAAGTGCGTAAGCAAAGATAGCAGTCTTGCGCTCACCCGCCATGTCCGTTAGTTAACGACGCCCCGCAAGAAGGTATAGTGTATGACTCATGCGCAGGGGCGACAAACGCTAATTGAATGCTTTGCGTACGCTATTCTATAACGGCCTGTTCGGATAAAGATTCGTGCTTGCAGAGGCTGAGTTTGAATTGCCGGAATGAGTAGTGCTGGCGATACAAACAAAATATAGGCAAAACACTTTTGAATGAATAATTATATGCTGACAAAACCAGAAAATGGCTTGTACGTCCATATCTACTTCACGTGCACAGGGCGGCAAAACAAATACCGTGATCCGAAGGATGACACCAAGGTAGGCAGCAAGAAAAAAAGAGCGAAAGCTATAAAAAGAAAAGCACAACTGCAGCCAGAGAAAATAATCAATGACAGTTTTCCTGAGCTTAAAAGAGCACTTACGCAAAACTTTGGGGGCGAGATAGCCTGAGGGGTTGATTCTCTTGAACATGCATATATAATCTCTAAATTATCAGCAGCAAATACGGAAATGGAAAGCTCGTGGAATTGAAACCCCCAAAAGTGGTGTTGACTCCTCTATCTCCACGTCACCACGTTGCAGCCGCTACAAGTTATGGTGACGCGGTAATCACCGTTACTAATATGCCGCTCAGAAGAGTTGAAGCTAATACAAACTAAGTTGTGTTTTTTTTCTTTTGCTGCGTTCACTCCTGCGGATTAAATTTCTCGGCGGCGGCTCCCGGGTTCGTGGCCGAGGCACACGCATTGAAAGTTTTGCGTTTGGCGACACTAGATTCCCGTTTCCTATTACAAAAACATTCTTGACATGGACCATGCGTAAGTGGCTCACAGTGTGTGTGCTATCGTGGACGAGTGTTCCACACGCTAAGTGGCGATAGCTGCAAAATGGCAGCTTGTACTTTATGGAGCTCTTTCAAACTGAAAGTCTGTATGGTCCTTAATGACGAACATGTAATTATCTGCCGCGCGCTGCAGCAGACTATGTTCCGTATTGTGACTAACAGGCTCCCAGCAACACACCGCGCCCCGCCGCGGTGGTCTAGTGGCTAAGGTACTCGGCTGCTGACCCGCATGTCGCGGGTTCGATTCCCGGCTGCGGCGGCTGCATTTCCGATGGAGGCGGAAATGTTGTAGGCCCGTGTATTCAGATTTGGGTGCACGTTAAAGAACCCCAGGTGGTCAAAATTTCCGGAGCCCTCCACTACGGCGTCTCTCATAATCAAATGGTGGTTTTGGGACGTTAAACCCCACAAATCAATCAATCAGCAACACACCGCAGCAAAAACAAAAAAAATCAAAAACGCAAGGTCAAACTTTTCAGTGTAAGCGTCCTTTTAAAGTTTGAGTAAGCAATGACTAAGTGAATATTGGGGGGAGGTGGAAGGAAAAGAGAAAGGCTCAAACACAAAATAGAAATTGTGGAGGTGGAAGCGCAGGAAGTTCCAGAGAATAACGAAAAGGTTGAATTCATCGCACGAGAATACTGCCACGAAAATATAGAAGCTTCGCGTCGAGAGTCCAAACTTTTTTCAGCTTTCGTGCCACCTACGCACCTATCTATAGTGAACGGGAACAAGAACTGAAGCGCTGCCTTCGATTTTCGGTCCATTTTCGCTTTCTGGCGCCACCGGAACATAGAGCGGCTCTATAAAAAACAATTCTTTTTTCGCTGTATTCAAGCTTTTGACTTTTAAAAAGAACACCCTGAGAGTGCGGCATCTCGCTCATGTACGTAAAAGTTTCCGATTCACTTTTCCGGTGGCATTTCAGAATCCGGTGATTCATTTTACTTTCCAGTCTTGGCTATCACTATTGTTATTTCACCTTTCCACAACGGGTGCTGAATGCCTGAGCGCCCGCAAATCAGTCTACTTGCTTGATATATGTGAAACTTGAAAGCATTTTTTTTTGCTGAAACACGCATTCGCAGTTCCTCAAAATGTAAACCAATCAAGCATTCAGAAAACTATACATGGTATCGCTGTTATCATCGTCGCGTGTTATGAAGTCTGACAATTTGGTATTTCCTTTACAGCATCCTTCTGTTTTAAGTTTACAAAAAACACTTTTTGGAACTGTGAGTAGCAGCAGAAATACGACAGAATAACAAGAGAGATTACTTCGAACAAGCATCGAGGGTATACGTGTCAAGTTCTTTCGCGTAACCAATAGCTGAAGTAATGTCTTACACTAGGCTGTGAACACACTTTACCAGGAAAAAAGTAATTGAGCTGACACTGCTGAGAACTTCAGAGCTTTGATGAAATGCCCAAGGTGCAACTCTCGCTACATGTGCATGTTTGTGCAATACTTGGTGAATACGCACCACCACCAATAGACATGTTGGACAAGCTGGATAAACACGATGTCGATATCACACCTATACGGTGCGGTATTATTTTTGCTTATTTCCCACCAATTTTCTTGCTTTTCAATGGGTACACTTGGAGCTTTAGTTGTTGATTTTTTACAGAGATCTTCCTATTCTTTAATTGGTCGGCACGTTTCGCAAGCGTTTGGCTTATATCAAAATTGTTATCCTCCTAAGCGACCAGCACCTTCGAATGAAGAGTGACAAGCACGAGAACCCACTGCTCAACCGGCAGCTGGTGATGTGGGCGGATGGGCTGGCACCACCGCGCCTACAACAAAAATAATAATAATAGTAATAATAATAATCATTATGCAAAGACGCATCAAAGACACGGAAGCACGCAACACAAGCGGCATCCATCCATCCGTCCGTCCGTCCGTCCGTCCGTCCGTCCGTCCGTCTGTCCGTCCGTCCGTCCGTCCATCCATCCATCCATCCATAGGACACGCTCCAGAACATTGTTGCAGTTGACGGCTAATTGCAGCCGAATAGGCTACTTTACCAACTCTTCTGACAAAAATTTCGTGTTGGCACGACGGCTACTTTTCGGCTACATCGAACTACATTTAGCGCATTTAAAAGCCTTTTTTGTCAACATATTGTTAGATAAACTACCTTTGCTCCCAAGCGTTTCTGGGGTGTCAGTCGACGCACACGCATGTCCTCTTCCCGCCAGCGATTTCACCGAGCCGCCTGAATGCAACGCGCGATGTGCCTGCCAAGACAGAGTATAAACGAAGTTCGCCTATATAGTCCCGCGCCCACCGTGGAAGATTGGCTAAGAATTCGGTGTATTTATAAACATGAAAATATTAGAGTGGAGAAGGTGTAATACATTAACATGGAAATTAAAAATTTGGTTCAGACTTTGGCAATCGCGTGCCTAGCACGCTGTTCACGCTATACGCGTCATCGACGTCGACAACTTGACACTACGAGCCAGTTCCAGTACTGATGCGTCATAACATGCTACTGGCTTTGATGTTGTGTTTCTACAATGTTCGTCAATAGAACTCTCAGGGTTCCTTGTGCATTGATTCCCCCAAGACGATTCGAAGACGAAAGCAGTCTTCTTCCTTTCTTCTCAATCCTCCCAACGCTTTCTGCACTTAACATGTTGTTGTTGTTGTTGTTGTTGTTTCCTTTTCACTGCCTCCTTGACCCGCCATTGACCAAGTTATACGGTTGTCATGTGATTCCGTCCCGTCAGAGGTTACCTTATGTCACCTCACTATGACGTCGTAATGACGTAACATTTTTTTCCATGGCGCCATTATGACGTCATGTGGTGACGTACTCACGTGACGATGATTATCTGTTCCAATTCTACCCTACGCGAAACGTCGACGCAGACGGTCGATTTCTCTTGTTGATGCGCTATTGAAGGCTCTGGCTTTGTATATGACCCAAACAACTTTTTTTATAAACCATCTCCTAATGGAAATTTGGCCCCTGATGGTAGGATTTGAAGACGACAATATAGAACTGAGAGAGTGAAAGATTAAGCTGATATAACGAAGCCATACACAGGCATCACGGAGGCACCCTTACTCGGCGGGGCTTCCAGAGATGAAAGCACTCTGCTTGAACGGGCCCGCTTCCCCCCAGAAAGGAGAAAACGAACCGCTGCGCCGATGGAATCCCGACAAGGACCATTCTTTCCGCAATCAAGGTCTTCTTCATGAAAAACGAATTTGACGACGCTGCCCGTCTTCTCCTGTCGACAAAATAACCCACACACGTGGCGTTGGTCTCAAATGCCTGTGCTGCACCTTTCCGGAAAAGTAATGCAAAAATGTACAAGAACAAATCGCACGAAAGCATCAACGAGAAGCGCAAAGTGAGCCGGTGTGCACTGACTGAAGGTGGGCCACCGCGATCGCGGGCCGCGAAGTGGATCATCGCGGAGCAAGCGGGAAAAGGTGGAATCGCTTCGATGCCGCAGTGGCAGATGCGGCGCGGTCGATGCCAGAGATGGGCGTTAATGTGACGCACTTGCTTGCACCATTGCGCCGTGCCCTCAGCTTGGGCGAAATCTGTGCGCTTCTTTCATGCATTATTATTTGGCTCTAGGTGTCCAAGCTTCGAGATTTCCATTACAGACTGGCGAAAAAGATGTCTTCACGAAAGAGTATGCGATCACCGACACAGAACTTTTCAATCTTATGTCAGTTTCATTTAAGAATGAAGCCACACGAAAAAAAACATATAAACTCAAGGAAAGAACATGAAAAGCCAGAAAAGAATGCAATAAAAGAACATGAAGGTACAGAAAAGAACTGGCGATAACTTTGTGAAAGCCAAATGACGTACTTACTGTTGAGACACGCTTCCGTTCACTGTATATTGTGAACACACATTTGTCCGGTTTGCTTACTTGCTTTATTGTTTGTTTCCCACTTTGTTTGTGTGTTTGTTGGTTTGTTTTTGTTTCGTAACGTAATTTGTGGACGAAGAGTATTTCATTGACGAAGACCATGGTAGTGTTGTCCTCAAACAGTATGCTATTTGCAGTAATGCCTCAGCTGTCTACTTTGTTCTTATTCTGATTAGTGATCTATAGTCATTTCATTGCTGGCATGATACAATTAAAGACACTGATCACAATTGTAATCTAAGTTAGGCACTTACAATCAATGGCGATGAAAGCTCATTATCTCGAAAATATGTGGTAGTGTCATACCGGTTTCTCGTGGCGGGATAACGCGAAAAACTTTTTAAATGCTATAGTTTATGAAGTGTTTGCTGTAGAATGGCTCAAGCGTGGTGTACTACCTCCCACTAGTTTGCTGGCTCTTGTAAAAGCAGTAAGAAAACAGCAAAAATGGAGAGGCGACTATTTTTTACAAGTTGGGAAGTTGCAACAACACGAAGTCAACTGGCTGTACTGTTAATCAAATTACGGCAACCAGCGCTATAAGACAGGAGATGAGAGGTAGCCACACAGACAATGCGCTGGCTTCCAATTATTATTATTATAATACTAAGCCTTACATTTACAGACAAGCAAGTATAAACCTAACAAACAAGTTGGGAAGCTACCTTCAATAGAACCATGCAAATTATGCGTAATACGAAAGCGTCTGAGAATACAAATCGCCGCAAGTGGCAGTCAAACTCAATGCGCGTGCTTTGCGCTACAGTGATGCATCTTTTCGCCCGCTTTCTAGGAAATACCTTTACTGGGAGTTATGGTGTACTGGGAGTGTTAGCCAATGCTACTCGTGGACTGATTGAGTGATGGCTGAAGCGATGGTCGTGCGATGTGGTGAAACACCAAATGCATAATGTTTATTATGCTGGTTGAGCTGCCACCCGCGGCTACCGTCGGCTGTGCTCGTTTCAAACACTTTCGTCTTGCACATATGGTAGGATTGACCGAGATGAAAAAAATAATCATTCATAGGCTCTTCCTCTTCTTGGCTACGTACTGGTTTGAGTTTCACAATGCAGAAGAAGCAAAAATAATAAATAAATAAATAAATAAATAAATAAATAAATAAATAAATAAATGGACCTACGGACGGACGGGTGAATGAATTACTCGCAATGATATGAAGACCTCACCGGCTTTGACAATCGGGAAAAAACGGCCGGCATTATTTCTGTACTTTATTCTCTCTTCCTTTTACATACTGTGTGTGTGTGTGTGTGTATGTGTGTGTGCGTGCGTGTGTGTGTGTGTGTGTGTGTGCGCGTGCGTGCGCGTGTGTGCGTATGTGCGTGTGCGCGTGTGTGCGTATGTGCGTGTGTGTGCGTGTGTGCGTGTGTGTGCGTGTGTGTGCGTGTGTGTGTGTGCGTGTGCGTGTGCGTGTGTGTGTGTGTGTGTGTGTGTGTGTGTGTGTTGTGTGTGTGTGTGTGTGTTTCCCACCAACTTAGTGTTATCGGGCAAACACGAGAGCCATCTAGGCTTACTCTACAGCCACAGTGATATGGCTGTTCGCGCTGCCATGTAAACTGGCACTACAAAAAACCAAACCGACCCTCATCCGACCAAGTGCGGCGGCATCGTGACGTTGGAGTGCAAGCCTTTCACCCGGAAGTGCATATCCCGCCGTAAACTCGCGAGTGTTGTTTAGGCCCCCGTTTACGTGCAAGCACGCGTTTGTTCTGCCTGCCGGACTCAGGCCGCGTTCAGACTGAGAATTCCGGCCGCCGAAAGTGCTCAGAATCCGGTTCGGCGGCGGCGAGATCCGCTGAAAGGGCCCTTTCCGCGCCGATCGCTCTCGGACCGATTTTTGCGGCGTCTGCCGCCGAATCGGTCACCGCGGACCAATAGGAGCGCTAGCCAAGGAATTTTGAAAAATGGCGGCCAAGCCCTACTCACTTGTTATGCCGCAGTGCACGTAATTGAATGTTGAAACTAACGGGAGTTTAACCTACTCTGTGCCTACTTCGCCTCTGTATTTCGTGAAAGAGGTGACCGAGCTTGCTGTTTGCGTGACCGAGCTTGTTGCGGTCTTGCAGAGCAAAACTAACCCACCAACGCCGCTGGCGTCGGTGGTTTTTCTGCTCTTCGTGCATTACAAGACAGCCACTTGCAAGTAAAGTAAGCAGTACTGTCTTTTCTCGCTTCTTGCGTACGAGAATCGTCGAAGTATACACCACCGGATAGCGTAGTAGCGTTTGCGAGCCGCGACAACAACCGGGTGACAGCGCATCCATCCCGCGTTCGCCCCGTAGTAGATGGCATATTCGGCGGCGCGGGGCGCGTCCAGTGCGAACGACGCTGCGTTTCGGCGGCAGGGGAGTTTCGGTCGCTGCAGAAAGCGGATGTTTCAGTATGAACTAGGCATCAACGTGGAGGTGTCTCATTACGCGCTGGCCTGAACGCTGCATGCGCGCTGTCGTGCACACAGTGCCGAGCTGAGCCAGCCGCTTCGACCGGGCTGTCGCGTCAACTGGCCGGGATAATAAGCACGCTTTGGACGGTCAGTGTCCTTTCTAAATCTAACGCTTGCCGACTTCCCTGTTTTGCGTTGTCCCGTATTCCCAAGTCACTCATAACTCAGTGACTCACACACATACTGATTGACACACAACCACTGCCTGGAGAGTAAATTATGCCGTAACCATTCTACACGGTTATTGCTATGACGATCACATATATGAGAGAATGCATGACTTCAAAGTATAATACTTACTTCAGTATATTCGAGGGGGTACTGTAGAAAGGTATCGTTAACTTGTATAGGGTCGGGTGAAGGACGATACGCCCTGCAGGACGCACTGCGGTCGGCGAAAATTGTCAAGTTCATTCAGACTCAGTCATGAAATACATTTTACAGTTGTAGGGCTCGATTGGAAGCAGACGTATTACTCACCCCCATTGACTAACAGCTCGGTCTGAGTGAGTTTATACTTATGAGTGAGCTTGCCAACCTATGATGTCGGAATGCACGTTTTAGAGCGCAGCACCCATCCCAGCGTTGAGTGGCGTCGGCGACGTAACCGACAGGCATGAAAAAATAAATGAGGGGAAAAAATAACTCGCGGGATTGAATGGTATTTGAACTCGAACGCTTTTCGGGGCCGTCGAGTAATCTACCAGAAAACTAAGCTGGGGCCTGAAATAATGTGCAGAATGATCCTGCTCTCTAAAAAAATCGAGTATTTAGATAGTGCTTCTGCCGCACAATAATCATCCACTTCGAGTACTTTCCACGTGTTATCACCACAGTTCCGGTAGTTCGCGGTCAGTAACGCCACATGAGTTATGAATGGGACATATAATTTTTAACAGGAAAGTTACCAGCGCCGGGTTTTCAAGAAACGAAACTCGAGCAAGTCAGATCATAGTCATTGTTGTCTAGCAGAAATATACTTCCCAAAAGCTCAATTTTTTCTTAGTGCGTACAGGCGTCATGTCGGTAAAGGAATAGCACTGGCCAGTGTAATGTAGCTTGGCGGAATAGTAAAATAATAGTTATGACACAATGCCCAAGGGTAAGCTTTCTGTCACTCTGAAAAAAAAACTGGGTAAAAAATCAGTTGTCGGTCCCTTTAACAGCCGCGGCCGAATCTCCCCTTATCTTCTTACAGGGGCTGAAAAGAGGTAACATTCTTGTGGCAGCCGGTAATTGATGCGGATTACTGGCACTGACGACGATGGAGACTGAGCGGCCGGCGCAGCCACTCGAGACAGCTGCTACACGCACCTCTTTAGATATGTGTATGTCTAAATATAGGCAGCGCTGACAATGCTATACAAAGCACAAATAATCGAGGCCAATTTATACAAAGAGCTATAACGTTACCACTTTCTGTAAAAGTCAAGTCGCACCAATCGTAGTTTTCCACATGTACTTACTTAGTGATAGCGGAAGGCTACTCTCAGTGACAACTTTAACGCAAATATCGCTGTGAATTCGCACCTACATATAAATTTTCAAAAGATGTTTGAACGAAAGAGCAATATAGGAATGAAGAAGGAATGCAAAAGAGATGAGGCAGGAGTGTTAACCAAACTGCATTGCATATACTAACATACGTATAATGATAGTGTGATCGCTAATGGCGAGTGCTCAATGAGTGGAACCCTCGATTTTAAACCTTCACAAGCCATGAACACGAAAAGTTGCCCGCTATTGCAGTAGCACGGATGGTTGGGCTAGTTGGTATTGGTTCATCTTTTAACAGAATAAGGGCACGCACTCACACAAGGACACTAGAACCAGAAATTGGACGGACAAAGAGTGCTCTTGGTCTGTGCAATTTCCTGTTCTAGTGGCCTTGGCTGAGTGCGCACCCTTATTCAGTTAAAAGTTGCCCGCTATTGTTTCAAACGTTTTTTTAGTCGTGAACGCACGAGCCGCCGTAAAGAAAGAGTCAAATATAGTTTATTGACAGAAAGATAGAGAGGTCAGCCTGAGCTACAGTTTGCTTTGGCCTGCTACTTTACACTGGAGAAGGGTGATAGGGGATCGAAAGAGTGATGAATGACGATGGTAAGCCGCAGTAAACGAGTCTGTTCGATAGTGGTGCAGGTGTTAGTTAAACAGTGACTCGACTAAACATCATGCAATCAGTTAATAACCGTTTCCACTATTTGCGAAATTACACGCAATCTTGGTGAATTTTTTTTAAAATAAAAAAAAGTGCACCGTCATCGCCATATTATCTCTGATTTGTCAGCTCCGGCAATGCGTACTCGTTGCGGATGTTCTTTGGGGGACAGTTCTTTTTAATGCCAGCAATAATGTGATATGTTGTATCTTAGTGGCTGTTTCCTTTCCTAGAGAAATTGACAAAGCACTGGTTTTGCCAGTTTTGTCATTTTTTTGTTGCTCATGACCCCAAGTTCTTCTTCAGGGATGTGACACGGGCCGCAGCCGCCGCGCGTTGTCGCTGTACAAGACTGTCTTGCTGTAAAACATTTTGCTGTGACTGTTTCTTCGCGGCATCAGCACTGCATCAATGGAGAAGCCTCCTTTTCAACAGGGCGCACGTCTGTGGTTTGCAGGTTGCGGCAGTGGCCAGTACCTGGAGTCCGCGGGTCTCGGGGCTCTGGGCTGCGAGAGAAGCCAGGCGCTGGCACGTGCCGCGGCCTCCTGCGGTGGTCACCAGGTGGTGCTGGGCGACGCCCTGGCGTTACCATTCCGTGACGAGGCGCTGGACGCGGCGCTGTCGGTGGCCGTGCTCCACCACCTGGCCTCCACCGAACGTCGCGTTCAGGCGCTACGGGAGCTGGCACGCGTGCTGCGCGTCGGCGGCCGCGTTCTCATCACCGTCTGGGCTATGGAGCAGACGCAGAGGAAGGCGAGTGTTGGCACAGGTTTTATTCGTTTTATTTACCGTGTCGTATAATGTAGTGCTCACATAACAGCACAAACAAGTTCTCTGCGCTGGGTACTTCAACATGGTGGCCACAATGACGTCTTATCTCATTAAATAGTGCCAGGGTAGGAGAGGACACAGTGTCGCCCCATCCACGGGTTGTTCTTGTGCGCTTAAGCACAAAAGAACCCTGTGGTCATAGACACCTCGATTTATGCGTTTAAGCACAAATTGAGATCTATTTGACCGAAGACAACCACGCTGGCAGTACGGGGAGGGAGACGACATGACCACGAAAAAAATTGCAAAATTTCAAGAATACCTACATATACGCCCTTTATGCTAATCTTTTCACCCACTTTTCTTTCTTCATATTTACATTACAATTCGGTCTGATATCTTCCCCTATGCTTTCCTTGGCATTATTGTCTGTTAGATATCATTAATATTGTGTCAAAACACCAAAAAACGGGCCCTTAAGTGTACACTTCTTTCCTTAATATATATATAAGGGAAATAGGTGTATACTTAAGGGCTCATTTTTCCGTGTTTTGACACACTACTAATGAGATCTCAGAGACAACAATGCCAAAGAAAGTATAGGGGAAGATATCTGACCGAATTGTAATGCAAATATGAAGAAAAGTGGGTGAGAAGGTAACTTGCCGTGGACAGGAACCGAACTTGTGACCTTCTGATAACGCATTCAATGCTCTACCATTGAGCTACCCCGGCGGCTATTCTCGCAGCCACTTTATTGCGTTTATATGTAAATTTAAGCGCGGGAGTGTCAGTCAGCGCCATCTTTAGCCATGGCGGCGAGTGCGGCACACTCTTTATGAGCCTGTAGGGCGTCACGTAGCACTTGAACTTATTACGAGCTGGCAGCTGACCAAGAGTTCTTCGTATACAACCTAAACTCACCAAGTCTGCCAGTACGAGACCCTCGTTAATGAATAAGGGAAAGAAGTGTATACTTATGGGCACATTTTTCCGTGTTTCGACACATAATAATGAGATCTAACAGACAATAATGCCAAGGAAAGTATAGGGGAAGTTATAAGATCGAATTGTAATTAACGAAGAAAAAGTATATATATATATATATATATATATATATATATATATATATATATATATATATATATATATATATATATATATATATATATATATATATAATGTCTGATTAAGTGCAGCCCCAGCCCACCGTACAAGTACAACACCCGTACAACTCTTTCTACATGTGAATACATTAGCTCATCTACTCTTAAAAATCTTTAAACGGAGTGCATGTTGTTTGGTGCAGTTCGAGTCTCAAGATGTGCTCGTCCCCTATCGCCAGCCGACTAAGAGCAGCAGTGAAGGTAAGCTTATTTATTTATTTATTTATTTATTTATTTATTTATTTATTTATTTATTTATTTATTTATTATTTATTTATTTATTATTTATTTATTTATTAGTATCTCGCAGCCCGCGAAGTGACATATGGTGAAGGGGCATACAGTACAACTAAATACGTAACGTTTTGTATGCATACGTGCATCAAAAACTGTCGCAGTCAAGAAAATTAAAAGTTTGCAAACTATATGAATGATAAAAAAACGCCAATAACATGTGACAAATATAGAGGATGATCTTAATTTTAAGTCTAGTGGCCCCATGCCATGAATTTATCAGAGAGCGGGTGCCTTCTTAACTACTCTTCGTTCTGGCGTGCACCAGGCCGCAAGTGGGCTTGTTCCACCGGTACGTGCACGGCGGCTGCGAATCTGTGCGTGCCACAGCAGCGGCGCATGCTCGACTATTCCGCCAAGGCTGTGATATGCTGAGGAGCACCCATGAGACTTTATAGAATATCATGGCGTCACCTTTCGAGAAACGTTCTCTGGAACACTGCAATGAAAAGTTGGGCGAATCGATTCAGATTCGTGATGAGAAAAGGTGTGACAAAAACGGCACATATCACCGTCCTTTGTTGTACTTGTAGGTGCCATTTGCGGTTTTAGTGGCACTCTTTCACATTATACCCAAGAGCAATCGAGTGCACGTGAGTTTAATGTATTTCTAGTAAAAGTCAGCTGGTTTTGAATAGGCAGTGGGAATCCAATCTTGTGCCTGCCACACTGGCTACTTGACCACACAGCCTTGGTAAAATAGTCAGGCGCCCTTATCGATGCTGGAGGCAGAGAATTGCTGCCGTTTGAGGAGGAGGAGGAAAGAAATAAGCGGAACGAGGTTAGCCAGTTCTTAGACCGGCTGGCTACCTTCTGCTGGGGAATGGGAGTAATAGAGATGAGATGTTACAATGAAAAAGAGAAAAGACAATGCAAGAGGAAAAGCGAAATTCAAGAGAATACAACACAAAGTCTGCCGCTAAGGCCATTTGTCCTCCAAAATCGTAATAAAGCTTTCAAAGCCTTCTGGGCTGATGATGGGCTCGGTCAATGATCCAGAATCTTTTGTTCTGACAAAGGGCGATCATCCAAAGTATATCTAGAGCTTCGATTAGTTCTTGTCTTGGCGTGTTGAAACGGGCACACTCGCACAGAAGATGGGAGATTGTTTGTTAGCAGCTGCAGTTATAGCACGTAGAGGTGCTGGCCATTCCTATGAGAAAGAAGTAGGCATTCGTAAAGGCCCTGCCAAACCACAAGTGGCCCACTGTCTCCTCAGCTAGAGATATTCCTGAAGGAAGTCGAGCCTTGAGACCAGGATCCAAGTTATGCAGGTGAGCGTTTGTGAATTCCATCTAGTTCTACTAGGCCAGTATTAGGTCACGTGCCTACCGGTAAACAAGCCCAAGTGCACTTTCGGCATGTTACATGCTTGGCAGAACGATGAGCTGCTTTGGAAGGCACCCACCCTGTGGGAAATTGGTGGCACGGGACCACTGGACCAAAAATAAGGTCATGATGTTTTTATTCACTTACAGGTTTCCGTAGAACAATAACGGTTAGGAGTAAATGGCAGATGAAACGTCTCAATGAAAAACAACTGATAAGAAGAAATTGTGTAAAAATTATGAACCATTTCCCCGAAGGGAACCCTGATGGGATGCGAAGCAGCCGTGGAGCGCAGGGCGTTGAGTGGTTGAAGCGGGCGTTCACGCGGGGTGCATGAAGTGCGGTTTGAAGCGATAGTTGGTGTAGCGTTTACTCGAGCTAGCGCTTGTTCGAAACGCAAAGACATGGGAGGCGGGTTGAGTTTCGTGTAAGTTTCATCGCAGATAGATGAGCCGAAAGAGTGTTTACACTCGACGTGTGGTCGAGCGGGCGGTAGAGAAAGTGAAGCAAGAGAGAAATGTGTTGCGGGCGGGTGGAGGAGCCTGCAGCTGCGGCGAGCGTGCTGCGGGTGAGAGAGGGAATGACTTTGGCACACACCTGCGAGTGAAGCGTGCGAGGGGAGCGTCACCTAGTTGGCACCCCTCCGGCATCTTCAACAATAAAATCGCGTTGCGTCGTGTTCGTACGAACGAACGTACGTACGGCGTTACGCACGTGAGTCAAAGAGCTGCTTCGCATAATAAAATAAATGCGAGCATAAACTTGCACTTATCTTCTACGGCTTCAGGGCATCGACATTGAAAGAACACCTAAAGATGGTTGCACCCTTTGAACGCGACGATGTGCGTGTATTACGACTGTGCATAGTGATGGCAGAAAACAGGAGTACAGGAACCTTTTACGGAGCATTATTGCATAAGCATCTCGCCGAGCTGCACAGCCCTTTGTTTCTCCTCATCCTTTATGTTAGTGTGCAGATGACGTGTACCGAAAGCTAACTACTACGTGCAGGATCAGTGACTTACCAAGCAAAAACACGGGCGAGTTTTTGTTCGTATGAATGTTTACATCTAGACGGATCAAGGTCGATGAGCACAATATTGATTGATGTCCAAATCGCTATAGTTCACATGACATCAACTGGCACTGCATCATTATTCTAGTCACTAATTGCCTTTTGTCAACCGTGTATCTTTATTACTCCCTAGACTCGCGTTGTCAATCATCTTTAAGCACAACATGACATAGCGTATCAATGGATACCAGGCATCTGCAGCATTGATGGAAACGACCGTGTAGATGAAGCAGCCCGAACTGCTCATGATGATGCCTTTTGTGTAGCTGTACCATTATTAAGAACGGACGCCGCTGCAAGGCTTCGATCACTTGCTCGAGAACTGACACTCGCTCAGTGGAATTCACCGGCATTCACCAACGTCCGCCTTCATAATTTGGACCCTCACCTACAGCTCCGTCTTCCATCAGGAATAACCAGAGCAGAGGAGACACTTTTGTGCCGTCTGTGGATTGGGGTGGCCTTTACGAATGCTTATTCGTTTCGAATCGGAATCGCCAGAAGCCCGGTATGTGACAACTGCGGCTGCGCAGAGACTTTCTCCCATCTTCTCTGCGAGTGTCCCCGCTTCAGCGTGCCAAGAAAAGAACTGTCAAAAGCTTTAGATAGAATAGACAATCGCCAATTGTCGGAAGAAAGGGTATTAGGACACTGGCCGAGACCGTCCTCTGCACGCAAGGTATTGAGAGCGTTGTTGCGCTCTCTGCGGGCAAGTAGTCTTAGAGACAGACTGTAAACAGCGTCGTGGATCGTGTGATGACCTTCTCTCTCTCTTTTTTGCAACGTCTTTTTTCTCTCATCCTTTATCCCCCTTCCCCCTTCCTCAGTACAGGGTAGCCAGCCTGTCTGAGAACTGGCTAACCTCCCTGTCCTTCCACATTTATTCCTCCTCCTTCTTTAAGCAATGATATGCGCTCATGTACAAAGTTGTGGATAACACATTAGCCACCAAGTGCTATTCAGTCCTACGCCAACGCTAACATGCAGAACCATGAAATATCACGCAGACCGTGGCTCGTCAGTGGAACGCGAGATGACGAGCACGACGACGAGTGAGGACGACCTACTGGTGTACCAGTCGTACAATCCGCCAGCCTCAGACAGCGACACGGCGGCGCCGGCACGATCGGGCCGCCGTCGCCTTGGCAGCGTCGACGGCTCGGAATTGTCGAGCCCCAGCGAGACGTGCTACAGCTTCATGCGCCGCGCGCTGCGCAAGTTGTCCTCCAGCAACCATCGGTCGCGGCCGTACTTCTACAGCAGCTGCCGTGGAGGATGGTTCTCAGACTACAACGCCGCCGCTTCCACCGACAGCAAAGTCACTTCGCCACAGGTAAGCGCGCACGCACTATTCGTCTCGACCGTAAAGTGCTAATTTATTAAGTAACCACTGGAGGACGAGAATGGTCTAGTCCGAAGAACTTGAGACGTTACATTAACGCGCCCGTCTGGTTGCCCCACCTGCACTCCAACGCGATTCATCGTTATTGCTGATGGGGAGAAATTTATGATAAACTTGAGCACGACAATAACTGGAACTAGCCGACAAAAAAGATATGGAAAGTATGGCGGATGGTATTTATGATGGAAGTGATGAAGACACGAAAAAAAAGTCACAGCTTTGCCGTAAAGGCGAAGCAATGAACACAATAGCAACAAATTGGAAGGTCACGTGCTGAATGGCAAGCAGATGGAAACTTTCTTCGCGTTTCTCACGCACAAATGGCGCACGAAACGTACTCACAGGTACAGATGAACGCGAATAAGCGTTTCATTTGTTACTTCGCTGTGTCTGAAAAGCTCTCCCTTTTCTCAAACAGAGACTGTGCAATGAATGCAGTGACCTTTGTGCTCCAGTTAACTACAATGTAATTGTTCGGGTGAAATCCCAAGGCTAGCCAAGACGCACAAACTCCCCATCGCGTGATAAGGGCACGCGAGCGAGCGTCCACTTTCCTCCTCTCCGTGGGGTAAAGCATAGTTTCTCAAAGTTAACTAGAGGGCACTCTGGCGCTGCGATCGTTCAGCGATCATGGGAATGATGGGTAGTACAAGCATTTGCCTAGTCTTCGTACTTGCGGGCGGAAAATCGTAGTTGCGGCTTTGTTTATTGCTGGTTACGGTTTTGTTTTGAAAGAAAAGACGAACCCTTTTGAACTTAGTGACTTGATTCAAAATGGTAAGCCTAAAAGAATAAGGTTGTGAAGCGCAAACGGTGAACATTTGCTAATTTGTTCTCGTGAAAAAACAGCTCCAAGCCACACGAACACACACGGAGCCAGAAGCAGGTCAGAAGTACGAAAATTAGACAAATGTGTGTACTACCCATCATTCTCATGCTCGCTGAAGCGCCGTGTGTTGCAGCTTCCATAGCAACTAGCGCCAGAGTTCCCTCTAGTAAATATTGTGGGAAACTCTATGGGGTATAGTACACGTGGGAGATGAGCGCGCGCCTCCGCGTCGTGACGATGTGACGACACGTGCTCATTGCGCCATTTTGCTGGTAATGCTGCAAACACGATAGCTCCCCCGAGATGCCCGTCAACAGCGGTAAGTGGTAGATATAAATAGCTTTCCGTTTCAGCGTTGAAAGACGTGCCTCTCCGAGGCTCAGTGGTTAACGCCTTGCTCTCTTGTTTCAGAAGTCCCAAGTTCGATTCCGTGCGCTGTAGTTTTTTTCTCGTTTATTTTTCTTTCTTAGGTTTGCATATATATTGATACGTATACATACGAGGTGGGTGATGGCGATGCCGACGTCGGCGGCAAAATCCAGCTGAGCGTGTTCATATAATTGCTATCGGAATAAGAGAACTTGCCACTGACAGGGATCAAACCTGCGAATAAATGCTCTGCCAAATGACCCACTGCGGCTGTCATCCGTCCACTTTATGAAGTATACTTGAGAATTTAAACCCGATGATCGATTAATTGATTGATATGTGAGGTTTAACGTCCCAAAACAACCATATGATTGAGAGACGCTGTTGGAGGGCTTGGGAAACTTTGACCACCTGGTTCTTTAACGTGCACCCAAATCTGAGCAAAGGAGCCTACAGCCTTTTTACCTCCATATAAAATGCAGCCGCCACAACCGGGATTCGATCCCGCGACCTTCGGGTCAGCAGCCGAGTACCTTAGACACTAGAGTACCACGGCAGGGCATATTTAGACCTGGGAGTGTTAGTCACCATGGCTAGTATCTATGACGATGAGTACGAAATACTCTTTCGGCCTGTTAACGTTATTCGGAGAGTCGTGACCGCAGGTCGCGGGAACGAATCCCGGCCATGACGGCCGCATTTTAAATGGAGGTGGAACTGCTTGAGGTTCGTGTGCCTAAATTAAGGTGCATGTTAAGGAACCCCAGGTGGTATAAACTTCTGGAGCCCTACACTACAGTGTCTCTCATAACCATATGGTGATTTCGAGACGTGAAACAACAACAATTATTATAATTATTATTGCAGAGGCGAGATTAGTTGCTATAATTTGAAAAGAGAACAAGCTATCAAATTTCAGTGAGCTAAGTTTTAATATGGGACCACACGTTACACATAATGGTACACAATTTTAAAGGTCCTAAACAATCAGGAGTGCTGGTATACGTCTATGTGCTCTGATGTAGGAAGTAAATCATTTATTGAAAGTAAGCCAAGTTTACCTGTGAAGTGTGATGTCACTCCTTAGTGTAGTGTCGATGCGCTGCGTTTCAAGTCAGCAGCCTAATCTATTTTTCTCTGAAAGGAAACGTGGCATATCTTGATTTTATTGCAATGAAGTTCTTTTTTTTTGGAACTATTTCTCTCCTGACCACCAATTATTTCACTGAGGCGAAACAACGCAAACTGCGCCATGAATACGCAGAACCAGCGCCGTGTCCTGTGTATATTCTTTTTCCCTTCGTCTGTGCTGTTTCGCCCCTGATGTTTATGAATCAACACGCTCCTCTAAAATCATTTGTGCGACTATTTTAGTTTTGTAGATGAGCCTCTGCTCTCGGCAAACACAGCTGTATAAGGGTTGATGTCCATGAACGGTGAAGTTGTCATTAATTTTTTTGATATTATTCTTTTGTCATCACGTGAAACCTTAGTTTTAATCTACTCGTCAGCCGTTGTGTCAATTCATGTCGCTGGCGTTGCACTCCGGATTATTGTGGTGTTGGAAGCATGCCTAATGATGCGTAAGAAAAGGTCCTCTTGAACTTTTTGTTGTACTATTTTCCATCTCCGTGGTGCGTATACCAATGACATGAATTTAATAATCGTGAACTGTAGATGGCATTGAACCGCTGACCTGTAATCTGAACTTTTACAGGGTGCCGAAAAAGAGTCGCAGCCCGATGCGAGTGCTGCTGCCGAGGCGCCTGAAGAGGAGGATGAAGAGGAAGACGGACTTATCGAACTGCGTCATCTGGACGCAGAGTTGCCAGTCGAGGAGACTACTGCAGCACGAAGCAGGGCACCTTCGGGCCTCGACGGTGGCGAGAGGTTCCTTCGAGGCCATGGAAAGTCGCGCTCCCTAGGTGATGTCCTTAGCATCATTCCCGCCATGCTGCGTGCAAGGCGGAGGAAAGATGGCTCGCACGAGTTCCAGAAGCGCATCTCGACAGCCAGTGACCCACGCGAATACCTGAAGAGGATAGTGGAAGAGAGGAATGGCATCGTGCGCTCGAAGTCTACGGCATCCTGCTGCGCCAGGTTCGAGCATCTACGCGAAGACTACCAGATGCCTACGATGGTAGAAAGCCAGGAGTCACCCGAAGAGATGGAGAAGAGTGAGAAGCCGGATAACGGGAGCAAGCCCAGAAGCTGTGCTGGTGACGACATCGACTCCACTGCCAACGTGTCAAGCCAGCTCACCACGTCGGACATAGCAAACGGAAACAGTATTTTGAGCGACGAGCAGTTGTCCACGATTGTCAAAGAACAACTCGGTTACCTGCAGTCGCCTTCTACGGGCTTCAATGGATGTCGAACGAAGAACTGGTTCAACTCATTCAATAACAACGCGAACCTGGAAAAGTGCCTCATCAGCGCGACATCAACGACCACTGTCCACGACTACATCTCGGCCAAGGCTAGCAGGACGGGCGCGGCGCAGCTCGCTCGGAAGCGGATGCGCCTGTGCGGTCAGAGGCTACAGGAGAAATCACTGCTCAAGAATTTTTACAACCAATGTTCCCTGGGTGAAGTAGAAAATCGGCGTTCCAGTGTTGACGAGGGCAATCAGGACGCTCCCATGTCGACTTACTATTCCATGCCAGACCTGCACACCCTCTCGGAAGAATCGGCCGAAGTTTCAGAAGGAACTTCTGTGAACTTGAGAGTTCCACTCGTAAAAATGGAGCACCAAGACCGTTCTAAGGACTCATTTGATTCTGACATTTTTGTGGAAGACGAAGAAACCTGTCACAGAATCCGAAACAAACGCAGGGTTGTAAAGCGAAGCATGAGCGTCGGTACGAACAATGGAGCCGAGCCAAGAAAACAGCACAGGCGGTTCTCAGCCTCTTCGGCGTCGGCTTCAATGTGCGCGTCTCCCACAACGCCCCGAAGCCGGAACGTCTCGGAAGACTCCGAAGAATCTATAATTTCTGTCAGATCACGAAAATGCAGCAGCCTGCAAAGCGACACCAGTGTGGACAGCGAGGAGTCGATCGTGTCTGTGATACAACGAAGTAGCAGTGAAATAGAAGCTATTATGCAACGGAAGGAACTTCAAAGGGCCACATCAAATAGTCTCAGGGCTTCACCACTCAGCATTACTGTGGGAACACAAGAGGCGTCGTCACCTGAGTTCTCACCGACACTTAAGTCGGCGCCCAAGAACTCGCCGCCTCTCTTGGGTGCATTTCCGCGACAGCACTTGGACAAGTTCTCCGACTGCGAGGCCGTAGTCATTCGAGACATAATAGGCGCTATTGCATCCTTCGCCCAATGCACAGATACCATATACGTGCAGCAGTGGGACAACTTGGCGGACTCGCCACAACAACCAGAAGCTGCGGAGTCGATTGGAGAAATCGGAGACAACGACAGTGAGTCAGGAGACACGGAATCGTACATGTCGAATCCCGACTGCACCGCCGCCGGCGGGGACGCCAGCTGCTGCGAAGACGATATCCCGCAGCTCGAATTTGACGTGGCAGATCTGGACGATCCGTATTACACAGCGACCGACACAGTGCCCAAAGAAGAAAGCCTCGCCACAAGCAGCGAATCGCAGCGAACTCAAACGTTCTTCACTTGTTCCGGTACCGACGATGCCAGCTCCTCCAGATTTCCGGACAGTACAACATCCAGCTCGGAAGGAACCTTAGAGCCGGAGACCGAAGTCCTATCGTTGGAAAACGAACCTCAAACATCCAACGTTTGTCACCAGCATAGCTCTGCAAGTCCACTATCACCAGAATTTGGATAGAGAAAACTAGTGGCGCATCACCTACACTGTCTAACGTTAGTCCAATATACGAAAAAGCTGACATAGATGAAGACTTCACCAAATGTAGATGTGTTACCGACAGTGAAGCTGGCCTTATCTCGTTCCTTTCGTCAGCTGATGAAAGCATACCAGAGAGCACAGACATAACAGACAATTTTGTATGCAAGAAGAGCACAGAGATACAAACTGAAGAAAAAGATGTTGACTGCAGTGAAACAGCCATTAAGCTAACTGTTATCAATAAAACATTGCCATTCACGCAAATCACATTTGGAAGCGTGTACCAGTCTAAGACTGGGGAGAAGTACTGGGAGCACTTGCTGCCATCTGTGCTTTCAGTTGATTCAGAAGATAATCCGGAAATTATGGACGTCACAGCGCCGATAAACCAGCAATGTAAAGCGCCTGAGCTGAGTTTGGATAACAGTATTAACGCGAGCGCACCATTGCCCAAACCGACATCTCGGGACAGCTCTCCAGACGACTCTTTAGAAAGTATAGCGGAGTGCAATGAAGAACTGCATGACGACTTCGAAAAGGCCGATGTACCCGGTGAACAGCGAAATTCGACAACAGAATTAAATCAGCTGCATACGAACGAGAATTCAACTGAATACTTGGCGTTCGAAGAAGAAAATGTCGGTGAAAGTGTGGTCACTTCGGGAGTAAATGATGAACCTCAAGTTGAAAAAGATGAAGATGACACGCCTCCCGCATTCAACTTTATTGTGGAGGATTACAGCGAGGAAAGCGATTCCTGCAATGAGCCGGCCGTCGAAGAAAGTGCGGTGCCGACTTGCGACTCTCTGACCGTTGAAAGGTTAGTAAACAGTACCTCAAATGGCTCCAGTTCAACCGCTAGCTTTCAAACCGTGCTACAGTGCCCAAGCCCAACGGCCGCTACAGCTGAAGAGAATGACGCAGAAAAGGAAGACATAGAAGAAACTGAGACTTCAGAGATCGGTGGCCATGGGATAGATGAGTCGGCTGCGGATTCCAGGGGAAGCCTGAACCGGAAGGAGTCTGCTTCGCTATCGTCATCTCAAGAGTCCCTGCAGGACACTGATGGCGGAGGGAGCTCGCTGATGCTCCACCGGTACTATCACGTTTTTCGAGAGGGAGAACTCGACAGCTTGATTGACAAGTACGTCGAGAACCTCCACATAATATCTTCGTACTACGATAGAGCCAGTTGGTGTGTGATTGCTGAGAAAGTACAGGTGTGGACCATATAGAACAAATGGGTCCAGTCGTTCTGCAGTGCGTTCTCTGCAATGGCGACATTCAGAAAGGCCGGTAGTGTGCAGCGTTGCTCGCCGTGGTGTGCCTGGAAAACAGTGTTCGTTGTGACGTCGAAGCTGACGATTGCCTGTTTTCTATTGCACGTGTTGGTTTTTCATGTACGCTCGAAAAAAAATGGTGTAGGACGTTGGTTGTAGGGGTAAGGAACCTAGAGTGTTTTCAGCATGGGTAATACAGCCGTACACACACTTAACAAAGAAAAACAAGCTTTACTATGAAAGCAGTTTTACGCAGCAGGAATTGAAGGAATTAGTCATTTGCGTGTTGTGACAGTTGTGCAACATCAGTCGTATTGTGCTCATGTGAGCAGGTGAGAGATAAGTGGCTTCATACCACAAAAACAGTCATGTAGCATGGTGAAGAGTTAATTCTAGGCAGCAATTCTGATTTTTTTTCAGTGTGGCCAAACATATTAAGAGTAAAACACAAGACAATAAAAAGTCTAGAGCATTCTCATTGATAGATGATAATGACTGCTACGACACACCCCGGTAGTTTTTAAGTGGAGATGCTGAGCTCTTGCTCTTGCAGCGGTTATCGCCGCCTAATAAAAAGCCTAGCCTTTCAAACATGACAACCAATATTTTTTATTTAAGGGATACCACAACTAAAATGAATTAAGAAAAAGTAGGGAGTTGGGTGAAGTTGATACGTTTGATGCCATTGCGTGCATTTTCGGAAACTGCGTCCTGTTCATTGCTATTCAACGCACACAACGCGGAAGCAATTGGAGTACCGCCGACAATAATGCTAACAATTTCGCTTCTGCAAAGAGATGAAAGTAGTGGAAGAAGCTTTCTCGCGTGGGCTTGAAAAACTCGAAATTTTGTGGTTGAAACCCTATTTAGTTGGAATATAACAGTGACTGTGTGAATTTGCACGAAATGGGCCGGGTTTTATTTCACACAGCCAGTGTATAAAGTATATACACGTTGAAAACAACTGCATACCAATTGGCACAACAACAGTGCGAGAAAGGAAATGGGTATCTATCTTTTCTTCTTGAGGCTACCTCAAATGCCAAACAATTTCTCGTTCTTTGCTAATATTTCTTGCGTGTCTTTCCCGGCGGTTGTTTGACGTTTTTGCTTCGTAATTATTATTGCTTGTTGGTCGAAAACACCACTCGTTAAAAATCTGTTGATGTTTGCTTTGCAGCATTCAAATAACTCGATGCATTTTAGTGTGTGCCCGCATGTGGGTCTGCAATTTTATTTTCTACAAAGAGGTCAGTGTACTTCGTGTTGTCCGAAATGCGACCAGTAGGTAATTACGAAACGACGAATTCTGAAAAATTGGCTAAATGGGTGATACTCCATTTAATGAAAAAGGTGAGGACGTATTAAAGAGGGGAAAAAGCGGAGAGAGGTGGGAAGACTAACCAGACGCGCGTCAACTTTGCTACCCTGTAGTGGGAGAAGATGCGATGATGTAGACAGAAGAAAAGCGAGGGATGGAGAGAAACACTTTAGGCGGTGGGGTGCATATCTAGTCTACAGGTGGTCGCACAGATCCGTTGTTACTAAGTACGTCGGTAACAATTTATTTGCCTTCTGTGCCATCGAGCCACACAAAAATACCCTTGATTCCCGTCGGTCATCTTACAGCCTAAAATAAATTTCACATGTGATCGTAGCGCGTAGACAGGATAACCGCTTGTCATTAAGGGTAAGTGACTGGATTCCCAGAGAGAGAGCGAGAGATAAAGAGAGAGGAAAGGCAGGGAGGTTAACCAAGCTTGGCTTGGTTGGCTACCCTACACTTGGGGTGGGGGAAAAGGGGAATAATAGAACGAAAAGAGACAGAAAAGAAGAGGAGTAAGAAAGAGAAGCATAAATAGTCAGCTCGAAACTACACAGCACGGCCTCGCACAGTTCTTTCACAAGCGGTCATGAAGTTTGGTGTTCCTTAAAAAGTACAAGAGGGCTTTCGTGGCTTTGCGCGTATGGGAAGCCGTCGGCCAAGGTCCCAGGATCTTCTCTTTTGTAAGCGGCCGTGAATCCAGCTGACAGAGCTTGGCTTCCATAATACGTCGTTCGGTCTGGTATGCTGGGCAATGACATAGAATGTGCTCAAGCGTTTCCTCGCAGGCGCAGATGTTGCATGCCGAAGTGCTCGCCATTCCAAGGAGACGAGAGTACGAATTCGTAAATGCCACGCCCAACCTCATGCGACACAGTAAAGTTTCAGCGCATCGTGGGAACCCGGATGGCAAACGAAGTTGCAAGTTTGGGTCGATCGAATACAGGTGCGTGTTGGAAAAACCCTGCGTATTCCATTGTAGGAGAGATATACGGCGAGCAAGTGATTGTAGTAGCCTCGCAGCGTCCGTTCTCAAGAGTGGTATGGGCGTGCGCTGGTCTTGGTCATGAGCCGATCGAGCAGTTTCATCTGCGCGGTCATTGCCAACGGTTCCGCAATGACTCGGCAACCACTGAAATACAATATCGTGACCTTCCGCGAGCGCTTCGTGGTAGTCGTGCCTTACCTGATATACTGATTGTTCATGTAGCCCGTGCTGCAGAACAAACCGTAGTGAATGTAAGGCTGACCTGGAGTCGCAAAAGATGGCCCATTGGTTAGGTTCCTGGTGAAGAATGTACTTTACTGCACCTTGAAGTGCTGCGAGCTCTGCTGCTGTCGACGTCGTGGTGTGAGAAAACTTGTACTGAAGCAACACATTTTCAGATGGAACAACCACTGCTCCTGTGGAGCTGTTGGAATTAGTGGAGCCATCGGTGTAAACATGTATGCGGTCGAAGTACCTTTCGTCCAACAGACGCAAAGTCAGTTGCTTCAGGGCTAGCGTTGACATGCGTGCCTTCTTAAAGATTCCAGGAACTGATAAGCGCACGTCAGGTTGACGAAGACTCCATGGCGCAGTTGCTGGATTCCCAGAGAAAGCAAGCGGGTTAGGGGGAGACAGAAGGTTAGGTGGGCAGATGAGATTAAGAAGTTTGTGGGTATAAATTGGCAGCAGCAAGCATAGGACCGAGTTAACTGGCGGAACATGGGAGAGGCCTTTGTCCTGCAGTGGACGTATTCAGGCTGATGATGATGAGGATGATGATGATGTGATCGTGCAAGCAGCAACACAAGCACGTAAGCTGATGATGATGAACAAATGGGAAAAGATTGACCGAGCAAGCGCAATTCTATAATCGCATGATGTAGTTGTCAAAACAGCTTTTTTAATACTAAGATTTTTTAATACTAAGGCCGGTATATTTTCTAATATGGAGTCGCAGAAGATATATTCGGGAGTATGAGGCTCGTAGTTTTTCTGCATACGACGAGACGCACTCTTTATTTGCGTTCTCTGCACTATCTTTCTTTCTCCTTAAACTCCCCCGTTCCTTTCCCCAGTGTCGGGTAGCATACCAGTCCTTCTATACAATTATTAACATTCCTGCCTTTCCGTTCTCTCCTGTTCCTTCCTTCTTGCCTATTCACACACAGCTCTAAAAACAAAATATTAGCGACCATCTCTCGCTGGCCTTCACGCTGCAGCGTTGTCTTTAATCGGTCGTTGCTCTCAATTTTTAATGGAGAGGTTTTTGTTGTTCACGAAACGGACACGCGTGCAACGCATAGCAGGTCAGTCTCGATGCGAAATTTCAGCATCAGGAAAATTCTAGTCACTGTGACCTCCAGCACGAAGTTAGTGGGATGGAGCCTCGAGTTGTTCATCGCTGACCCGGAATGAGTATTGTGCTGCCACGTCTGGGTAGAACACGCAAGCAGCCGGGTTTCGCTCTGTGGGGCGAAACCTTGAGGCAGTGTCGGGCTCTGATGTGGTCAGCCTCACAACTAGGACACGGATGCTTCTGATACACCACTTCAGAGCCCGAAACTGTCTCAAGGTTTCGCCCCACAGAGCCAAAGCTGGCGGCTGGCACATTCTGCACAGACCCGGCCGCGGCTGTACGCTTCAATAAAAACATCACACTGTGTAACTTTGCGTGGTCTTCCTGAAACCAAACTTTGAATAATTATATTTCCAATCGCTGGTAGAAATTTTTATAGAAGCCGTACACCTGCTGTGTCCAATAATAGCTACGTAAGTAGGTGTTTTGATTGTCTGATGCTATCTTTATATTCCACATCAGTGTTTACTGCAGAAGCAAACTTCGATTAAACAAGGCAGGAAAAGAACTCCAGGGGGCTATAGCCACAAGTTTGCACGCGTGATGGAGGGGGTGGGGGGAATGGATAGTCTATCTATTTTACGTATTTTTTACATGTGCTTGTAGGTGTGCGCATGTGTATACAAATACAAAAGGCGGAAAGTTTGGGGAGAAGGGGGAAGGAGGTTGAACCCCCAAGACCACCCAGCTGGCTATACGCCATTGAAGCATTTCGTGCATTTTGGCGTTAAGTGTGTGTACGATTGTATAAGTGCGTGGCCAAGTTCAGTTCTCGAGGAGTTAGAGGTGAACATGGGTGTCCTTATAGGCAACTCCGGTGCTTCGCTTTCTTCCAAATCATACTTCAGACAGAGCTAGCACTCATCTATTATACTACCTAAAGCATGCCTTCAAAGGGGTGCTGAGACACTTTTTGAAAGTGATCAGTCAATGATGACGATTGGTATATGAAGCGAACATGCGAGCAAAATATTATAGTCCAGCGGGTGGCATTGAATTTACTATTAAATTTTGCAGTAAGCTAGAAATTGCTGCCATAGCCAAGCTCAGCTGCGGCTGATTTGAGCATCGTGTAGCCACCATGGTAACTGCGCAGCTCTTGCTCCAGCTTCTTTGCTCACTCGTCGTATTGCCCTGTGCAGCTTTCAGTCTGCCCGCTGGGACAAAAGGAGCGAGAAGGGGCGCTTGGAGGGCGTGACAAATTCCTGTAGCTTCGCTACTACTCTACGCATTCTAAATCTTTTTGCGCAGTCTATTCGTGAGGCAATAAACTCCTATACTGAGGTCATTCAATGATCACTTGAAAAAGTGTTGCAGGGCCCCTTTGAGATCAACATACGCAGTGATCACCTTTTTTCCAATAGCCTACTTCAAGTGAACTACAGCGAGAAAACTTATCCTGTACAAACCAGATCTACATATATAAACATACTAGCTGGAAAGCAGAAATGTGTATAACTGTCACAACTCATTTCATATTTCATACAAGCTGTACATGCTTGTCCAGCAGAAATACCGTGATCGTTATTAAAATGCGTAAAACCAGCATTTTTTTACATACGTGCATGGCAGATCTTTCTTCGCTCTAGGAGAGTACTTCATTTACTTCTGTACGATACCACATGTTCCTGTTTATGATCATGTTAGTTGCGCTGAAGCATAAAAAGCATCAATGCACGTTATTGCTGATTCGTTATCTACCAGAGTGATCACAACAAGGTTGTTTACATTGTTTCAACAAGGTCTTGTTGTAGTGCTCATGATTTCTCTCTTTTTCACCCTCCTCTTGGGAAGACCCAGGAAACGTCATTATCTTCATTCACGTTATGTCATTGAACCTTGTGAATAGGGTGTAAATAAAAATATGTGATTTCAGACTTCACAAAGCTCCAGGGATTATTCTGCACTGATGCAAATAAGCACTTCTTTTCTCTCTTATCTTCAGATTTTCCCGTGCAAGTTTTCAAGCACAATATTCAGTGCAAAGGAACCACCAAGCGATACCTTGTTTAAGTAACCTTCGTGTAATCTACGTTTCCCATTTCATATTTACTAAAGGGAAAAAATATTTTTAGTGCGAACTAATGGCAATAATGCTTTCGGAGCACAATTCTTTTATATATAGAGAGAAAAGACTTTAATAACACACAGAGTACGACAGTGGGCCAGCAGTTTGAGCTTGGTGGCTTCACGTGGCGGCACCGAGCCCTTGCCGAGGGGCCCAGAGCTGGGCGTTCATCTGCGAGCTTTGGAGGGCCGCCTCCCAGCCGCGGCGGGGCCGACGAAGAAGGTTCCTCACGGCTCCCGCAGCCGGGGCGACAGCGAGTACGAGCGAGCTCGAGGTTACCAGTGGTCCATGGAATATACAGCCGCTATAGGCGCATTTCGATCGGCAGCGTTTTCGCGACAGTTGTTGCCGGAACATTCCTAGAGCATGTGGCTGAGCGTTGCTTGGTGCCCACCTGCTTTACATCTATCGGTGGGGTATAAGTTTTGGTAGCAGTGGCGTAGGATGGCTGGGCTTGGGTTTCAATGGATTTGAAGTAAGCGAAAGCTTGCGGCATCGCGTCTGTTTAACCTATCGTGTGGTGGCGGGATTTACGCCTTTCGAGCCTATATTGCTGGGTGATGTCTCGGAACGTTGCGAGACGATCACTCCGCGACCGTAGTGATTCTTGTTGCTGCGTGCCTGTCGAAATGCCTCGATCCAGCAGACCCAACGCCCCGTTCTCGGAGTAGGAGGCGGCAGTCATGTAATGGGCCGCGGCTCGGCGAGTGAGACCTCGAGCCGCAGCGTGGGCCTCCTCGTTTCCCGCTAGCGGGACGTCGGTGTGTGCCTGTGTCTATTGGAGGAAAACTGTTGGAACTTGGGTTTGCAAGTGTAACGCCGAGTCGCCATCACCGCACATTTGAAGAATGTGGGCCGCTTCCCGCAAGACACGGCCGCGCGCGAAGCCTCGGACTGCCGGATGCGAATCGCTTATCATGATCTCTGCATTCGGCACCGTGGCGAGGGCTAAGGCCATCGCGGCTTCTTCGACTGCCTCCGTGTGTGCCGTGTTCACCGTGGCACTCGCGAGGCATTTGCCTGTATAGTCAACGACCATAGTTGCTTGCGCGCTTCGCTCTTTCTCATATCTCGCGGCATCTACATATACAACGTTCTTACTGTTATTGTGCTTTTTGGAGCTCTCCTGCGCGCTCGTTACGTCGGCCTTCGTGGTACGTCGGGTGTATATTCTTAGGAAGCGGTGAAATGATCAGGCGGTCGCAGACCGAGGCAGGAACATCCGCCTTTTCTCCCTGCTGAGTATGATACCCGATACCCAGTGACTCAAGGATGTGTCGACCAGCCTTTGATTTTGATAAGCATTCGTATTGCGCCAAATCATGTGCCTCATCAACTCGTCAAGTTAGTTGTGAAGTCCATGGCAAGCGCTAGAAATCTTTCAGTGCTCGCGTTGAGTGTAGACCGATCGCTTTCTCGAAAGCTTCTCATATCATGCTTTCGATTTTTTTTTTTCTGAGCCTATCCAGTTCAGGTATATATAGTGCGGCTCATCGTGTACGCCTGCGTGAGATGGGTTGCGCAGTGTTCACGCAGACCATTACGTCTATTTGTGATACGACGCAAGAGTCGGATAGTGTCGTCTACCGAACGACGGAGTCGGCGTACCGTCTCACCAAAAGACCGTTTGCCTGCAGGTGCAATCCCTAAATTCTGATTTTATCAACGCGTGGTATTGGTGTACCATCTGCTAAATGAACGCTTACATTGAAGCATTCTCTTTCGTCATCACATGTAGTCTTGCGTCCTCTACTTGTGTATTTGTAGATTAAAAGATCGGACTTTGTTGCTGAGCACTCGAGGCCGTTCCTCACAAGTACTCCTGAACTTTGTCTGCTTCCGCTTGTAGCGTTCGCTCGACGTGACCATCACGACCTCCTCCAGGAACCCAGAGGGTGATGTCATCCGCGTATATACTTTGATACAATCCACGCATGTCTAATAATTTCTCGGACAGCACCAACAGAACTAAATTCAATAGTAACTGTAAAATTGCGGAACCTTGCGGCGTTCGAAAGGGCTGCGCGCTAAGATCGCGGAGCAAAGATCGGGGTAAGGACGGGAGCGCAAAAGCACGCGTCCTTCTCAGTTGAAATCTCATCATTGACTAAGGAACTCGATTATTTCGTTGCCACCAACACCCTCATTGAGTAAGCCGCAGTTACATTTAATAAAAAAAAACACCAGGCCTGGGCGGAAGGCGCAGCACAGTCACAGCGAAAGCTAGAAGAGTGGCCTTTCTGAAGGAGAAGGATAGATTTAGCGCAAGAACAGATAGGTTAACCAGTTCTTATACCAGCAGGCTACCCTCATTGGGTAATCATACTGCAAGCACACTTGCTTGATACCCACTAGGGCGTTAATAATGAACTTTTGGGTAGTTGGCTGACATTCGCTATGCTATTTTTCGTCATTCTTCTGAGAGGCGTGGTATGCGCTAAACACTTGCAAGGAATTTCATGCCAATTGTTCATGCAGTGGCTGACGACGATGAGGAATTATGGTTGAAGTGGGTATGCGCCACAGTTAATTGGAAAACAAGAACAAGCTTTTGTAATGGGTTGAAGCATTGGACAGCCCACTCGTAACACTATTCGCACTGTGCGACGACTGTTTCTTCTTTCGCTGTTTTAAAACGCTTTATAAGTCGTATTAACGCGATTTCTTTCCCGACACCAAGCCTGCCTAAGGCAAGTTTGCCAACAAGTCGCAAGCACCAACATAAGAGGAAGAAAGTTTAAGCGGAAAGACATTGAGGTTAGCCAGTTCTTAGACCGGCTGGCTACCCTGTGCTGGGGAAAGGGGTGAGGGGAATGAAAGATGCTAAAAATAAATGTTGCGAAGAGGAAGAGAAATTACAAAAAAATTGCGACAGAGGAAAGGCAACATCAAAGAGTATAAGACACTAAAGTCTGTCTCTGAGGCCAGTTGTCCGCAAAAAGCGCAGCAAAGCTTTCAAAGCCTTCTGGGCTGAGGATGGGCTCGGCCAATGACCCAGAATCATTTGTTCCGACAAAGGCCGATCGTATAGTCTATCCAGAGCTGCAGTGAGTTCTTGTCTTTGCGCGTTGAAATGGGTGCACTCACACAGAATGTGCGCGATGGTTTCTTCGCAGCTGCAGTAAGTGCATGTAGGAGAGCTGGCCATCCCAATGAGATAAGAGTATGCGTTCGTGAAGGCCACTCCAAGCCACAGGCGGCATAGAAGAGTCTCCTCAGCTCGAGATATCCTTGGGGGAAGACGAAGCTGCAGATTGGGATCCAAGTTATGCAGGCGCGCGTTTTTGTGAAGTCTGTTGAGTTCCACTGTACCAGTGTGAGGTCACGTGCAAGCGAACTAAGTCTTGTAGCTGCATCGGCTCTTGAGAACGGGATGGCTGTGTATTAGGTACCATCGTGTGCAGATCTAGCGGTCTCATCTGCGCGGTCATTGCCATATATACTGCAATGACCTGGTATCCACTGATACACTATGCTGTGCTGTTTTCCGATTGCTTGGTGATGAAGAAGCCTTATTTCAGCTACTAACTGTTCATTAGGTCCAAGGCGAAAGGGTGACATAAGGTGTTGAAGAGATGCCTTTGAGTCCGAGAAGATAGACCCGATTCCCGAAGGTTCTTTCACTATAAACTCCAGAGCTGCACGTATGGCCGCAAATTCTGCAGCTGTCGACGACGTCAAATGCGATGTCATGAATTTGATTGTGATGTGCCTCGCGGGAATAACCACCGCCCCTGCAGAGCTTACTGAAGACACCGAGCCATCCGTGTAAATGTGAAGTCGTCCGTTGTGCTTCTCTTGCAGGAAAAGTAATGTGGCCTGTTTGAGGGCTAGATGCGACGACTTTTTCTTATTTTGGATGCCAGGAATTGTAAGAAGGGCTTTGAGTGGGTGTAGGCACCATAATGGTATCGGCGGCTGTGCTGCATGCGTGAAGTGCAATGGAAGCACTGCGCAATGCTGAGCTACAGTTGCGCTGAACGCTGAGTGGGGCCTGGAAGTTCGAAGTGAGGCGAGGTGATGAGGTGGAAGCCGAGCGAAATGTCTTATGTGCATTCTCAAAGCGTCTACGCGGATGTATGCGTTGACTGGATAATCACGCGCAATGATGACTGTCGCTGCTGTAGACGCGCATCTCGGGAGACCAAGGCATATTCTCAGGGCTTGGGCTTGGATCGACTGGAGGACGCGCAAGTTTGTTCTTCGGATCCCGCAAAGCACGGGTAAGCTGTATCGCATATAACCGAGGAACAGAACAGTGTAGAGTTGGAGCATTGCTCGTACCGATGCACCCCACGTTTTTCCACCAAGAAACCTCAGTATATGGGTGGTCATGGTGAGTTTAGCTTTCATGTGGGCGATGTGAAGGCTCCAGGAGAGGTCGCGATCAACTATAACTCCGAGGAATCGGTGGGTCTTGACGTAGTTGATCGCGTGTCCGTTGATTTTAATAACATATGGGCTCATAGCCTTATGCGTGAATGCTATAAGCGAGCATTTCTCTGACGACAGCTCTAGTCCCCGTTCTTCCAGGTGCTTTGTCGATATTGTAGCCGCTCTCTGAAGCCGGGCACGCAAATGAAGGCGTGTTACGCCCGACGCCCAGATGCAGATGTCATCTGCATATATTGATAGATGGACAGATTCTGGAAGTGCGTCAACCAGGCCGAGTAGCGCTAGATTGAAAAGTGTGGGGCTAAGAACACCGCCTTGCGGCACACCACGACGGTTGCAATGGTGCGTTGTTGTGCCATTCTCCGTCTGTACAAAGAAAGTTCTGCCTTTCAGATAGCTGTGGATCGATTGGTAAGCCCGACCCCCTAATCCAACAATTTCCATGACATCCAGAATGGCTTCATGTGATACGTTATCATATGCACCTTTCACGTCCAAGCACAACGCCGCAGATAAACGGTTCAGTCTTTTTTGATGCTGAACAGATGAGACCAGGTCTATAACGTTATTAATTGCGGACCGTCCACGCCGAAAGCCCGTCATAGCATGAAGGTATACCTCGTGGTGCTCCAAGTACCACTCTAGGCGAGTCAAAATCATCCTCTCCATCACTTTCCCGAAACAGCTGGTAAGCGCGATGGGGCGATAAGAGGTCAAGTGCAGGGGAGATTTACCTGGTTTAAGCACAGGGACGAGGCGGCTGGATTTCCATGAATGAGGAATAAATCCGCTGCCCCACGAGTCGTTGTACACGGATAGAAGGGCCCGTCGAGCTGCTTCTCCGAGGTTGCAAAGAGCCATGTACGTGATCCCATCCGGACCAGGCGATGAAGATTGTTTGCATGCCGTCAAGGCCGCTTGTAGTTCCTCTAGAGAGAAAAAGGTGTCCATTCTTGAATCTCTGGAAACTGGAGCGTTTTCTAGGTGGCACGTGGTGCACGCGGATGCATGACCGGCAACTTTCATGCAGAAATCTTCTGCTACTTCAATTTCCGTGCGGCCTTTGTGGATAGAAAGACACTTGAAGGGGCGATGTTGATGTGGCGATGTTCGTAGGTCACGGACAATCCTCCATGTCTGCTTCAAAGGCTTGTGTGGATCCAAAGATTCGCACAGATGTTTCCAGCGAAAGGATTGAAGTGAAATGATTCGCCGCTGATTTTTTTCTGTGGACGCCTTGCCTCCCTCAAGTCGTGAATGGACTTTGTGCGCCTGTACCTTCTTTCTGCGCGACGACGGATCGCTCTGAGCCGTTCCAATTCCGCTTGATATTGACAATATTCTGAAGTTTGTTGAATATGATAGGTCGCTTCTTGAGTAGCACCTCTAATCATATCCTCGAGGGTGTCAAGAGGAGGCGCTTTATTTTCTTGACACCTCTTTTCCGTCAGTAACATGAACTTTGTCCAGTCGATGCGAGTCGAAGTGTCGTAGTTTGGCGATTTTTCCAGGCCCTTGATCTTCAAATAAGTTGGTATGTGGTCGCTTCCATGAGTTTGATAGTCTGCGAACCACTTCACCTTTCCATTTAAGCTTCGTGACACAAATGTCAAGTCAAGGCAGCTGCTGTATGTCGTTCCCCGTAGAAACCTTGGGCTTCCGTCGTTTACACAAAGCAGCTGCTGCTCCAGAGCAAAGGAGAATAATTGCCTTGCGCGACATTCTGTCTTCTGACTTCCCCACAGCGGGTGGTGAGCGTTGAAATCTCCGGTGATGATCCATGGTCCAGGTGTGGCTGTGAACAGTGCACGTAGTCTTTCAGGTTCAAAACGGTTTGAAGGTGATATATATGCACCTACAAGCGTGAAATTGAGGTCTCTACGTTTAACTGTCAAGCACACATACTGTTTGTTATCGTGAGGTGCTACACGGTGCTCGATATAGGTAAGGTCGCATCTGACATATACAATGACTTTACTCTGTTCGTTGCAGGTAGCGGACTTGAAGGCTTCGTACCTGGATAGTCGTATTGCATTGTGTAGCCTTGGCTCACAGATAATAATAATTGGAAACTGGTTTTTAAACACAAATTGTCGGATATCAGAAATGTGGGCTTGAGGCCTCGGGCATTCCACTGAAATATCGAAGCTCCTTTGACCTCTTTACGAAAGGCTTGCAGAGGCGGAGCCATGGTGCCTTTCCAGACTTGATAGCGCCGGCTTCAGCGCATCCACTAACTGAAGTGCACTCTTTGCAGCCGGACTGTCAATGCTAGAGAGGAGCATACGAATGGTATTCATAAGGGCCTTTACCATGGCTACGATTTCTTTGTCGCAACTATCACCGCATTCTCGTTCCGAAGTGATTGTAGACGAGCGATGCGGTGGCTCAAACGGTGCGTCTATCGTTGGCAGCGCTGGCCATGCTTCAGGCGAGCCGGTGATGCTCTTGTCTTGCTTGGAGGGTTTGTTGTCGGCGTGTCTGGACGCTTGAGGTGGTATGCGGGAGGTCATTTGGTGAGGTTCAATCCTTGCTTCAGCACTGGGTCTCCTCAGGGGCATCCGGCGACGAGACCGTTGGCGTCGTACTCGTGCAGCGGCCTCCCTGTGAGTTGAGCCATCCCGGACCATTTGCCTCAACACTTGCATTTCCTTTTTCATGATTGGGCAATCTTTTGACGATGCTTCGTGAGGGCCATGACAGTTTCGACATTTTCGAAGTTCTGCCTGGCAAGCATCTGCGCTATGTGATTCTGAGCATAGCGAGCACACAGCCAAGTTTGTACAAACAGCACTGACATGTCCCAATCTATAACATTTCCGGCATTGAAGGGGCTTCGGTACAAAGGGTCACACTGTGTGTCGAAAATCAGTACTAGTCTCCTTCTGACCTTGACTTGCGATGGAAGGCTGTCACCCTTGAACACGAGCTTCACGCAGCATGATTTGCCAAGGCGACGAGCTTGCAGTATAGTAAGTTCTGCAGACACCGGTTTGATGAGAGCAGCAAAGTCACGTTCGCTGATGGAAATGTCGACGTCGTAAATGACGCCTGCCGTAGAGTCGCGGCCATCAGGTATATATGAGCGAACATTGATGTTATCCAACATCTTGACATTGCTCAGCACTTCCATTGTGCTTCGTTGAGTGACGTCTACGGCGAGGATATTCTTACGGCCGTTGATCCGCACGTCCGCGATCTCTCCCTGGGCGAGTTCCTCAAGAAACCTAGACGTGACTTGACGATTGAGCCGGTTGAGACTATGAGCCGCATCGACCGGCACAAACAGAATTGTGTATATCGTGGGCTCTCGCGTAGTCGTCATATTCTTGCTTGTTGTTGGAGACGGCATCACTAGTCTTCTTTTTCGCTGCCGCCTTGTCACAGGCACGAAGTCGCCTTCATCGGAGCTTTCGTCGCTGGCCGTAGAGTAAATCGGCGTGTCTTCGCTGTCGGCATCACTCGGGTGGGCCGTACGCTTTCTCGTGGTAGCTGCGGACGACGTCGATGGTTGCGGTGGAAGCCCAGGCAAATCCACGTCCATCGTCACAGTCACTGGAACGGTGTCTTCCACAGAGTCGCAGAAAAATTCTGAAAAATTACAGATAGTGACAGCAGTGTTCTACGCCAGAATCGCTTCGTCGTCGTCCTCCCAGCACCAACATAGCTCAGTGGTAGGATACTGGGCTGGCACCCAGCGCACCTTGGTTCAAGTCCCACTGTGTCTTTGGTGCAAGGTTTGCCGAGAAGTCACAAGCACTGGCGTATCTCAGTGATAGAATACTGGGCTGGCACCTAGGGACTCGGGCTTCGAGCCCCACACCAGCAGCGGCGGCGGACAACTGCACGTGACCCAAGTTGTGATCTTTCTTGCCTTGATTGCTTGCAGCATGCAAATGCTTGCCCCTGAGAACAAAGATAGTCTGTACCTTTACAAGGCATGACATAACTTTCACTTATGGCCATACGGTGTGGTCAAACTTCATAGAGTTATTACTGGTATTTGTCTATATGCTATTCTGTACGCTGTAGAACTGGACCATCAAATCATGTAAAACTGTCGCATTTTCAAACAATCAGACAGATCGTAGCTGCCATGTGAATCAATCAAAGTTGAGAAGATGGCAAATTGGACATGGCGGATTTTTACGTCGTTTCCAAAAGCATTTCAATATGTTCCAGCGTAGTTTTGATCAAGGCTGCCGCGTAGCCGTAGCAAAATTTTTTCCTATTAAATTTATTACACCTTCGTCCCGGCTAGACAGGCTCCCATCATACCGCGTGCTTCAACTCCAGTGTGCCGAAGCCAACCGGGTTTATGACAGAGGCCTGCTAACGTTACCGTTACCTGTTTCGCATCCACACCAATTTTTTTCTACAGATCAGCTTCTAGTCTATCAGTATCAAAAACATTCCTGTCAGCTGTGTCGATCAAGAAAAACACTGATTACTTTGAATCTCGAATTTTATGTCGCATGCTTGCATTAGAGTTTTGAGCCTCAGCGGGCAAAATGCTTATTTAGGAACGCTTTAACCGCTTCAAACGCCTTTGAATGCTGAGTGTTGTGACACTTCAATGTCACAACTCTCAAAACCAATCTAGGACATAGTTTGTAAAATATTTAGGGCAAGGTAACTTGCAATTTTCTGAAAATATGTGTCCTGGAGTTTAAACAGACTACAAAAGTTTGCTGCTTCGAGTGATACGCTATGGAACAGGCGGGGAGTATACAACCACATTTAGATATTGTGCTGAGCACACCTTTATTTCATAATATTCACTGGCGAATTGCAGTCAAAAATAAGTAACGACAGCTTAGAAGTGCACAATGATGTTTTATTTTGCTGAAGCCTAAAAGCAATGTGTGAAGCTATTCAATCATCTGCAGTGCTTGGTCAAGTGCAATATTTTTGTCTCAGGTAGGGAAGTTGAGTTGAATGAACTCTATTTGCCCAACGGTTGTTGCTGTGCCTGGGGCTAGGCTACCAGGCACACATCGTTCGAAGAACATCTTCCGAGATCCTCGGCGACAGCCCTGGCCCACTGGATGGCCCACACCTGGTCTTCGAGGGCCTAGCTGAGAAGGGCGGCTTGCCATCGCTCAGCAAGGTGCCCCCTTTCAGAGGGTCCCTCAGTTGACGCCGTCCTTTCTCGTAGCCTATCTTCGTCTCTTGCGCATTGCAAAAGTATATGTGTCATATCGGCCCGTTCGTGCGCGCACCATGGGCAGCCAGGTGACGGGTGCAGCGTGGGCCACAGTGTCGTTATGTGAAGACAGAGGTCGTATTTGAAGAAGCTGAGAAAGCAGAAGCGGGTCGGTCTTTTTATTTACTGCGCGCGCCAGACAGTTCCTCGTCTTTCTCGTTGTTGCGTTCTGCATAATAGCGTGCAGATGCATGTATACATTGTCACCTTCGTCTTTATCGCAGGACGCACGTGACATTTGCCTCCCTCCGAAAATGGCATCGTCTCGATTAGCAGCCAAGGCACTCTACTTATAAAAACATATAGACATATAAAAACATAGACCGACATATGCACCGGCACCCACAGGACAGCGAGAGTTAGCTGGACAAGTAGGGTTTCATCCGGATGACATGCACGATCTCGGGTGAGAGGTTTTGGCGACAGGAACTGCAATCGCCGTCGGGAATAACTTCGTCGTTGGTGTCGTTGAATCGTCGGGTGACTTGATATGAGCCGAAGTATCGTCGTAATAGCTTCTTTGAAAGTTTACGTCGACCTATTGGGGTCCAGACCCATACCTTGTCACCTGGTGTGTAGGTTACCAATTCATGTCGTAGGTAGTACCGTTTCACATGTTTGTGTTGCTGGTGTCAAATGCGCACGCGGGCTAGCTGTCGGGCTTCTTCGGTGCGCTGACCAAATTCTTCGGCGTCAGCATGAGTGTCGTCACACTCGTGCAGCAGCATAGCGTCCAACGTTGTAGTGACTTCGCGCCCGTGTATTAAACTAAACGGCGTCATTCCGGTAGTTTTCTGCCAGGCGGTATTATAGGCAAAGGCCACATAAGATTTTACCCCAGTTATTGTGTTCTGTGTCGACATACATGCAGAGCATGTCTGCGAGGGTCTTATTAAGGCGCTCTGTTAGTCCATTCGTTTGTGGATGGTACGCCGTTGTTCTCCGGTGAGCTGTGCCGCTGAGCCTGAGAACCGACTCCAAACGTTCTGCCATGAACGCAGTTCCTCTATCCATGATGAGAACTGTTGGAGCACCGTGCTGAAGCATGACGTTTTCTATGAAGAAATGAGCCGATTCTGCTGCTGTGGCCCTCGGCATGGCTTTAGTTTCTGCGTAGCGAGACAAGTAATCGGTGGCGACAATGATCCATCTGTTCCCTGTGGTAGAAGTTGGAAATGGGCCCAGGAAATACATTCCAATTTGGGCGAATGGCTTTGCAGGTACTTGGACGGAGTAATAAGCATGCCGGCCTGTTGGGGGGGGGGGTGCTTTGCGTTTTTGGCAGTCGGCACAGGTTTGAACGTGATGTTTTACAGCAGCAGGTAGGTTCGGCCAGTAGTAACTGTTTTGCAGGTGGGACAATGTTCGAGTGTAGCCGAGATAACCGGAGGTGACTTCATCACAGCAAATTTCCAGAGTTTCTTTTCGCAGTGGTGCAGGGACGACGAGCAAGTATGGGCTGCCGGTAGGAAAAGTTTTTCTTGTATAAAACGTCGTTCCTTAAACAAAAAGATCGCAAGCCTCTGGTAAAAACTTGCGGCACGTCTTCACGTAGTCCTTCTAAGAAGTCAATAAGCGGATGCAGGTCAAGGTCACTGCGCTGCTCTTGAGAAATAGTGGCCGCGTTGATGATTCCCAAGAATGCGGCGTCCATAGACTCGTCATTAATAGCGGCAGGCTCGACGGGTGACCGCGAGAGACAGTCTGCGCCGGTGTACTTCTTCCATGATTTATAAATTATGGCCGTATCAAACTCTTGCAGCCGAAGGCTCTAGCGTGCTAAACGGCCGAATGGGTCTTTCAAGTTAGTGAGCCAGCAAAGCGAGTGGTAATCGCTGACGACCTTGAATGAGCGGCCGTACAGATACGATCGAAATTTGAGAACTGCCCAGACCACGGCGAGGCACTCTTTCTCGGTAGTCGAGTAGTTCTCTTCCGTGCGAGACAGAGCTCTGCTGGCATAGGCTATCACTTTCTCGGAGTTATGTTGCCATTTTAACAGTACGGCGCCCAGGCCTACATTGCTTGCGTCGGTGTGAAGTGCTGATGGCGCTTCCTGGTCAAAGTGCGCAAGAACCAGAGGTATTCGGAGGCGTTGGCGTGATTCGTTGAATGCAGCCTGTTCCTTTTCTCCCCAAAGAAAGGGGACATCCTCTCGTATGAGCCACATCAAAAGCGCCGCAATAGTCGAAAAGTTGGCGATGAATCGTCGGTAATCAGCGCAGAGGCTTAAGAAGCCTCTCGCTGCTCTTTTGTCATGCGCTGCGGGAAACTTTGCGACAGCTTGGATTTTGCCCGGGTCAGGTCGAACACCTTCGTGGCTGACCACGTGGCCCAAGAAGCAAAATTCGCTAAAACCAAAATGGCACTTCTCTGATTTTAAATTCAGGCCAGCCGAATGTATAGCTTGTAGAACTGTGAATAATCAACTTAGGTGTTCCTCGAATGTAGCTGAGAAGACGACAACGTCGTCTAGATAGACCAAGCATGTCTGCCACTTCAGTCCTGATAGCACAGTGTCGATCAAACGCTGAAAAGTGGCTGGCGCTGAGCATAACCCGAATGGAAGCACTTTAGTTTCATAAAGACTATCGGACGTCATGAAGGCAGATTTCTCACGGTCTCTCTCGTCGACCTCTATTTGCCAATAGCCACTTCGCAGGTCATCGATGAGAAATGGCATGCATGCCGCAGCCGATCAAGGGAGTGCGTGGCAGCGGATAGACGTCTTTCTTCGTGACTTGGTTTAACTTGCGGTAATCTATACAGAAACGCAAGCTGCCGTCTTTCTTTTTAACCAATACTACGGGGGATGCCCAGGAACTTTTGGAAGGCTGTATTACGTCATCTTGGAGCATCTTCTGAACTTGCTTTTCTATCTCCTCGCGTACTTTTGAAGCCACACGGTATGGGTTTTTCCAGATCAGTCTCGTATTTTCCTCAACAATGATTCGGTGCCGGGTCAGAGGTGTTTGCTTGACTTTCGACGTGCACGAAAAACAATTTTTGAACTGTTGTACCAGCTCTAGTAGGCGCTGTTTATCTGAGGGTTACAGGGCAGAGAAAATGTTGACAGACAAAGGTGTCGAGGCTAGGACGGTCGCGTCGTCCGGTTGCAAAGCGAAGCAATCTCTGACTTGGTCCACGTCATCGTAGTAGGCAATTACGGTGCCCTTCTGGATGTGACGGCGCTCGTTGCTGAAGTTGGTGAGGAGCACTTCTGCCCGCCCATCAGTTAGTGCCAGAATGCCTCTCGCTATATAAACGCCTTGCGTAAGCAATAGCATGACTATTCGCTCCGCTATAATCTCGTTACGGCACGGCCGTTCCCATAACGCCGACACAAGGCAGCAAAATCTCGGCGGGAGCATCACATCATCGACTACACGTAAACGTTGCAGTTGTTCTTCAGTGACGGCGTCGACGTAAGAAAGGGCGGAAAAGGTGACGATACGCTCTGGAATGTTGAAGACAGCACCGTACTCTCGCAGAAAATCCATACCCAAAATCAGCTCTTTACCACAGTCCGGTAAAATGACAAAAATAGCGACGAGATCGAATCACCGATTACGAGCCGAGCGGTGCATTTACCGGTTGGCGTCATTAGCCGTCCACCAGCACTCCTTATGCTCGGCCCCCTCCACGGCGTCTTGACCTTCTTAAGGTGGTCGGCGAGCTCTTGTCGCATAATAGAGAAGTCAGCACCAGTGTCAACCAGTGCTGTTACGTTGTGCCCGTCTATAATAACGCTAAGGTCGGCACGTGCAAATTCATCGGCATTAGTACTCGTGGTTGTCCCCGTCTTCGTCATCACCGTCGTCATGTCGTCTTGGTGTAGAGGCAAGGGGGTATTTTCGGTGTCTCGGCAATTGGCAACCTTGCCCCCGGAGGTTGCGGCAGTTAGTTTCCCTGGCACGGGCTTGGGGAGCGGTTTCTGACAGCGTCAACGTAACTTTGGTGATTCGGGGAAGTGTGACCTCGTGCAGGTGAGGGAGACTGCCAGCGACAACGTGGGGAAGAAGCTCGGTTGGTCGGCAGGTGATCAGCACCATGTTCACGAGGGTCTTCAAAATAAAATGAAGCGGGACGAGAAAAGTTTCCAAACCGGGCTTCTCGATGATGGCAGTAGCGCGAGATGTGGCCTGGTTCGCCGCAGTGGAAACAAAGGGGTCGACGGTCGGCAGTGCGCCACAAGTCGGTCCAGCGTACTGGTGGTCGTTGCACAGGTTACCGCTGCCACCAAGGCAAGGTAACGGGCCGTGGCTGAAAGGGTGCTTCTTCTGGGGCAGACAGATGACGGCGGACGGCATCAGCATAAGTCAATGTACGTGGTTCAGGTGGTGGCGCCGGTGATGGAAAGGTTTGCCGTAGTTCGTGGCGCACGATCTCCGAAACAGAAGCAACTGGAGGCTCGGTAGACGGAATTCCAAAGGCCCGCAGCCCTTCCCACAGGATTTGCCTAATCATTTGCCGTAGAGAGCTTTCGGAAACGGCAGCGTGTTGAGCGGCGGCACCAACAGGCGCTTGTCGGGCAGGCGGTCAAAGTGACGGCATCGTTGCCGGAGCGCCCGCTCGACGGCAGTCACCTCTTGGATAAATTCATCCACTGTTGTTGGCGGATTTCGTACAAGGCCAGCGAAAAGCGGTTCCTCAACTCCCCGCATCAAGAGACGAACTTTCCTTGCCTCGGGCATGTCAGGATCAGCGCGACGAAATAGACGGACCATATTTTCAGCGAACATGGCGACGCTTTCGTTCGGCTTTTGCACGTGGGCTTCGATCATCTGTTGTGCGAGATCCCGTCGGTCCTCACTCAGGAACGTCTCGAGAAGCTTTTGGCAGAAATTGTCTCTGGTTCGGAAAGTGGGCTCCCTGTTTTCGTACCATGTGTGAGCGCTATTGTTCATTGCGACGTAGGCACGGCCAAGTTTCTCTTGTGCGCTCCAGCGATTTACCACAGCGGTCCGCTCGAACTGGTCGAGCCAGCCCTCGACGTCTTCATACGCTTTTCCACGGAAGAATTCGGGAACCACGAGGAGGCCCAAAAGTTACCTGGACAGGAAGAGTCGTCTAGGCAGGAGGAAGATTCACAGATGTTGAAGGGGCCAGCAGGTTGGTAAGAGGAGATGCAGTCAAGAGTTCCGGACTTAGGCTTAGTAGGCGCCAGCTGAATCGGTGTGCTGGAGTCGTAACAAGATGTTGAGGCTACGGACTGGGTGTACGGTCCCGAACGACGCTTTCCTGCATCAGGTTGGAGGCCCCAGCACTTCCACCAGTGTCGCGACGTGAAGACAGAGGTCGTAATTGAAGAAGCTGAGGAAGTAGCAGCGGGTTGGTCTTTTAGGGGTGAAGCTCCTTATAGCGGCACCAGTTCGTCCCTCGTAGCCGTTGTAGTAGTGTGTAACAAGTATAACATTTTGACCTCCAAGGTGATGCCGCTGAGAGATTTCTTCTATGCGTTGTTGAACAATAAAGATAGTGCTCAATGTACATGCCAATGGCTGCTAAGGGGGAATGAGAGACAGGAGAATTCGGCTTTTAGTTAACGCGCATGCTGCGAATTTTTATTGTTCAACAACGCACAGAAGACAAGAAAGGGTTGCTAAGTTATACTCGCTGGGCTGGGCGTAACCTCCTTGGTTTTAGAAAGGTTTAGCGAGCGTTGGGCCGCAGTGCCTTGAATACAGTGAACTAGTATATATCATGAACTCGAGGTGGTTAAAGGTGGGAAGTAGACACGAAGCGCAAGCCGTAAGAAAGTATACGTGTGCCTCCTCTCGTTCAGTCCTTAGAATGTCCGCTGGATGGCGGCGCTTCTATATGAGGAATATATGATGAAAAGATGCGAGATGGTGGTACTTGGAGTGTTGAATAGGTGGACGAACAGACTCACAGACACATGCATGGATGGACGCACGGATGGGTGCACGGACAGATGGACGCATGGACGGACGCAGGAGCAGAAGCATGGACGAACGCAGGGACGGACACACAGGTGGACGTGCGGACGCACGAACAGACGCACGCACGGACGGGCGGATGGACGCACGGGTGGCCACACAGACACGCGCATGGACGGACGGAAGCAAGAACGAATGGACGGACGGATGCTTCGCCCCACTCTCCATCATTCACTCCGTGGATATGCTGCTATTTTCGACGCTCAGGGTGCGTTGCCGCGGCCACTTTCTAATGCAGCCGCGCTACCAGCTCGTAGTTCGCAGCGTTCTCTTCCAGCCACAGGCCGAGCACTCGTATTTTGGACACCGTTGGTATTTGGGTACCCTCCTTTGTCGTGACGCGGATGCCCAAGAGAAGAGCGTCCAGTACGGCCTGCGGGTAAGGTCCTTTCTTGCGTAATCTATGCAGGAGAATTTCCGATTTATCGGGAGAGCAGACGAGACCCGTGCCTTTGAGGTGCTGCTCCACCTCCCGGACGGCCTGCTGTATTCCCTCTTGGATTTCACCGACGCTCGTATTCGCTGTGGTCCACACGGTCACGTCGTCTGCGTAAATCGTGTGGTTGATGCCCTCTATTGCGTCGAGACGCTCCGGTAGTCCGTTCATGATGAGGTTGAAAAGCATGAGAGAGAGCACCGAGCCCTGTGGCGTACCCGCACCCCCATGTCAACTGTTCTTGGTGGGACACCGTCAACCTTCACCGTCGCCTTACGTCCGGTCAGGAAGCTGCCGACGTACCGGTGGAGCCTCGAACCAAGTTCTAGTCGGCTGATCTTGTCGAAAATGGTCGCGTGTTTCACTCTATCGAAGGCGCTTTTGAAGTCTAATCCGAGCAGGACGCGCGTGTGCGTGCTTGGTGTGCCAACGAGCTGTTCATTGATCTGCAGCATAACATCACGTGTCGGAAGTCTTCTCCAGAAGCCAATAATGCGGGTGCCGAAGGCAGCCCGCTTCTTGAGGGTTGTTGTCACCCTATCGAGGCAGGCGTGCTCCATGACTTTCTCGACGCAGGACGTCAGAGATATCGGCCTCATATTTCGAACCTCGAGCGGTTTACTTTGCTTGGGTCTTAGTATGATATCCGCTGTCTTCTATTCTTGTGGAATACGGTCTTCCTTCCAGCATGCGTTGATATACCGACGTAGCTTCTCGATGGCGTCATCGTCCAGGTTCCTCAAAATTCGGTTGGTGATCTTGTCAGCGCCGGGCGCCGATTTAGTCTTCTGTAGCTGGAGGACAGCTCTAATTTCCTGCATGGAAAATTGCGCGTCAAGTTCCTCGTTGGAAGCCCCGCGGCATTCCACGTTACTCTCGCCTGCCGGGCGAGTGAGGTGCGTCTGGATGATCTCCTTCACGAAGGCCTGCGGGTCGTCTTTGTACTTGTGTCGCAGCTTGGCCATCTGGACACGAGTCGCCGTTCTCGTGCTGGTTGGGTCCAGCAGGTGCCTGAGAATCTTCCATGCGCACCCTGCACTCATGTTTCCGTCCATCGTATCGCACAGCTCCTGTCATTCCTGTTCGCACAGCCGAACGCAGTGGGCCTGAATCTGATGCTGATGCTGATGACCTCTGATGAATGGCGCTTACCCACAAAGGGGGATGGGCCAAGAACCGGGCGGCAGGATACTTAAATGAAACTAAAATGAAAATGAAGCCAATCTGAAAAAGTAGCTTAAATAATACTACCAAAAAAAACAAAAATGTTTGCTAAGCAAGCGGTCAAACCACCTTTTGTTTTTGAAAGACATAACTACGAATTATAAACTAAAGATCTGAAAAGGTAGGGGATCACTAGCATGGTAATCTTTTAGTTGCGTTGATGTAATCAAACACAGCGGAGCATACATCCCTGTGGCAGTAACCAATTGAAGTTCCGCCAATTGATAAAATTACGGGTAGATTTACTTGTATTTCTAGCTTTTGTAATGGGGCTACTAAAAATCTTTTTCTCAGATAAGAATAACGATGACAGAATAAAAAGAAATGTTCAATTGTTTCAATTTCGTTGCACCAAATGCATAGCGGTGACGCCTTGAGCCGAGCTTTGTTAAGGTAATAGTTTAGTTGTGGAACTGCACAGCGCAATCTGGTATAAGTGACCTCTAACTGGCGAGATACACACCACTGTTTATTCCAGCAATAGCTCAAATGCTCGAAATCTTTGAATTTATCCAAATTACCTTTTCCCCATTGCAGGCAAGCATTTCGGAACCTTATCGTGGTTACGTAAGCCGTATCTGGCAAAACTGGGATGGTGGGCCCACCCAGAGATACTGCTGCTAAAGAGTCCGCCATTTCGTTCAAATATAATCCGCGGTGGCCTGGTACCCATAGCAAATGCAGTTAGTTTTTTTTACGTTTTTCGGTACTAAATGCCGAAACGTATTCATCAGCTCTGAATTTACTGCCGCAGAAAGTGCATTACAAACTGATAACGAGTCTGTAATGATAACTGCTAATGATTCGCTTGAGAGCAATTTGCGTAGGGCAAAAACAATGGCCAATAATTCTGCAATGAATACCGGGGTATAATCTGGGAGTCGAATTGAAAAGGACCAGTCCAAAGAAGGAGAGAAGATGCCAACCCCAGCCTTTTCTTTTGACACAGATGCATCAGTCGCTATGATATTGCTTATCTCTAGGTGAGCTAGATAATCTGCTAACTGGTCATTTAAATACCTATATGCCAATTGTTTCGCGTTATGAGGAAATATATCATCGAATTGTATGCTAAGCATTGACTTTAGGTTGTGTATTGGAGCAATATGTCTAATTTTTACATTCAGTTGCTTTAGTAGCGCTTGTGCAAATACTATTTGCGGGGTGTGTAGTCGCGACCAATGGGTTTCGAAAAATAAAGCCGGTTCTTGAATGAAAGCGTAAAATGAGAGTCTTTGTTGTGAACTGTATATCTTTAAGAATGCTTGCACAGTAAGAATTTTAAACCTATTTAGCAGAGAAGGTAGGCGAGCTTCCATATACAACACGTTATTTGCAACAAACTTTGGTAGACCCAGACACAAACGCAGCGCTTCTCTTTCCAGCAGTATTAGGGGTCTCATTTTATAAACTGCGCTGCCAGAAAATAATACACATCCGAATTCCATGATGGGCCGCACATAAAGTTTATATATCATTATTAGCACATCTCTTCTTAAACCCGCTTTACGGTTTGCAAGCTTCCGTAGCCACCCCATGGCCCGTGTTGCCTTGGAGTACACATCATCAATGTGACTTCTCCAATTTAATGTGTCATTATATATGATGCCCAAAATATTTAAGGGAATTCGCCTGCGGAATGAGCTCATTACTGTACATTAACGAGATGTTGATAGGCTGCAGAAAAGAGAATGCAAGAAGCACACTTTTCTTTACGTTCAGGGCCATATGAATATTTTTAAGCCATCTTTCTATCATATTGAGATAATTTTGTAGACTCTGGTATAATGATTGAAGGTCGGTATTACTTGCAAAGAAAGCAATATTGTCCGCGTACACATATAACTGAATATCCCTGGTTGATGGAATGGAGCTTAAGAAAATGTTAAATAAAACTGGCGACAGGACAGCCCCCTGTGGAACGCCACGTGTCTGCTTATATCTATTCGATGAGTACCGATCTTTAAAGCAGTAATATTCTCTCCCTCTTAAAAACTCCGACACCCACGCAGTGATGTAGTTGGGAAAGTGGTGATACTCCATCTGTTTTAATAAAATTGAATGCTCAACCCTATCGTACGCTTTAGCCAAATCTAGAGCAACTAAAGCACAGTATTGGCGGCGACGCCAAGCCAGTTGTATTCGGCTCTCTAAATCAACATGCGCACACCATATTGAGCAACCAGATCTAAAACCAATTTGACTGGGGTTTAATATTGCGTTATTATTAATATATTTTATTACCCGGGCATTCAAAACTCTTTCAATTAGCTTAACCAGATTTGCCGTGAGTGATATCGGCCTTACATTGTCCAAGGCGAATCCTTTTTCCTGCTTTTTAGGAAGTGGAATCACTTTAGACAGCTTCCATTCCGCAGGTATCCAAGCTTTTGTCAAAGAAAAATTCACCAGATTAAGTACTTCAGTTGGACAAATCTCGAATATTACTTTTATCATTGCATTTGTTACCCCGTCTGGTCCAGGTGCCGAAGGAGATAAGTGCCTTATTATCTCTGCCAGCTCATCTAAAGTAACCTCCCCGAATCATCGCCTGCCATTGGGTTCACAATGTGCAGTGGAATAGTTGACATAAATCTATCTTGGAGCCCTTCCGCAATATTTTCTACTAATCAGAGAGCTCACAGGGGGAAAGAACAGAAGAGGCAATGTTTTCAGCGGGTGGTAACATCTTTTGAGATCTTAAAAATCTGAAGAGCGCTTTTTTGTTTTTAGCCCTAGAAAGATACTCATGTCGTTTCATATTATAACCATCTTTTGCTGTACTTACTGTGCGTTTGAAGTCTGCTGCTGCGAATTTATAATCACACCAATTTTTTGGACATTGGTTGACCAGTAGTTGTTTCCATGCAGCTTTCCGTTTTATATAGCTCCTCATGCACTATTCAGTCCACCATGGACTAAAAGAACCTCTTGTGGCCGAGTCTAATTTAAACGTTGCGTCTTTTACTGATCTTTTAACACTGCACACAGACTCATAGCCCTAATGTCACCTTGTATGTCCTCGCGGTGATCAAAAGTAGCCCTCAAGTCTTTTTCTAATTTTCTATAGTTGAGGAATGAGCGGGCCTTTTCGGCGACATGTATTCTTGGAAAGTTCAGTACAAAACTAATAGGCAAGTGGTCACTGTTAGTAGCACAGTCTAAAGTTTGCCACGAACATATATTTAGAGATGAGCTTGAAAATGTCAAGTCAATTACAGATTTAGAGAGACCTCGGACAAAAGTAGCAGATTTCGAATTTAAACAAGATAAATTCTTGTCAATAGCCCATTCCCACAAGCGTTTTCCGCTTAAATCTGTTTTAAAACCCCAGGCCACATGATGTGATTTGAAGTCTCCAGTGATTAATATATCCTTTCTGCAGGCAGAAAACATATCGTCTATACTTCGTGTGTCTTGCACCCCAGCTGGGAAATACGCATTTACAAACGACAAGGGAGAAGCGTCTGGTAATATTATGTCTACTATCAAAATTTCACAATCTGGAGTCACACAACGATAAGAGATCGTAGCTTTGTGACTAAACTTAGTTGTTATCAAGACAGCAAGCCCACCACCTCTGCTAGGTCGGTCCAATCGAAATAGCCGATAATTTTTAGGGAAAACTTCTGGCTGGTTGAAAGCCAGGATTCTTGCAGTGATATAATATCCGGGGAAAGTTGTGAAGAAAGGTATGATAGGTCTGTGGCTGCGGAAAATATAGATCTGCAATTCCACTGTAATACGGTTAGTGAACCTATTTTGGCGATAGAACCGTCGCAGAAACTGCTTGGTCCAAAATGTCCTTTCGCAAAAAGTCTTTCTTAGACATGTTCTCAAAGAATTCTTTTTTGGATAGATACTTTTTAGATTTCGAATTATGCGAAGAGTTTTTTTATTGGGGAGATCGGGTTCGCTTCAGAGCCTTATGAGAGTCCATATCCATATCTGCACATGCTTCCGAATCATCCGTAAGATCACCGTCTTCCGTTGTTTTGGAAGTCCCTGCCTCAGGAGAAACCGCTCGCTGACGTGTTGTCGCACTTTCAATTTCCGTACGCTGCGATACCAATGATGTCTGAGGAGCCCAATCGTTCGTAGATGCTACACCTAGAATTTGAGATAGTTGATTGGAAACCAATTGTGCCATGCTTTCAAAAATATTGTTTGCGAGGCGTTCCATTGCCTTTTCCATAGCCTTCTCTACGGCCTCTGCGATAGATGTTGCGAGAGATGCATCCATGGCGGTGGTATTACGTGCTGCAACACCTGCATATCCTTTGGATCTCTCCTGCATTTCTGCAACGGCTTCTCTCCGAGAGCACCTCTTGCGTTCTACAATATCCAATATGGCAAGCTCCCTTTCTTTTGCTGCACAGTCTGCGGAGTCTGCAGGGTGCGCCCCATTACATAAGCAGCACCTCTCTTTTTCAGAGCTGCACTTACGGCTGTCATGATTTTCCCCACACAGACGGCATCTAAGAACTGATCGGCACCCTCTGACGCTATGTCCATATCGCCAACATTTCAAACACTGCAGGGGTTTGGGGGAAAGTGGCTCTACCTTATAGATCAGTGGCTATGCCTTAATTTCGGAAGGTCGGACTGTTCCTAAAAAGGTCACTATCACCGATTCCGTTGGGGATTTTATGTTGTCAATTGTACGGGTGCACCTGTACACTGAAATTACACCCGCCAACGAAAACAAATCGAGCACTTCTGCGGGTGTCAGGCTTGTGTCTACACCGCGGACTAATCCTTTCGAGCATGCGAGGTGTGCCGGAATAAATGGGCTTACCGGATGCGCTGCGAATTCGGAACATTGCAGGAGCTCACGAATGCATTCCTGATCTGCGGAATAGCATATGATGCCTCCGCGACCAAACTGGCGGACCTCAGTGATCTCCTGGAGATGCGAAGTGGCTTTTCGAAGCTCCACTTGAATCGCCTTTGGGTTCTTCATCGGAATACTGCCCCCATCTGTAGGTACCAGCGCCACAGGGACACTTCTCGCTCCACTGCGTAACAAATAGTCTATCGGCCAATCCTTGGCGGGAGTGGAAGCTAACCAAGGGGAGTGCCCTTGGCCGGGGGAAGACAATGACATCAAGATTGAATGACTCGCTTCAGCTGAGAAAGACCAATACAGTTACCGGAAAATAATGAACTCTCAAAGAACAAAAAGGATACTGCCGCCCGATCCTGAGCCCGAGCAGCTTCTTCACAGTCGAGCCTCACAGTCACAGTCGACGAACTCTGTTCTACAAGGATGGCGGACACCACGAAATCCCACGAAATCTGCTGCGGTCCAAGGTCCTCGCGTCATGGGGAAGAAGGGAAACCTGAATCTCTCGGTTGATCTCGGCAATCTTTTTGCGTATCTTCCTCTTTAGTTTCTGCTGACTCGCTCTTTGCTGCAGAGATTTCTTGGCCGCTACAAGATCTGCAAGCTGACTGTCCACCCTGATGGCTCGAGAACGCTGTCGTTTATGCTTCCGCAGGGCCTGTTGCCCCTTCAGGTTCTTTTCGCCTGTCTGGCCATTCTATTTCTTTTGTAGCTTTTTTCACATCCGCGAGTAGTTCCCTGCACAATTTCCCGATATCCCCAATCGGCCCTTCCTGCTTCTCTCGTTCTCTGTGCTCTCGAAGCTTGTCCCAGTCCACGACTCTAGCTTTTTTGGCAGCCATCCATCTTGCCTTCATCCTCTCCCATAGTCACGCAGAGGACTCTGTGGTCGCTCACCAGATCCTCACAGGTGTTCGACCAGGTGATCGCGCCTGCGTCTGACCAAATGTAGAGATCAGGGGACGTGTCGCGGCACGCGCCCTGTCCAATCCGGGTGTGCGATGCTGGTTCATTGAGTAGAACCAAGCGAAGCCCGTCCATCAGTTTGGCTAGCCTCTTCCCTTTGGGCGAGTCGGCTCCATATCCCCATTGCGTGTGCGGTGCATTGAAGTCTCCACAGATTAGGAGGGGACTAGAAGTGGCATTGGCCATCGCTTCGCGTGTAAAGCCCCCATTTTTGAAGGGGAGCTGTACACGTTAAGCACGAATAGGCCGGTCTTCCTGTTTCCAATGCAGGGCACGACCTCAATTCGGTTGTGGTCCATGTCTGACTCCTCACTGATATCAAGTGAATGGTCGATAAAGGCCGTCCCTCTCTTAACCAGGGTACACACCTTGATGTCCTTCCCCATGCATTTGTGCGGAGAACCACACGCCACATAGCCCGGTAGCTGAGCCTGATTGTAAGGTTTTTGCAGAGCAATCACGTCGGGAAGTTCGCTTTTCGATAGAGTTTTCATGTATTGCACCATTGCAGTTTTTTTGAAGCCTCTACAGTTCCATTGCCAGACGATGCGTCTGTCGACAAACTTGAGGGACGCAGTTATGGTAGCACCATTGACGCGACGGTTGCCTTGCCCGGCTATCGATCTATATCGTTTGGGGGGGAGGGTCAACGTGGTCTGGCTGTCTTGGTTTTGAACAAATGTGCGTTTTTAGAGCACACGCTTACGCTCGGCAACTCTACTTTGGAAGCTCAGCTGGTTGAAATTATCCCGAATAATTGGCTTAAGTGCAGCATATTCGTACTGAATATTTACAGCAGCGCTCGAAATCACAAGCAGGCGTTCCCCTAGGTGGTCGCAAAGGTGGCTACCCTTGCCGGCAAGTCACCGCTCGTAGCTATCGGTGACTTTAACGCACCTCACCCAGCCTGGGGTTATCCAAAGGCCACTGATAAAGGGAAAAACCTTGTTAAAGCTATGACGGACTGTTCCTTGGAGCTGGTCACGGACCCTCAGTTTCCAACCCGGTTGGACAATTCCGTTTCAAGAGACACCACTCCAAATCTGGCATTCATCAGAAATGCGGGGAAGGTTCAGTGGGTTAACTTGCAGGAAAGCCTGGGTAGTGATCACTTCATCCTCGCAGTCACGCAGAAAACCCGGGCGGCTTCACCTAAAGAGTACATGGTGACGGACTGGGACGAGTTCAGGAAGCGCCGGAAAGCTGATGAGACCGAATATGCCACGTTAGAGGAACTCTTTTCTCGACTCGCGGAGGATGAGCTCCTCGCCACCAAGACTGTCCAAACCGACTTACTAGTAGATACGGTGGACTCGCGTCTTGCGCATTTATTGGAGGCAAAAAAATGCTGGTTGAGAGATGGCGCACACAAAAGCTAAATAGAAGGCTCCAGAAACGCATAGCTCTCCTCAATAAAGATATTGAAGAATATTGTCAGGAGCTTTCTAGGCAGCAGTGGAACGAGGTTTGCTCAAAAGTAGATGGGCAGATACGCACCGTAGGTAAATGGAGCCTGTTGAAGGTACTACTCGATCAGACAAACTCCAAAAGTAACCAGAGGTTGGCAATCGACTGCTTAGTTCAAGCACAGCGGAGCAGTGAAGTCACTGACACCACTTTACTCAAGGATTTTGCAGAGCCGATACCTTCCACTTGGCCCCTCCGGGGTCTGAGATTACCCAGTCTGCCAGGGAAGGCCGCTCGAGGAAATCGACTCGCCCTTTACGAACCTTGAGATCGAAGAGGTGCTTCATTTGCTTAATAGCCGCTCAGCCCCTGGTCCAGACGGCGTTACAGACAGGTTGCTGCGCAATCTCGACGGAAAGTCAATCGCTAAGTTAACTGAGGAGGTCAATATCCTCTGGGCAGAAGGTCGCGTACCTGAGACCTGGCGTACCGCCTCGGTAATACTCATTCCCAAGCCGGGCAAGGTACTCGCCATGGAGAACCTCCGTCCCATTCCCCTCACATCTTGCGTGGGGAAGGTGATGGAACATGCGGTACACAACAGAGTATCTCGGTATATCGAGGATAAAGAGCTGTTTCCGTACAACATGGTAGGTTTCCGGCTGGGTCTCTCCACCCAGGATGTGATGCTACTGATTAAGAGGCAAATTATCGATCGACACACCCGAGATGTTCGAGGAATAATGGCCCTTGATCTCGTCAAGGCCTTCGATACGATTTCACATCAGTTTATACTGGAGCAGGTAGAGCGCATGGGATTAGGTCCCAAGTTCACGCCTATGTTCGCGCCTTCCTCAGGGACCGCAAAGCCACCATAAAGATTGGCGAATTAAAATCGGAGGTCTTCACCCAGAGTGCGAGGGGCACGCCACAGGGAGCGGTGATTTCACCCCTTTTGTTTAACATAGCCATGAAAGGCCTCTCGGAGCGCCTCTCCACTGTAGCCAATACCAACCATGCCTTATATGCCGACGACATTACAGTCTGGTGCATGGGCAGTTCGGATGCTGAAGTGGAGCAGGCGCTCCAATCTACTTTGTCAATCACAGAACGTTTTCTGCGGGGTACAGGGCTCCAGCTATCCTCCTCTAAATCGGAGTTGCTTCTATATCGACCAGTTCGACCCGGAAAGAGAAACGAGTCACCGCTTGATCAGATGCAGATTACTATAACCACACGGGATGGGCAGTCGATTCCAAGAGTCAATTGTATTCGGGTGCTAGGCTTCCTTCTTGAATCTAATGGCAGAAATTCACAGGTTTTGGCTCGCATCACCTCCGAAACAGAGAACATGCTCAGACTAATATTGAGGGTTTCAAGCCGCAGGGGAGGGCTGAGGGAGAGCAATCTCCTTCGGCTCTTCCATTCATTCCTGATGAGCCACATTAATTACGTGGCATCCCCGCTAAATTGGTCTAAACGCGAGGAGGACAAACTCGACACTTTATTGCGTAAAAACATCAAAAAGGGTACTAGGCCTACCTATGAGCACCAGCACGGAGCGGCTCATGAGTCTGGGCATGCACAACACCCTCACAGAGGTGACCGAGGCACAAACACTAGCTCAGGTCGCGCGACTCTCCTCCACGAAAGCGGGGCAGCGTCTCCTACAGTCGCTGGGATATCATCATACGGCAGGGGAGGAACAGATGATCCTATCACAAACAATGAAGGGCACGTACGAGGTGGCACCCTTCCCGTGTAATGTTCATCCACAGTACAATGTTGGCCGGTGAAATGCACGGGCCAAGTCTCTCCTTGATTTCGTGGCTAAGTCCACGGGTAGTGTAGCTTTCGTCGATGCGGTGCAGTACGGCCACTCCGATCGTTTTGCAGCTGTGGTCCTTGATCACCGCGGTCGCGTACTCAACTCAGCCTCCGTGAGGAAAGCGTCTGCCTCCGTAGCAGAGCAGGTAGCGATAGCCTTGGCGATGATGGACCCTTCGCGTCCAGAGATATTTATTGACTCCAAGGCTGCCGCCCGGGCGTTTGCCTCGGGGGTAATCTCTAGGAAGGCTGCCGCTATTCTGAATTCCAGGGGTGTAGTAGGCCACCACACAATCACCTCGTTTCCGGCCCACATGGGCTCAGAGGTGCATCCGACTCTTCCCAACGCCAACGAACTTGTCCATAACCATGCGCGAGAAATCACGTGCCGCGGCGGTCCGGGCGGGTACGGGGATGGGTGCGCGGATAACTTTAAAGATCCACTTGACACCTTTAACGAAGTGACGTCCCATTATCAGTTGTCTAGGCGGAGGTACCCGCTTCCACATCCCAAGCTCACTCGGCCACAGTCGTTGGTTCTTCGGATGCGACAGGCAGGTTCATTCCCATCTCGTAGCACGTACATTCAGCCACTTTGCTGATGGCATTACTCCAGGATGCCCTAGTTGTGAGGCACATAACTGCACACTCGCTCACATGCTCTGGCAGTGCCCGGCGTTACATGGCGCAAAGTTCAGCACAGAAGACTGGGAGAGGGCTCTTAAAAGCCCCGAACTCTCAGTGCAATACCCGGCTGTCCAGGAGGCCTGCGAATGGGCGGAGGGCCACGGTCTTCCAGTCCCGGCGTGGACGCGGCCAGCAACTGCGGCGGACACCTCCTAGGGGGGCGTCTGACCAGTTCTCCAGGAGCAAATAAAGTTAATTTCACTTCACTTCAGTTATGGTAGCTATTGAAAGGCGTTTGGGGAACGCGACTGTCCGTGCGTCCCTCCTTCTTCAGCGTGGGTGGTGTCGACGTTGCTGCTTCTGTTGACAGTGGCCGATGCGTCCCCTCCCAATTCGTAGTGGCCTTGTCGCTGTTGCTGCAACTGCGCCGTCCCGCGTTCCAGATATTCGATGCGCTTATTCACGGCTGCAAATCGGGTATCAACCGCGGCATACTGTGCGTTCCTTTCCGCGTCAGATTCGTTCAGCCGAATGAGAAGCGCCTCAAACAATCGCGCTGTCTTGTGGGTTAGTTTGTCTACCATTTCTTCGATCACGTCTATCTTTCGGGCTCCCGGTCGTGCCCGCTTCGGTTCTTGCGTGTGATTTTCTACGCCTTAAAAATGTTGAAAATCGCTTGGGCTCTTACGCTTAAAGCCCACCACCACCGACGCTTCATATTCACCTCCACAGCACATTTCCATCATAGAGAAAGAAGAAGACAAGAGCGGAAATGAGCCAGCCTCCCAGGGAAACAAAACAAAACAAAACACTCCGCAAAACCTGGCCTTAGGAAGTGCGTCACGACTACGTAACGAACTAGTGCTCCCACCAAACGTCAGAGGGCGCAAGCGCAAAAAAAAACACAGTTATAATCAATGCAACAGAATTGTTTTCACAAATTAATAATTATACGCCCAAATTTGGTATGTTCTTTATACATAAAAACGATTTATTCAACACACCTTACGCGATTATTTTTCTTCAGCCGTACTGTCATAAACACCATCTACCCAGCGACAAGCCCATGCATGACTGACGGCGAGAAGCTTTCGTCGCTTTCGTCAACGTCGGCTGCGTCGGCGTTTTCAAGCGTGCGATAACAGGTGAGGCACGTTTTCAAGCGAAGCTTGTTGAATTACGTGTTGTTGTTGTTGGTCTTGTTGGGTCATTTTTTCAGAAAACGGTTACTCCTGCGCGAAAAAGACACCATGCAACAAACATAGAAAGATGCACACACACACGTTGCGCTTCGTGTGTGCGAGTTTGTTTCTTACGTGGCGTCTCATTCACGCAGTTGTAACCTTTTTCTGAAGCTTGTAAGGACTGGGAGGTTCGCTAAAAAGAAAGTTTGTGGCTCTATGCGGCGGTTTGACGGGAACATTGTGCAACGTATGCAGTATAGCAAAGGCGGCACGGCGTCAAGCCGAGGCGACGCGTGCTGCGTCTGCCACGGACGCGAGCGTCTGTGCGCTGAGCATAGCTGGGCAGCTAGGTGCAAAATATCGAGAATCGTTCGCTGGGCCTCGCATGCTTCACGACGCGTTTCCCGAAGGCTCGGAACACGAATAATTCTTGGTGTGCCGGCGGCAAATCTGGACTAGCCAAGTGGCCATCATCTTCGTTTCTTCGCTAACCTTGTGCCACTAGTGCTAGCTGCCCACAAATTTTTTGACGTTTCCAATATAATTTTACCGCACAAATTTCAACTACGATTTTTCTTCCCAATGTACTGCTGATACTGCGTACGCACGAAGGTGTTCTAAAGTTTCCAGGCCGCGATACCATTGCATTACAAGGGATAGCGGCCTGGAAACTTCTGAAGATCTTTGTTCGTGGTCTTGACGTATATCTTTGTAAGTCAGAGTTTTATGGGTCAGAGATGTATCACTGGTTTTGTATTGTGCATCGATTAGCTAATCATTCAAAGGGGTTTGCTGGTAAACTTATGACGTGCACATATCTTTTTCGTAATTTGACAGCGAAGCATCCACTTACTAACATTTTCAGACCGCGCTGACGCCATGCCGTCCGGCGGTCCAAGCTACGGCAGCTACTGCTGTGTATCGTGGTGCTTCAACAATGGCAGAACCCACAAGAAGCCTGGGACGAGTTTCTTCCGCGTACCACGGGACGGCAGGTGTGTTAAAGCTTTTGTATGGTTTGCATGTCTGTAGGCTTACTGTTCGTACTAGCTAAGTGAAGGTAACAATAAAAAATCACTATTCAAGCACTTCCCCTTTCAGCTGATAGTTCATTGCCAATGCAGGATGAAAGCATGGATGCAGTATGCTGGACGCGATGATCTCCTGAGTAAGCCGGCCGGCCTATTGTACGCAACGTACAGGGTTTGTAGCGACCATTTTACTGCTCAAAGTTTCATAGACCCTGGGCACACAAGGCTTACAAGAATGGCTGTTCCCAGTGTGCAACCAGCTGCACCATGTAAGTGATTGACTGAAACTCAAATATGTGCAATAGCAGCCACTTGTATTGAATCAGTGGCGACAGTTAACCGCGAAGATCTTCGTAGCCGATGGAGAAACCTCACTATAGAAGTAACACTTGGAAAGTCTTAAATTCTGTGAATTGTGGGCTATTACCTTCCTAACAGCAGCTTTACATTTATGTCATTTTTTGATGCTCTGGACCTGCGCAACTTGTTTTGAAAGACTTTAAAGGGCTATTTCACGTTATCTTCAAGCCTGAGTGCACATGTACGTATACCTTTCATCAGTGAAAGCTGCCACTGTTGATAATTCCAAAAATCACAAATTACTTGTTTCCTAGTTGGTGCCTTCTCTTTTCTTCCACGTTCGACCAATTTATGCGTTTGAAAGAGCTGCTTAAGTTTCTCCATGCTACAAGCTTTGTAACTTGTACCAACTGCACATATATGCAGGTTCTCTGAGCGTCGCTTCAAGTAGTGACTGTGACATGGCTGCAGAAGCTGCACTGCAAGGTGCGAATGAGCTTCAGTTTGTGTTATTTTAAGCCTCTTACTGACACATTGTCGTGATTTCATTTCTTCATGACCTGCGGTAGAGGCTTCAAAAAGCGGCTCCCACACATTGAGGTCCCGATGAACAGGGTGCGTTCAGTGTCGCGATTTCTTTTTTTTTTACCCAAATTGACTGTTGACCAAACCTCTGCAGGTGGCAGCTCCCTTGTAGCTGGTGAAAAAATTTCTGCTGATTTCGTCTTGCCGGAGAAAACCTTAACCAGTCGTTCAGCTGTCACAAAAGGAACTTTTGTGGCCGGTAAGTTGTATGTTCACTTCAACACCAGAGTGGATTGATATAGAGACTTCCGCAGGCCGCTCGCAAGATTGTTCCGACAGCACTGTCCGAGGCACTGAACAAGCTTCACAAGACCCTCCAGAAGACGTCTCCGCCAACAGCTCCACGCCTGAGTGCCCTAGAGAAAATGGTGACTATGCTTTTATTGCAGCAGTTTTTAATGTGCTATTTTATGTTTAGGACATTCTGAGGAATCTATCCTCAAAAAGACACTATGTGTGCACTTACAAAATGTAAGGGTGGGCTCTCAGTGATTTTCATTTTTTTTTGTGCATTGTCAACATTGTGAATGGTTTGTTTTTAGGTAGTGGAATCGAAAACTTTGTACCACAGAAAGTTGTGCACCTTGGGTCTGAAAGGGCGAGGAAAGTGCTCGTATGGGATTAGTTGTTCTTCGCTTTTACATCAATTTTTTTTGTTTATTGCAGTGCGTTCCTGTGTGCCAGCGACAATGTCTCCATCAATGAAGTACAAGCAAACCATTAAACATCTACAAGCCAAAGTAGCAGCACAGCGGAAAACTATCAAAAGACTGCAGAGACAGCCTCACCAAGCACCGTCATCGACTTCGAAGGCCCTTGAAGTTCCCCGACCGCACGTCACCGAGGAGGTTTTTAAACTTCTTTCTGCACATGTTCGCTTGAGGCCCAAATGCAAGGGCAAGCGGTTTCCCGTGTGGTTCAAGAAATTCGCTCTTCACTTAAACTTCCGAGGTCACGAGCATACCGATTTCTGGCTCCATATTTTTCTTTGCCCTCCCGGCGTTCATTAAGGAGGTGCCTAGCATATGTAAAGTTGACTCCAGGCATAATTCCAAGAATCCTTTCTTCCATTGCAACAAATACTCAAGCTTGGAATGAACGGGACCGAGTGTGCGCTTTAGGTTTCGACGAAATAGCACTCAAAAAGAATTTGTACTATGATGCTGTAAGAGACGTTGTCCAGGGTTTTACAGATGATGGCACTCATCGCACTTCAACCATCGGTGATCGAGCACTGGTTTTTCTTCTTGTTGGTGTTTCGAGAAAGTGGGTTCAACCGGTTGCTTTTACTATAGGGTACACGTCAACACCATCATCTGTTATGCATAACTCGCTGGTGTCACTCATTTTGGAGCTTAGGAGCATTAATATTGCGGTGAAAGCAGTCATTTGTGACCAGGGCTGTTGAAATGTAAGTCTCGCTAACCAACTAAGAGTGACTGTAGCAAAGCCTTTTTTTGAAGTTAATGGTGAGCGTGTATATTACATTTTTGATGTTCCGCATTTAATTAAAACAACGCGCAATAATGTCCAAGCACACAAGTTTACATTGGGGATGACATCGTTAACTAGTCGCACATTGTAAGCCTTTACCAATCCTCACATGAGTTGCGGTTGCGATTGGCTCCAAAGTTGACTGAAAGGCACGTTCATCAGAAACCTTTTTCTAATATGAAGGTCAGCAGAGCAACTCGGGTCCTCAGTGCATCAGTTTCGATTGCTATCACGACAATGGTGTATGTGAAGGTGCTGCCTGCCTCGGCCATCACTACAGCTCAATTTTGTGATCGTATGGACAGGATTTTCGATGCCTTGAACAGCTCAGTAAAAAAAGAACTTCACAAAAGCTGCGGCATGCAATCATGAAAAATGATTCAGAGCTGATTGACTTCCTCCGAGGCCAGCTTCCCTGGATTGCATCATGGCAGTTTGTTGGCAGACGTCAACCACAAACCATCGTAGGTTGGCAAATTACAATTCAGGCAATTTGTCAACTATGGGACGACCTCTCCAAAAATTACAATTTTGAATACCTGTTAACACGCAGGCTTCAACAGGATCCTCTGGAGAACATATTTGGCCACATTAGGCAAAAACAGGGTTGCGACACCAACCCCAATGTAGCACAATTTATTTGTGGCCTGAAGCACATCTGCATAAGAAAACTCTTCAAGCTGTCAGAATACGGAAATGTCGAGTATGATGAATGTGACCTCCTCCAGGAGCAGCTCTCGCCATTCTCCCTCACCAGTGCGTCTCTTGTGGATAATGAGGAGTGTGCACAGCCTGACGACTTTCCCGCTCTAGACGATCTCTCTGAACTTGCGACAAACATTCACTCCCATATTATCGATGACTCCGCTGCATATTATGTAGCTGATTTTCTCATCAAACACTTCCTTCGGAATGCATGTGACGGTTGCAGTTGCCCACAGTTACTGAAAGACCACAGTGAGACGCTTAAGGGTACCCACCAGTATTTCACAATGCTCAAAGCATACCACGTCCCCAGCAAACTTTTTGGGAATCTCACTGTGCCATCAGAAGCAGCTTTTGCATACGTACAACAACTTGATTCTCACTTTCTTGCCATAATTGAGGCCACTGCACATCACCTGAAAGTGTGCGATGTTTTGTATCACCATCTGTCAAGTGTTGGCGATTTTCATTTCTGCTCTGCTGGGTGTCGCGCGAAGTTTCTGAAAATGTTTTGCCGGGTTCGTTTATGTTGGCATGTGCGTTTTGTGAACCGAAACTTAGATAGGGTTAGGTTCCAGTCTTCAATCTCTGGCATACAGCTTGACAAGTTCAAAGGTTAGCAATTAGCGGCGGGTTTACACTAAAGTATTCGGGTTGAGCCGAATCCTGCAATAGCTTTGTTATGTTATTACTTCGTTACAGCAGACTTCATTATGGTCTTATATGCTTATATTCAGTTCAACTGGACTAACCACTCCTTCGTTGCATTCATTGTTTTGGTTACCCGCTATGAGGAGTACGAACACTGTGTATTCGCTCGAAGTGATTTGCATAACCTTAAAAAGAATGTTGGGTATCCTGTCTGTATTTTTTGTAGCAAATACGGGCGAACTGTACACTTTACTGTGGGTCGCTTGGTCACTGTGTATGCTTTATTTCTTCAGCTCAAGTAATATATCGTTAACAAAACCGCTTGTTGAAATGTCTTCGAGCGGGTAAGGAACACAGTATGAAGTGGGCACGGTTCATGTTATCACGCTTTTCGTATTTTAGCTTCTCATCAACCTCCTCATCTTGCCCATCAAAATTTTCAAAAGAATACCCAAACTTGTAGCGTTTGATGGGGCTGCGGACGCTGCCATTTTATTTTTATATAGCTTGTGAGTGATAACGTACGATGTAGAGCCTTTGTGAAAAATAATGAGCCAAAGTGGTTTCCTTCTGCTATTTATTAGCCCTGTAATACCGCTCTCGTAGCACCAATTAAAGTCCACCATTCTGGATAAAGTGATGACTACAATCTATTTCAGCTCGCAAGCGTCACAGCAACACCCAGACGCAAATCGCTTGGGATCTTAAGTTTTTGATGAAGGCGACGCATAACAAAAGCCACAAGACCTGCCAGTGCTGTAGCATAAAGTTTGTCTTTCACGTAGTGAGCAAGCTGCAAAGCCCTACCTTTCTGAGGACAAGCAGGCATCAAGTCTGCTTTTTTTCATTTTGGACTAGCTGTTCTTAAGCACAGCCAGCACACTGCACCTTTGCCTTTCTGCTATATTGTGTCGTGTGGTTTCTGTGCGCTCTTTTTTTCTATGCATTATTTCGGTTAAGCCCAGGCGTGATTTGCGACTTCATTGTTGTGTATATGTCACTTCTTCCTTCTTCATCAGCATTGTGCGCTGTGTTTTTGCCATAGATCCTTACTTACCCACTGGCCCGGTGTGTCATACTTCACCAGCTTCTCGGCTTCTGCCAGCTCTAGCGATGTGTGCGTTGTCTGTGTTCTCTATGTATTTGTTACAATATTTGTTACAATTTATTTGTAAGGCGAGATGCATTTGTTGTCTACCTTTGTCATATTGTGCTTTTTATATTCTCATACTCTACCTTGCCTTTGAATAAAACATTGCGGATGCTCTGTTTCTTTGACTGATATATACATTGATCACTTGTTCCAAAAGAAAAACACAAGCGCAATGAATAAAACCGTAGTGAATTATCATTACCTGCATCTCTTTTTATTATAACTTAATCGAAATAAAAATTACGTCACGACCGATTCGCACGAACCACTGAACAAAACAAAACAGGGAATCGCTAAATCAAAACAACCTACAAAAACTATCCATTTGGGCGATGAATAGTGGTCTGAAATCATGAACTTTCGTCATAGCCAAACGTCGGTTATGCAAAGTAATTCAAAATTTGCGCCAGTGAAACCGAAACCGGAAGCGCACGCCACTTGCCCTCACCAACCACTAGGTGTGCTAGGGTCGATTGGGCCGCTGGGGTCTACGGGAGTGTCCACTCTTCACCTTTTTTTATTTCTCTGTGTTTCCGTGTCTCCGTCTCCTACTGCTGAAGTTGTGTCGCGTTCATCGGCAGCTCCATGGGACGAGGAGGCACCAGAGGATGGGGTCTCTGCGGGGTGTCCTCCCATTCGCTTGAGGATTTTGTTCAGTGTCTGTTGTAGCTCCTCAATTTTTCGCGTTGATTTTTCTCTCTGCTTTCTAGCCTTTGCCAGCTCTTGTCTAAGTTCCCCATTCTCGTTCCCCGTGTTCTCCATCCTCGCCGCCAGGCCGGGATCGGTAGCCGCCCACAGGTGGCTTAAGAGATGGTGCACCTGCACAGAGTCTGCCTTTGTTCCCGTGACTATGTCGCACCAGGGTATTTTGCGCGGCCCCTTCTGTTTCCCGCCTGGTGTGGCCCTTCCTATGCCTTGTTGGGGGTGGTGTCGGTTCTTGCTGTGGCTTCTGCTCCGACTCCGACTTCTGCTCGTACTACAACTTTTGCCCCGTCTTTTACCAGCGAGTGGGATCGGGACTGGTTGAACGACTCATGACCTGTTGGGAGCGGGTTCTGGATCTCGAGCGACTAGGGCGGCCTCCTTCCACCGCACCAGCATTGCTATCCGATGGTGACGGGGTTCGCTTTTGAAAGTCTCTGAATCTGGCCTTCCTCCTTCTATGATATGTGCAGCACCTTGTATTTAGCCTTGCACATCCGAACGGCCGTAGGGCGCACTTCACCACATATTCGGCGCTGGGCGTACACTCGTGTCCATTGATGGGGTGTTTTAAGCTGCAAATTGAACACTGTTTGATATCTGGTCTTGGATACACGTCAGGTTTGTGGCCAAGCCTGCCGCATTCCTTGCAGAAGTCTATCTGTTTCCGGTACAGAGACACTGTTGTCATAACGTTGTTGAAATAAACCCACGTAGGAACTTTGTTTCTTTCTTGGAGCAGTATCACGTTAGTCGTACTGCCGAGCCCCTTCGTATACGTTAGAGAGGGGTTTCTTGTGTTCACCAGTGCTTCCACGAGCTGATCTTAATTGTATTTAAGAGGTGCATTGCTTATAATTTCTTTTGTCATATGCTTAGGCGCCGAAACGTATGCGTTCGTTTCGTAACTCTTTCCGTTGATAGTCAAAACCTTTATCTTGGTGATTTTCATCGCTGTGCTTTCCTCCGGTGGGCTTATCACCAAAATCTTTTGCGTGGGGTTGGGGCAGATTTTGATCATCTCGTCGTCATCCACTCCTGCTCCATTGCGTATCGCCTCATCAAGACTCACACCGCACGTGCTCCTTATATTCAGCCCGTCCCTCAGTCGAACAATTACCTTGATATCATCCCTGGGCAGTCTGCGCATCTTGCTTGCTCGTAGAAACTTGCCGACGATGCTTCGGTGACCTTGGCGCATTGGGCTTTGTGAACGGGCGTCTTCTTGTCTCACCACCTTGTTTTGGCTCGCACGTCCTCTCTTTTTTCCGTGTAACTTCAATCCACCTATCCGCAACGCTGTCAGCGTCTTCATCTTCACTCGTGGAAACGCTTCTTGTTGGTTCAGTTCTGTAGTCAGTGGCTTCTCCTGTCCCAACCTCGTCTAAGTCCATCTCGGCTGTTCTTTCAGTCTTCGAGTTCGACGCGGTATGCGCCAGGCCCAACCACCGTTAGGCCTAGACGCTCACTCGTATGATTCTTGCCGTTTACGAGCCTTAATGCTCGTAGAGCTCACGCTCACCCAAAAAGCTGCTATCCATGGGTTTGCGATGACTTGATCAGTCCGAGGATGTACCACTTTCTGGGGTAGAGTTCGAAAAACCTCCGGAAACATTCACAAATCGATGGAGCCGATGTGACATGCGTTTGCTCCCACTGGCGACCGAAGCGCCTCTCCTCAGGTAGGGAATAAAATAAGAGCACACACCATTGAGGGAATACTCATTTGAAGTGTTCTCAACCTTTGGTCCGGGCTACCCAAATTAAGTATTATTTCTTGGAGGGCAGTATATATATTAAAGACAACAAGTGCTTATAATTTTTTGGACAGCACATTTTAAGGCATCACCATACGTGCGACGTTCGCATAATGCTGGTTTTCGCAATATGTCGTAACGAAGCCAGTTTTCGATGCGGTGTTATGATCAGTTAATAATATTAGAAAGCGACTGAAATTAGTACGCACAATCTGTTATGACTTGAGTTTCGCCATCAGTGAGTGCGCCGTGACACCATAAAGGGGACTTGTGGCGACATTAACAGTTAAGCTGTCACACTTCACTGTTGTATAATTTACAAACATGGTCACATGCCGAGAACAATTAAGCCTTAAGTAGATATACGGTAATGACTAAAAAAAACTTTCCACCGTGGTATAATGGCTAAGGCACTCGGTTGCTGACCCACAGGTGGCGTGATCGAATCCCGGCCGTGGCGGCATCATTTTTGATGGAGACGAAAAGACATGAGCCTTGGGTGCTGAGATTTAGGTTCATGATTAAGAACCCCAGGTGGTCTAAATTTTTGGACCCCATCGCTATGGTGTCTCTCATAATCATATGGTGGTTTTGGGACGTTCAACCCCGAGAAGTATTATTATTAGTAGTAGTAATATCCAAAAAAAGACGTGTCGAACAAAGACTCTTTACACGACGTGTAGTACATTATTGTCTACAACTCTCACGGTGGCTACTTTTTTCGCTTTTAAGACAGAGGTGACCGCCTTTCTTCTAATTCTTATTGTTTTGAACGACGTGTTACTTACATCCTAAAACCCCGAACTATTCAACAGCACAAGAAATATGCGATAGCAAATATGTGAAACAAGTGTATCAACAATTTCTGGCTCAAATAAGACTGTGATCCATTCACGTACTTACCTACTTACCTCAGTAAGATATCTTGCCTGTAGCTTTACGTTCTGCTTCTTCATCCTAGATCTGGAACTGGTGAACAGCTTCGTGAGTCGAGACATCTTGACTGCCGGAAGTCAGGGCAACAGTGAAGGAAACAACGAGGCGGCCATGGCGGTCATCATGAGTTTGCTGGAAGCGGACGCTAGGCTTGGTGGACCAGTGGACTTCAGTGGCATGACATGGCCCTTGCCTTGGAACACCCGTTCACAGTCCTGTTTACACGAACCTTTCGCGAACCGTTTCTCGCGTCGAACAGAGAAGAATGCAGCATCTATGGACACTCATGCGAAGACATTGCATCTAGCCTGTATTCACTCCGAAGTGTGTGCACGTTACCGCATAGAACTCGAAGTCACGCTTCGGCAAAGACCGAGCCCAGCAGGAAACGTTTCGAAGAACTGGCGTCCATATCTTCCAGCGTGGTTTGTGGTAAACCACGTGGCGTTCTTGTCGTAAAGTGCTGGTTTAATTATTTAAGCTTCCTGTGCTTTGACATCGAGTTATGCTTCTATACGGCGATGTCGGTTGTGCTCCACTATTTTCCAGTCCACAGATTGACGTGGGACCATGTCATGCAGCTGCTTCGCAAGCGTCGTTAAGATCCACTGTATACCGTTGGTGCACATTCCCTGAATGCGTAAACGCACGCATTTGTAATCGCAGTACCCAAAAAGTTTAACTAAGGTGCGCTGTGACGAAACACAGTGCTGACAGTGGTAGAGATCACTTGCAATCGGGCTGGAGCACGTTAGAAGCTTCTTGTACAGTACTCGTAGAACAGGCAAAACAAGTGTCTGATTTACCTCGTTTCTGTGTCGTCTTCTTTGCACAGCGTCAGCCAATGCCCATACTATGAGCCCTCGGAACCGTGTGATCTGATGCGGGCTTTGGCAGACACGCAGTTGGAAGTGATAGAGGTATGACGCGTAGACGCATCATGTCATATTCGATAAGCCTAGTCCTCGTCGCCATTTTGGCGGCATTATGTGAGCTGTGATACAACGGAATATACCGAAACATCACTCTATTTGCGGAAATCGGAGGTAAATAAAGCTAAAACCAAGCAACAGTCTGAGTCACGCTATTGTGTATGTTTGAACAGTGTACTTGAATCACGTTGCGTTTTAATCACGATGATATTAACGATAATTGTGAAGGATTTGTTCATGTCATAAATTTCACAAGAAAGAGGAGATATGCAGCCAACCAAAGTGAGCGATGATTCTGTGTTCGCCATAATGTGTCCGTTGTGACGGTTTTATAATAAAAGAAACAGCGCAATAATATTTTATATTATTGTATATAACAATATATATAGCAACTGTGTTCGTAGAATAAAAAACCGAATATGCGAATATTTGTGTCAAGATCAAGGTCATTACATGATGTCACGATGTTATTGTTTCGTGGCCTATTGCATTAAAGTTGTTCGCTTTCTCCTGTTCAAAATACATGGGTTTGAACGATTATGACATGTTTGTTGCTGTTGTCGTCACTCTTGTACACTTGTGCTATTGGAGGGTCGTTTGTTTGCGTGAGCTACGCGACGAGTAATTCTGTGACAGAAAAGGAAGGTGTTTCTAGTAAGCCTGACTCTGGGTACTCATCACACAGGTAACACAGGACTCCGATTCGAAGCATTCTACTTAGCGATGGCTTGGGTATATGAAACTTCATTCCGAAATGTTCACGTGGAAGTGTGTGCTACAAAGCAACCCAAGGTTGCTACTTTCTTAATCAGTTCGGTTATCGGTGAGCCTTGTTACAGCGAGTGAGTTCTGTGGAAAACCGCAAGGTAGCAAAATCTTATGTAAGGAAAAAATGACAGCCACACATTCTTTATACGAACCTACATGGAAATCCACAAGGATTTCTGAGAAAAAAGATCTAGTAGAAGAAAATTTTGTCCTGGTTTCCTGACCAGGACGAATTTTTCTTCAACTAGAACAATTTCGTCTACGTACTCTTATTCTTTTATTAATGCGAGAGAGAGATATATGAACAAAGGAGAGAGGCAGGGAGGTTAATCAAGCTAGGACTTCGGTGATTGGGCTACCCTACTGAACCAGAAAGACATGGCAGAAAAATGGCTCACATGTTCAAATATCTTCGCTAAAAGAAGGTTCGCCTATCTTCTGCAATTGGGCTTTTTAGCCCAATGGGTGGCTGAGACATTCCACATAGGAGTGTGGCACTATGGGTTTGAAACTCAGCATAGCCTCGAATTTTTCCGTTATTTTATACGTCAATTTATCTTTAGCGCATTAATAAGATTGAGAAATAAGCACGTCCTGCAAACTTGGATATTTAGCCCAGTGGGTAAGACACTCGCCTTTGGAGCGTGGGGCCTTAGGTTCCGAACTCAGTGCAGCCTTGCAAGTTTTCCTTTATTTCATACGTGAATTTCTTCATGACGCATTCAAGAGGTTCAAAAATATTGATGTTGTGCACTCAATACCACTGGTTAAGTCACTCGCCTCTGGAGTGTGAGCCAGTAGTTTCGAAACTCAACGCATTCTACAAATTATGTTTTGTAAGATATATATATTGTGAGACGACGTCAGGTACGAAGGAGCGACCGTTTTATTGTCAACCCAGACGCGCGAGCCAGCAACCGAACAAGCAGCGAGCGGCTACGATGATGATGATCACGGTGCTTTGTATGCGCAGGTGAAAGTGAAAATGATGAGCAACACAATCAGCGCTCACACTATTTCCCCCCTACACGAAAGCGGTCTGCAAGACGTTCATTTAGTAAGTGTATGAGCGCCGGATGTAAGGTTTCAGGCGAGACACATGGACGATCTCGGTCCCGCGACGACGGCGATCAGAAGCCGAAGTAACCGGAGCGACGCGATAATTTACGGCCGATGTTCGTTCAAGCACGGTGTAAGGACCCAGGTATCTGTGAATGAATTTTTCACAGAGGCCGGGTGTGCGAACAGGTGTCCAGAGGAGCACTTCGTCGCCTGGGTAGAATGACACAACTCGACGTGTCGCATCACAACGAACTTTTCGCTGGGCCTGAATGGTAGAGGTGTTGGCGCGGGCGATTGTGCGGCAGTGGTTGACACGGGCAGCGAATTCTTCCGGAAGGGACGCAGATGGGACAGAAGGCGTGGACAAAAAGCTGGTGTCTAGAACAAAAGATGGTGCACGGCCATACACAAGAAAAAACGGGCTGTAACTTGTAGTGCGTTGTAGGGCAGTGTTATAGGCAAACGTGACGAAAGGTAGTATTGTGTCCCAGTTCTTGTGATCGGGTTGGACATACATAGAGATCATGTCTGACAAAGTTCTATGAAAACGCTCAGTAAGACCATTTGTTTGCGGATGATATGCCGAGGTGGTCTTATGGATTGTGTCAGAGGCCTGTAAAACTTCAGCGAGCACACGAGAAAGAAATGTCTTGCCACGGTCACTCAGGAGAACACGAGGGGCGCCGTGGCGCAGGATAATGGCACGCAGAACAAAGTCGGCTACTTCGCTGGCAGCTCCAGTAGGAAGAGCTGCCGTCTCAGCGTAGCGAGTAAGATGGTCTACGGCAGTAACAATCCAGCGGTGACCGGCGGCGGTAAGCGGAAGGGGTCCGTATAAGTCTATGCCGACGAACTCGAAGGGAGCGGATGGGCACGGGAGAGGTTGTAGAGGGCCGGCGGGAAGAGATGTCGAACGTTTTCGGTGCTGACATGATGAACAGGAAGTGACGTACCTGGAAACACTAGTGGAGAGGCCAGGCCAGAAGCAGCGAGTCTTAATGCGATCGTAGGTTTTATGAAAACCCAAGTGGCCAGCCGTCGGGTCGTCATGAAAGGCTTCTAAGACTTGGAGTCGAAGTGAGCGAGGTATGACCGGGACCCATCGGCTACCGAGAGGATGGTAAGTTTGTCGAAGTAGCGTTCCGTCATGAAGTTTGAAACGCGTGAGTTGTCGTCGCAAGCGGCTGTTGGGAGCACGAGATGAGCCGGTGAGCCGATCGATGATTGTACGGCAGTATGTGTCTGCACGTTGGAGCGAGGTGAGGTCTGCGGATTGAAGGAAGTCATCCGGTGCAGTGGGCTCGATGGGACTAAGACTGGTCATCTGCTTGGTCTCTTGGCTGGGAGGTGCTGCGCAGCAGGTAGATGCGTCATGATTTTGCAACAGCGGACAGCGTGACAAAGCGTCGGCATCTTGGTGTTTGCGACCCGACCGGTATGTGACACTGTAGTCATACTCCTGCAGTCGGAGCACCCAACGACCGAGGCGTCCTGACAAGTTTTTTAATGATGACAACCAACAGAGCGCATGATGATCCGTGACGATCGTGAAGCGGCGGCCATACAAATAGGGGCGAAATTTTTGCACGGACCATACGATAGCGAGACATTCCTGTTCAGTGATGCTGTAATTGCGTTCCGCTGGGGAGAGAGTACGGCTCGCGTAAGCCACGACTTGCTCTTGTGAAGCCTGGTCACGCTGCAGCAGGACAGCGCCGATTCCGTGCCCACTTGCGTCAGTGTGTAATATAGTAGGGGCTGTGGGATCAAAATGGCGAAGAACTGGCCCTGACGTGAGGCATCGCTTCAGGGTCTGGAAAGCAGCTTCACAGTCATCTGTCCAAAGAAATGATGCACTTGTGGTCAGGAGTTTGTGAAGAGGAGCCGCGATAGTGGCAAAATCACGGACAAAACGGCGGAAGTAAGAGGCTAAGCCGAGGAAGCTGCGAAGGTCTTTGAGCGTGGTGGGCTTAGGAAAGTGCAGCACAGCGGCCACTTTGTCGGGATCAGGTTCGATGCCAAGCTTGCTGACAACGTGGCCTAACACTTTGATGCTGCGGCTCGCAAACCGACACTTCTTGGTATTTAGCTGGAGACCGGCTTTGGCTAGACATGTGAGCACCTCGTCTAGACGTTCTAGGTGTTGCGAGAAGCTGGATGAAAAGATGACGATGTCGTCCAGGTAACAAAGACAGGTCTTCCATTTTAGGCCACGCAGCACCGTATCGATCATCCGCTCAAATGTGGCTGGGGCATTGCAGAGCCCAAAAGGCATCACATTGAATTCGAAGAGACCATCAGGAGTAGCAAACGCTGTCTTCTCTTTATCAGACTCATGCATCGGGATCTGCCAATACCCAGATCGTAGGTCGAGACTTGAGAAATATTCTGCACCCTGTAAGGTGTCAAGTGCATCGTCAATTCGAGGCATAGGATATACATCCTTGCGCGTAATTTTGTTTAGTGCCCTGTAATCAACGCAAAATCGCACTGATCCGTCCCTTTTCTTAACTAGGACAACAGGAGAAGACCAAGGGCTTGTGGAAGGCCTGATAACGTTGCGTGCGAGCATGTCATTGACTTGTTCCTCGATGACCTTGCGTTCTGAAGACGACACGCGGTAAGGGCGACGGCGGATAATACGAGAACCGTCTGTGGCGATGTGATGAGAGGTCACCGTAGTTTGACCTAAGCCGTCCGAACAAACGTCAAAACAAGTCTTGTGTTTTGTTAAAAGGGCCATTAAGTCATTAGTTTGCGTTGGAGTGAGATATGGACTCAAAGTGGCTTTAAGCGCATTAGATGAGCCTCCTGGTGGCGTACACTTAGCGACTGACGGCGGAGACGATACAGTGACGACACATACCGGTGCTATGTCGATAAGGCTGGCAACAGTGGACCCCTCTGGCAGTAGTTGTGGCTCTGTTGTCGTGTTGTAGGCGGTGATACTGGCATGACCACGCGAAAACCGCACTAGACAACATGCGATGGCGATTCCTCGGAAAATGCAGCGCTGATCGGGGACAACCACTGCGTCACCGTCAATGGTATCGCTGGATCTAATGGTGAGGATACGTTCTTGGGCCGGGGGCAGTACAAAGTCTGCAGCTGCAACAAGGTGAGGCGACGAAAAATCGTAAGCACTAGAATTTTCAGTGTCCGTAATGCGAATAACGGGCGGACCACACGAAATGACAGCGGAAGCGGCTGACAGGAAGTCCCAGCCCAATATAATCGGATGAGCACATGAAGAAAGCACAGCCAATTGTATATGGTGACGAATTCCGTCGATCAGAACACGAACAGTGCATTGTCCAATAGGGTAAATTCTATTTTCATTAGCACCACATAACACCGGACCAACATATGGAGTTTGCACTTTTCGTAGACGATGACATAGTTCGCGATCAATGACCGAAATGGCTGCTCCAGTGTCCACGAGTGCGTCAACCGAAATGCCTTCTACACAAACAGTTAGTAAATTTGCAGGGCGCGCAGGAGGAATTGGGACACTTCGACGACAGGCAGTTTCTCCTCCAAAAACTGCAGCTGCTAGTTTTCCGAGTGGCTGTCGAGGGGCATCCGGGCAGAACGTAAAGGCGAAGTAGTACGGCGGAAGGGCGATGGTGAACGACGGCGGGGTGAGCGGGAAGAACGAGGTTCACCGTGGGACAAAGGAGGCGAAGGCGAACGTCGTGACGAGGGAATGTAGGTTCCTGGAACGTAGGGGTCAGACCTCGCAGCCCGGTCACTCTCGTACGAAGAATAACCTCGTCGTTCATCTTGCTGGCGCCGACGGCAAAAGCGGGAGATATGTCCTCTTATGCCACAGTAGTAACAGACGGGGCGCGTAGGGCGCCAGGCAGGAAAGTGTGGTTGTGGTGGTGCCTTGGCTGCCATCGCGGCCAAATGGTCGTATACGACGTCCGTAGTTACAGGTGGAGTAGGTGGAGGAGGCCGTGACACGACTTCGGCATACGTAGGCACATGTAAGGGCACAGGAGGCGGGGCACGTGCGACGCTCGTCATCGACGCCAATTCGTCCTTTATAATTTCCCGCAGGTTAGGAGGGGGTGAGCGGGCAGGTGAAGTCGGTGCGCTGGCAGGAACAAGGCTGTGAAGTTCCTCTCTCACTATGGTGCGAATTAGAGCTCGCAGCTCATGCTCGCCAGTAAGACGAGTGTCATAGGAGGCGTGTGGAAGGCGCATTGAGTAAAGTGCGTCCAGGCGCTGGCAGGTGGTAATAATGTCCTGAACTGTTGTCGGGCTCTGCATGACAAGAGCATTAAAGGCGACGGAGTTGATGCCTTTCATTACTTGCCGAATACGATCGGCCTCCGGCATGTCCTTTTGGGCGCGGCGGCAGAGGGCCAGAACGTCTTCAATGTACGATGTGTACGATTCGTCAGGCCCCTGGATGCGGGTAGCGAGCTTCTGTTTAGCTACCTCAGAGCGTCCTGTAGAAGTGCCGAATATTTGACGCAGCTGCACCGTGAATGCTGACCAATCAGGAAAGTCGCGTTCGTGGTTATGATACCACGTCTTAGCAACCTCCTTCAGATAAAAGGGTACATAGCGCAGCTTATGTGCCTCATCCCAGTAATTGCAAGCACTGGTACGGTCGTAACTGTCCAGCCATTCTTCTACGTCCTCACCGCGAAGGCCAGAAAACACTGGAGGGTCTCGTTGCGAGGTACTCACGGTGTGGAGAGGCCCAGCAGGCTGAGCGGGTGGTGCGAAGAAGGCGGCAGGGGGTGGGTCGTTTTGCGCCATCACTGTTGGCAAGCACAGCCGTCGACCTGATCGGAGCTCCAGAGGTGACCGGTAGTGCACGAGGACTTGGGAATCACAGCACGCTCCACCACTTGTGAGACGACGTCAGGTACGAAGGAGCGACCGTTTTATTGTCAACCCAGACGCGCGAGCCAGCAACCGAACAAGCAGCGAGCGGCTACGATGATGATGATCACGGTGCTTTGTATGCGCAGGTGAAAGTGAAAATGATGAGCAACACAATCAGCGCTCACAATATATATATATATATATATATATATATATATATATATATATATATACATATATATATATATATATATATATATATATATATATATATATATATATATATATATATATATATATATTCAGTGCAATTTGTATTACGTGGCAAAGAGGTGGAAGGGTGGACAGACACCTTTAATCATCAAGTTGGCTCTATGCCATCGACGTAATAGAAGCTCTGCTCAAAGTCTCCTTTTAGAGTAGTGCACACTAAAGTTGAGCCGCTATCACAAAATTTCTTACAACAAATCTTACGCTTATTAATCACCTCGAGCCTGCAGTTTGTAACCTTGGGACATCTGCATATTTACTTGCACTGTATTCCCCGTTTTCTTACTCGACTAATAAAGATTGATTGATGGCTTGACTTACTGTTCGTCAAACCGCGCAAAGACGGACCTCCTGCGCGTATAGGAGCCTCCCGAGCAGAAGCTTCCCCTGATGCTTTGGCTTTCCCACACTGCATGTGAAAAAACCAGTTGAAAAAGTCAGGATCTTATCACCCCTGATAAGGCTAAACTTTTGTCTGACGTCACAACTTGCAACGAAGGATATACTGTGCGTTTATATTAGATTCTACATAGATGAAGCTTTCCCTGATGTGTTTGCTATCCCGCAATGCATGTCAAAAAACAATCGAAAACTTGTAGCTCTTATCACCCCTGATAAGGCTCAACATTTGTCTGACGTCATCAGATTTTGTTAGCCATGCCTGACATATGTGAAACAAAAAGATGCAATATTAGGTCCACCTCTTCAAGGTGTGAAGTCAAACAAAAGTTGAGCCTTATCAGGGGTGATAAGGGCCTCAACTTTTTCGGATGTTTTTTTTTACATTCTTGCGGAAAGCTAACGCATCAGGATATGCTTCAGGTAGGGAAACTAAATGTGCACAAAATTTTTCATTGCATGGTGTGACGTCAAACAAAAGTTGAGGCTTATCAGGTGTGATAAGAGCATCAACTTTGCCATTGTATTCCTATTCATTGCCGTTGTATTCCTATTAAAGTTATTATTAATGTTTTCTCATTGTTATTCCTGTTAGGACTTGTATAATAATTGACAGTTAGTTCATGTTATTGTGTGTATGGAAATTGTACAAATTTGTGTATGTATTTCCTTTATGCTCCCCTTACACAATGCCCTGTTGGGTCTGTAAGGTATTTTGAATAAACAAATAAACAAATAAATAAATAAATAAATAAATAAATAAATAAATAAATAAATAAATAAATTACTACATTGCGCTTGGTCAAAAACAGCCTATGGTATCATAAAAAAATTTCTCTTGAAACTCAAACCGAAACATTTATCCTTTATTTTATTTGCAACTCTCGATTTTTTTTCGGGCATCAAGGTAATTTCTCGCTGAAACCGACGTCGCCGACACCGGTATTTCTGCGAAATGAGCTCCTTATAATGCTATTGCAGTAATATATTGCCTTATTTATGTTGCACCACTCGACAATGTCCGCATGTGCACCGGGTGTTTTAAGAAATGTGTCCAAAATCCTCAAAAATCAAGAAAATTCGATATTTGCTGTAGCACTCCGAACGTTAATATGAAAGTTAACTTAGTTACTCTTCAAAAGTTCAGATATAGCGTTAACGTCATGAGAAAATTGAAGTTTTTCATGCAAAGAACTCCTTTGAGTAATGGAAAAGTCTGCTTCCAGTAAATGTTGTGGCATAATAAAATGAACCAAATATTGTGATTTTTCACTGTTGAAGTTTGTTGAGCTTCATTATCACTTCCCCCCTTTTTTTCTCGGAAACCACGCGTGTTTGTTTATTTATTGTTCATTTTTCAATCAAACGCTCTCGATGTCGCGTACCGTAGTAAAGGACAGTTTTAGTACTGCGTACGCTGCGTACGTGGCGGCGTTGCGTACGTAAGGACGCCACGTTCTGCGTAGTGCGCATGCGCAGACCGCAACGCGCACGTATCGCGTTACGTACGCAGCTGCCACGTACGCACGCATGAGATGCGTGCGTGCGTACGTATGAGCTGATCGCGCCGCTCTCGAACAAGTTCGCGAATGCGCGAGACTTCGTTTCGCAAAATGGCGGCATCGAAGGCAAGCACAGACCGGCTCCGTGGCTTAAAATATGGCCATTATCTGGCTATAACACTTGGATTGGCTCACATTGGCTGTCAACAACACGTGCTTCTATTTTGATCTACCAGATGACGCAACAAGCTTCACGCTTGTTACGTACGCGGGTACTACGGCGTACTAAAAGCCGATTAGTGGCAAACGATGCCCCGTAACGCAAGGCGCTTGCGTGATGCGTACGTAGCACCATTCCGCAGTACTAAAACTCTCTAATGATGACGGGGAGTACGTACGTTTGAAAACTTGTTGCTTTAATTACGCTTCTCCCCACCAACCAGCGTTCCACAGCTCAAAGTGGGCTGGGAGAGCCCATCGGCGTCTGCCGCAAGCACGCGTCGGCTGGAGTATCGGTAGAGACGCCGCCGACACACGCAGACCATATCATGTGGGGGTGTACTCGAAACCCACCACCTAATTCTCTACACATTAATAGTAAGGAGCAGTGGGAGGCTGCTATGTGCAGCTCGGCGCCCGAGGTCCAGGACCAGATCTTGGATTGGGCCAAGAGGGTAGCGGAGACCTACGCTGGGTAGGCTCCTCTGACACTCCACCACTGCACCTTTCCCTCTTGGGATAAATAAAGTTTTTTTCTCCTCCTCCTCTACTCTGCTCGGGCAGCTCGGCATAGCACGGTCCTAAGATCCCCAGATGAAACTCTACCTGTGTGCACACACTATTCGGTGCGCGACAGCAGCGCCACTTCTAGCTACCGCAGCCGTCAACTCTCTCAGGCAGCCGCTTGCGGCAGCGCTACGCAACACCACCGAGTCAAAGAACACTTTTGCCGAGTTTTCAAACGTTGGTCATTGCTGGTCAAGGAGGTTTAAAAAAATAGCTGGAGTGGAATTTCTCGCAATGCTTTTGTCAGCAGTAGGGAAGCCAGCCCTTGCCCCCAAAGATCTCAAAAGCATGATATTTTTGGGTTGTGTCCACTTAGACGTCAAGCGGCTTCCATTTGTTAGTCTAAGGCTACGTTAATTGTAAATTAAAAGATACACTCTAAAAAAAGAGTGAGTAAAAAGGGTGTCTTTTTGTCCCACAACAATAATCGTCATCTATATTGCGTTCCATCCTTGCGCTATCGCCCCGCGCCCGGTACATTCCGCTCACGATCGACATGCCCATTATCAGGGTTACATTGCGTTCTCGATAGGAAAGTGGCCAGCACCGAGTTTTCAAGAAAGGAAGCGCACGCAAGCCTGATGACGATTATTGTTGTGGGACAAAAAGACACCCTTTTTACTCGATATTTTTTTATAGTGTAGTTGTTTCCGAAAAAAAATAATTCGCAGAGACTAGTAACGGTGACTTAATCTCCAATAAAATTTGCCTTGAACTCAAGCTTCCTAAAGAAAACAAGTAACACAAGAACGCACTTTAAGTACTATCTGTCCTGAGAAGGTTGCTTCATTACACTCGTTGGGCGTGTGAGGAAAACGCTCCTTCTCAATCGCCAAACGCTAACTCAATATGCCCCTAGTAAGATGGCTACCGTGGCCGCCGTTTTATGGTTGGCGCGGCTATTTGTGGGCAAGAATTTCTACTCCAGCATTTTTTTAAACCTTATTGTTGCCGGTAAATTCAACTTCGCAAAAGTTATTTGCGTAAAGAAATAACACCACTTTTTTTGGTTTTTGCGTGGTCACGCGAAAACAAGTAATAGTATGAACCATTAGGTAATAACACACTTTTATTGTTGAGAATGTGGTTTAGGTTTTCTTAGGGCATGCATGGAAACACGCATAACATCATACAGTTAATATTAACTCAGTGCATAACATGACGCAAAAAGTCATCGAGATTCGAGCGGTCCAGTGGCACTCAGGCGCGAATTTTTGGCTCTACGCACTGCTATCGCCACTAATAATGGCAGCCTCCATCCTATCATTTTCTTTGCGTTCTGGTCGAGTTCTAATGCGATCTACTGATTAGCTTTCGCTTTTCGTTGTCACACCAGGTCAAGCCGCTGTACAGCTACATGTTAAAGCATTGTCATCAAGCTTCAGCGGTGTCGAAATGCCTGCGATCAGTAAGTGCTTTTACGCGGTTTAGATAACATTTTGCCAAGGTGACCGATGACTGTTGTGAAAGTGCGTGATAATTCAGTGCTTCGCCTCTTGATATCGACCTTGTCGTGCGTTATTTTTCACATTTTTGGTGAAACTTGTCCGTTGTTCTTCTTCGTAGCGATGCTGTTTGACCGAAATTTGGTTTCTCGCAGTGCATAATGACATCGCGCTGCTGCAAGAGCCGCCTGGCAAGCGAGCGGAGAGATGAAATTGCTAGGGGACCAGGCCTGGCCGATTTTATTGCTGGTGCCATTCCTAGAGGAAGTACATTCAAGGACTACACGGGAAAGCTCAAGCGCGCGCCGGGAGAAACGGAAAGGTAACCTTTCTTGTTTTGTTCTGCTGTATACACCTGCGAACAGAAACTGCCGCTTGAGCATATGTAGGTTCCGCTAATCACTATTTTCTGTCTATATCATTGCTTTTTATGCATGCATAAATGATCTATCAAGGTTGAAGCTACCGCCATGGCTGAAGGTTGACATTCCTAAAGGAAGCCACTTTTCTCGATTGAAAGGAACGCTGCGAGGCAAGAAACTACACACCGTGAGTGGTCGCCGATTCTGCTAACATTTCTAAATACGCCTCGTTCGAAACACCTGAACATTTCTGCGTTTCGCGCTGCTTCGACATAGCCGCACTACGGTTGCTTTGACTGGCACACGTTTAACTATCGCTAGCTTTTGTCATAACTGTCCTACACGACTTTAATCGATACAATCGGACTGAACCATTTGTCTTCTCTTGTCGCTTCAGTATTGTAGAGTTAGGCGGCATTTGTAATATGTGCCCTTTCGCCATGCGAAACCGCTGCCATGAGGGTTGAGCTGTATTCACTGTATTTGTTAACGCCAGGTATGCGAAGAGGCACGTTGCCCGAACATCGGAACCTGCTGGAATGGAGGCCCAGATAATGTTGCCACAGCAACAATCATGGTGTGTAACAGTTTGCTGTGTGTTGCATGAAGTCTGCGCGAAAAGTGTGTCGGAGAAAACAAAAATTGTTGTCATTTGCAGGTCTTGGGCGACACATGCACAAGAGCCTGCAGGTTTTGTTCTGTCAAAACTGCCCGTCGACCACCTTTACCAGATCCTGAAGAACCTGAGAACACAGCTGAAGCAATTGCAGAGTGGGGCTTGGAGTATGTTGTAATAACATCAGTTGACAGAGATGGTATGCCTGCATATTTCTTGCATAGATTATGTCACATTTCTATGGATTTAAATGCTAGACACCCATGTACTCTGCGACATCAGTGCATGTCAAAAACACGAATGTTATAAATTTCCGGAGCCCTTCACAACGACATCCCTCACAATTGTATCTTGGTTTTGGAGCATCAAACCCCAACGATTGTTATTATTGCTCAGTCCACGTGAAGATGTTCTCACACACAGAAAGAAATGACACAGAGTTGCCCTGGACTGCATCTAAACATCTTGTTGCAGTAATGGCCTACAAGTGAAGAAAATATGCAATCTCCTATCATTAGCAGTCCTAATGTTGGCGCATTGCATCTATTATTCAATGAGACGGCCTACCGGGATAGGATACAATTTGCTGACAGCGTGCCACATCACCATGACTGTGTCTTACATGGTTACATAAAAAGTTCCTGTGCTTGCTGTTGTCCAGGCCAACCATCTTTTAAGCACTGATGGCTTGTAGGGCCGCATTTGCTGACTGCTTGAAGCTCTGGTGCTATCAGGCATTTATTAAATCAGTGGTGACAAGGTTGCCTTCTGCAGTGACATAAATCATGGGGGGGGGGGGGGAGTGTCAACTTAGTGGTCACAATGTTCCTTTCAGCAGAGGCTTAAATCCTGGGGTTGTGTTCAGGCTAGGGAGGGACAATCGTTGCAAGTGTCACCCTCTTAAGATTTAGTTTTCGAACATAGCAGTTGAATTTCGTGACAGTTACTAATTATGCGCTCACTGAAAAACCAACTTTGAAATCTGAAGCTAATCCAGAGCTGAAACGAAGTACGAAAGTGAAATCTGCAATTCATGTCAAACGGTACCAAGAGCACAGGGTTCCTGAAATGCTACAATTTACTTCTTGCGTGTTGGGAAATGTTCAATACGTTGCACTGTACTATGTCAACTAAACAAAGAATCCATATCATCTACTGTTGCTTATTTATGTTGATGATTTGTTGGAAGCCATTGACAATGATATACGAATTCGATTCCTTCACCATGATTGTGGTATTTAAAACAATCACTCGTGAATACCTGTAATTTGTTTGCCGTTTTTCCCTTGTTCTTTTTACTTTTTGTCTGCATTGTTTTGCAATATATTTACTGATGCCTCCCTTACTCATTTCCCTTCAATGGGCCTGCAAGGCATTTTGAATAAATAAATAAACATGCTTTACAAGAAAGATTCTCTGGGTAAATCTTGGAATATAGGCCTAGTCAGAAAACAGTTACGTCTGTTTCCTTTTACTTGATCTTGGTGGCATGTAACTGTAACATGCCAGAATAAAGAGTATCATCAAGTACATAGAACAAAGAATTGAGCTAAAGCTAAAGAAAATACGTACTTGTACTACTTACAAAAAAATTCAGAGTATTTTCATTTTACAGTTGACCCTGAATTGTGTATAAGCTAGAAATAATCTAGAAATGAGTTGCTTAATGCTGTTAGGTTAAAATATCTGGTTTGGCACTGAAGTGCATGTTTAATTTCTTCTTTTCTTTCTGACAGCATGGTTTTGATTTTTATATAATTAATAAGAAAACCTATTTTTTTGAAATAAAATGGCCACCATCACAAGATGTGTGCCCTCCCTTGCCATTCTTCTGGATATACACAACTGGCCTCTAAGGTTGGAGGTGTAACCTAAGTCAGCCTTTGTGCTTCGAGCAGTATTGCTGAAGGAGCCACTGAGAAAGAGCATAAAGGACACAATAATAAGCAATTAAAATTACAGTTGCCTTACAATCAGCAATGTAGTGACCGTAAGCTGCATACAGCAATCTTAATAGGCCACTGCTACAGGAGGAGTCAACCAAAGGGTCTTAATGGGCCACCACCCTTCATTCATATCTGCTCCTGTAATGAAAATCTGCAGGCATGGAAAGTAGCTACTCACTTATTATTTATTCTTCACCTATGTAACTAAGCAGCCACTAAGGATTCAGCGGTCTTAAATATAAAAATTTTGAAGAGAAGTTGACTGGGCCTTGCATTGCTTCACTGAGGGCATAATGCTAAAGACATCTTTTCAGCATGTGAAAGTGCAAAAGTCAATATTTTAATTAATGTTTCCAGATTCAAGGCATCTGTTTGAAAATTTTCAACATAAAAGTAAGCTAAGAGTTACTCTCAAATGTAGTTGTCACGATTCCAGAAGCCATATTTAACTTTTTGGCATTTTATCAAATGGCATTAATAACGATAGGGCTTGTTCGTACATGTCTTCAACAGGAAGTCTTCGGTTCCAATAAATGCTCCACAAAGCATCAATTAGCATTGCATAATCTGTTCATTATAGATGAGCCGAGTCAGAAATCCTGTTTTCTAACCTTGCAGTTGCAATGTTTCATTTGTGGCTTTGTAATATTTGGAATGGTTGAAAATTGTAATTCTGCGGGATTTTTTTTGCTGTACTTGTATAAACTTGAATGTCACATTAAGCTTTACTTACCGATCATAGTGCCACTCATTTGTGATTATGAGTACTATGCAAGATGCAAGAAATCACTGCCTTGCGATGCTGCTGATGCTGGCCAACAGATTTGCTCGAGGATGTTGCTGAGCTCCTTTAACGGCTACAATCTGATGCTTTGTTAAATATTAAATTGCAACATTTCAAAGTCACCTCAGCTTCTCTCTTGCAAAAACAGATTATCATAGAATGCACATCCCAGAATTCATTAGCGATAGATAATCCATGATTGTGGAATTGTAGAAGCTTCTTTTCTACACACAAATATTCACGGGAACAGCAAGTAAATCTGTCAAAATGCATACCTTCCAAAAGGATTCATGTGCACATTTCTACGATTGCATAGCTATTGGCCATTATTTATTTGGAATCTACGATTTCCACTCTGGTAGAAAGTGAACCAGACAGCTGTTCTGTTTCAGATTTACCCGACGGTGGCTCAAACCATTTTGCAGAGACAGTTCGAAGAATTAAGCAAAAGTAAGTTGCAATGAAATTGAATTTTCTCACCATGTGGAAGTGACACCTTCTAAAACAAAAGACAAAAACCTGCTTCTGTCATTTGTTTGGATGCTGTTCGACTTTTTTAGGAAACCATCTATCCTCATTGAATGCTTAACTGGAGACTTTGCTGGTGATCTCAAGTCTGTAGAAGAGGTGGCTTGCTCAGGACTTGATGTGTATGCACATAACATTGAAACAGTTCCTGAATTACAAATGTAAGTGGCTTATGCTAGTACCATATCATCCTTCATCCTTGCATGAGTGACTGATTTCATATCGTGTTTCAAGCTGAAGCGGTATCTAAAATATGACTTCATATTCACCACGAAATTGCTGAGCATTGTTGTTCTTGAGTGATACAGAAGAATCTATAGAGTGATATACGAAATTCAATGCAGATATAATGAAATGCTGAATCAATATTGTTTTATTTTCAACCACTTTCCTTGCAGCTTCTTAGAATACATTCTAAAGCGTAAATGCCGTACCCTTGTGCTGCTGTTGCTTAATTCTGCTAAATTGCTCGATTTGCATTCAGTGGATAATGTTGTACTTTTTAAATGAGCCATGACACATTCACTCAGCGAATTGCAGTTTTCAGTGAAAATAGAAGTAAATGTCCTAATTTGCCTGTACATATGATGTAAAAATGAACAGTAAAAAATATTTCTTTGGAAAACGAGCTCTAAAAGTTGCCAGCCATGAACACTGCCCACAGCTGGCGACCACCATTTTGCCATGGGGTGTGTGAAGTTACGTACTTCATAAGTCTTTCGTAGAGTCTTTCTTTATCTTTCAATTTATATCTTTCTATCTTTCAATTTTTTATACGGAGCTGAAGAAAGCTGTAACAGCTCCATCGTATGCACCAGCTGACCCAAAAACAACATCTTTGGCTGGAATACAGACACTCGCAAAACAAGCAGCTTATTGCGTCACGGCTTGTGAGTGCGCCAGTGGTGTCTTGACTCTCGGGCTGCTTACATGTTTATGAAATTACTCGTTATAATTTAAGTGCTTGAATAAAGGTGCTGAAATTTCACCAGCTTGTTTGTGAACACCCAAGAATTAAGCCACACAACATGGATTACGAGTGAAAAATTGAATGTCATGGCTCCGTTACCATGAAATGCTATCAAAATGTCGATGTAAGCTTTGCCCCAAGGAAAGTGTTCCAGGCTGGCACATTCCATTGAATGGCTTTGTTCCATTAGGTATGTGAGAGACAGAAGAGCAAACTTTGACCAAAGTCTCAAGGTGCTAAAGCATGCAAAAGAGGTAAACTGCAATGTCCTAACAAAAACCTCACTGATGCTTGGTTTTGGAGAGACCGATATCCAGGTTGCAAGGACCATGGAAGGTGAGTGCAAATAATTTTTTTAAAGTTTACTTTCAGCAGACATTTCAGAGTAGTTCTGTCAAGGCTTCCCATATCCTGATAGGATTCAGCTGATTAGAAACTTACGGTAGTAAATTCACTTGGTCTTGATCAATGCACACTTCAGTCACCCCAAATTAAAGTATATACAGAGATAAACTGTTCAGCACAGGCTTCTTCACTGTGTTTTGATTGTACAATTAAATATTTGTATTTTGCACTTTTTTGATAACCATCCTTTTTCTTTCTTCCCTACCAGCGGTCCGCGATGCTGGCATCGACTGCTTCACATTGGGTCAATACATGCAGCCTACAAAAAGGCACCTAAAGGTCTTGTTAACATTTACTCCTGGACATTGCTTGAAAAATTTCTACACTCTTTATGGCAATATACGAAGACAAGCTAACAAGCAGTGCACTTGCATTGCTTTCTTGATGAACTTAGGTTTTCCTCGAACATTTTTCAAGGAGACATATTGCTGTTTTCAGGTGGTGGAATATGTAACACCTGAGAAGTTCATGCACTGGGAAGACTTTGGAAATAAACTTGGGTTCCTTTACACTGCCAGTGGGCCATTGGTTCGTTCATCGTACAAAGCTGGTTAGTATTCCAAACATTAAAAGCAATTTGCTTCAGTTCTTCATAATAATGAATATAATCTTGGTTACACCAAACTCAAGTGAACCTGGTCTGGAGATGAACTATGCTTGAATGTTTGTTGCGAGGTAATTAAAGCAAGAAATGCTATACGATTCCAGCAATATCTGCTTAGGCTGTAATAAGTGTCGATAGGAACTTAACCAAGCCCAAAAAGTACCAAGTTAGTGAACATTGTAGATCTCATTATTGAACAATTCTCGGTGCTAACAAGATAACTTTATACACAGTTTTAAGCTCTAAAGTGACTCAACATTTTATATCTTTGGTTCAAATTTGTTTGGTGGTAGATGGCTTTGTTTGTGCAAAAAATAGGAAAGCACTGAAATAGCCCAATTTTTGCACTGCTTAGTGCACTTAAGTCATAGGTTATCAGAAAAGCGTGCACTACATTCAGTTTCACATATTAGGTGCAACGCTGTGGATGCTAGAATTCTTTCGGAAAATGCATTTGCATTCAGAAATAGTACAATGTTGTTGCCACCCAGAATAGGGTTCTGTTTCTGATTTTACGGTGAGTAGTGATTGGCAATCTTTCGTGCCTTATGAATCTGTGTTCTTATGTGACTTGATCACCTAGGGTCTATTTGCTTTCAATTATTTTTATTTGCAACCCGTTGCTGCAAATGAAATTTGAGGTTGGTGCCAAGCTCGCACATGTATTTGCGACGATGAAAGCCAAACATGAGAAGCAGCGCAGAGTTGAACGTTCTGCTAACTGAACTTCTTGCTTTGCAAGAAGCACTGCACCTGATATGTGAAACAAGGGTATGATAAAGGCTGATACAGTGTGGTTGGTTACTCACCTTGCCACTTAGCATAAGTGTCCGTGGCTTGTTATTCGTAGCAAGACCAGCTGTTTCAGTGCAGCTTTGAAAAGTTATCTCTGGAGAGCTAAGCAAAGGTAGTGCTGCCATATCTTCCTATTTTATAATGCAAGGATAAAAATGGCTAAGCATTTTTTTTTTTCTCTCAACAGGTGAATTCTTCGTGACGAACTACTTAAAGAAGAAGAAGCAAGAAATGGAATCACAGCCGCGATAGGCCATGTCGCAGTCAAATAAACCACGTTGCGTGAACTTGTGTCAGGCAAAATATTAGAGCATATAATTTCACTACCAAGCACTCTATTCCAGGTACAGATATATAGATTCTCTTTATTTTTTCAAAAGTAACCACTGAATAAATCTGCTATTTACATATATAGCATTTCTCACTCATACTTTCATCAGCTCTACAGAATGAAATTTGCTGATTGTTTTCAACATAGCATGCTGAATATATACACTGCACAATAGTACAACAAGAAATTTACATGCTTAATGCACACACAACACCTTACGTTCTTGTAATGTTCGTAGTCAACCAGCTCATAACATCTTCGTCATTTCACGGTTTATATACCTTAGAAATTTTTTTTGAATCTTCATACTATTGAGAAGCAAGGCTTCAAGAGCAATGCTTTTTCAAGGTACTTCAAAGCTTGCAGTTTAGGATAATACAACCGCTGAAATAAGTTAAAAATATTATGCGCACATAATATCTGTACACTCATTCACACATGACTAGGTAATTGGTAAACTGCTGTTTGTGTCCTCTACAACAGCATTACATGACATGTCAGACTGGTTAATGACTAGGAAGCTAACAACAACCTGGTCCCTGTTCGCAAAATAAACAATTGATGCCCAGTTAGTGTGATTGTGCACAAAAAAAAAGAGCAATGTTATGGAGGATTGTAATGTGTTAAATGTCATTGAGTCTACCTGAGACATTGCATTTTTCTTTCATGTCTTGACATACTCATTCAATGATAATAATTGCCACTTGATATAAGTACCTGCTTAAATTTCTCAAAAACATTTCATCAGACACAAAATAGTTTATTAAAAGCTATCAGATATGCTATATCTCTGCAAGAGTGACACTGTGAGCAGAGATATGTTCTAATGTAGTCATGTCTTGGTCGGTTTTTGTGCAAAATCATACCTCCAAAGTCAAGCACAAATGCCATCTTGTTTAAATAAGCTCATGTATTGATGTGTATGTAAACTGCCCAATGTAGGCAAGAGGTCAAATGCTGGTACGAACACTGGTCAAATTATGTCTTGAGCAGAGTAAAAGCATTCACGAGACACCAACCACAGGCGCCTAGTGTATACTGCCTCGAAACAGGCCTGAACAACATCGGTCAAAAGCAGGGAGGCCAGGCTAGCAGTATTATACATAGCAAGGCATCTATCACACATGCTGCAACAATCTGAGCTGGATACAACCAGCCTTAATATGTGCCAATTTTTAATCGATTACTCTCACTGCACAAATGGACAAGTCTCCCATAAGCATGCCACAACACATACGTATGTAAGTAACAAGAAATCTCGATAAACTTTCAGATGCACATGATAACAGCCTATAACAAACAGTAACTTGCGTGTGATGCACTGACACATTTCTCATTTCAAACAATTGTAGCCATGTACAGGCCAGCCACCACAGCTATGTTAAAGCCTGATAATTTTGCCAAATGTCTCCCTTTGGGTGAATCCCATTTTTTTTTTCCAAGGACAGCACATGCTTGGTAAAAGAAAAAGAAACCGCCTCATGTTATGCTTCTGATTGTAACCTGCACTCGCAGAAGCAAGACCAATATCAAGCTGAATTGCAAAACTCCACGAATTGTAGAAGGGTTGGTTATACTTAAAGCAGGTACACTTATACATTATTGGCATTACTATTAAAAAATATTCTGACCTGAAGAGAAGCATTGAATATTGCAATTGAATTTCATTCATATTGCATTTCACAGGCAAACTCTGCACAATGATGATGGCTTTGGTACTTTAGGAAGAACTGTAAGTTTAGAAAGCCTGCCTACTTTCATCCCAGACGCTAAGTGACATTGTGGCCAATATCTATCTAGACAAGTTGTCCCTCTAGGATACATAGTGCAGGTAGATGCAATTCACAGATCCAAAGTTTTCAGCTTCTGTGCATTCATGATCTTGAATCTCAGCATGGCTGCCCTGTATTTATTGCCCACTTGGCACTTAGCAGCTTACCCTCCAGCTGCACGCATAGGTAAACAGGTGGCTTTTATACCTCAGCAGTGGGACCTGGCCATGAACTGCCAAGAGTTTTTCAATCATACTGGCAACAAAGTCTCATGAGTACGACTGAATTGCTCATCGGTTTGGCCGGAACACAAAGCAGAGGAGCAGTTTCTGCAAGGATGGGTGCATGTTGCTGTGTGGAAACAATATGAAAGTGGTATTGATGGCATGTGCATCTATGAAAGATTGTACCTGCTAGTTTACGGAAGCAATACAGGCAACATATAAATTCACTGACTTCCACATATTGATTCATTGAATTCGCCAGTAATTGGAACACAGGGCCTATGGGATGTTTGACTGGTAATGGCAGCTCACACCCAACTAGCCTACGGCAAATGTCACAGGTGAGGGGCACAAAATGAATATGAACCACATGGAATCCGTTAACACATACTCACAATCATAAGGGCTGGGTATTGACCTTGCAATCTCGTGCTTAGCACCACAGCTGGTGAGCCACTAAAGTAGGCCAACCTGTTGCGAGCGCTGCAACAAGTGTGCTTGAAGAACACCACAACATTTGTGTGTGCATATGCGTGCTGCCTTCCTCCCTCCTTGGGCCAGAAGCCTGTGTCTGGGATATGTACAGTGATGGTGGGACCTGACGGGCGTCAGACCTTAGTCTCGGGCCCCTCAGTGCGTTGAACAAAGGAATCGCGAAGCCGGACCAGCAGCAGGGCGCATAAATGGCCATACACCTTGTTGTACCAGTCCGGGGTACGACCCCTGAAAAGAAAACAGTTGTTGTTCACAACTCTTAGTATGTCAGATAGTTTGGCATTAGAAAAGCAACGTTGCAAGCAAACCTCAGTTTTCATGTTAAAACTGTATGCATTTTCTTAAACATCTTATTATTAGGTACACCGCTTCTTGTAGCTTCGTTTTTAACTCTCAGTTGTTGGTGTCAAGTACCACACCTCTATTTACATTTTTCTGCAATACCTTGACTTTACACCCTTCTTCTGCCACTCACATAACTGCAATCTGTACAAGGCAGTTCAAACATGTGGTTATTATTGACTGTAAGCTGCAAAACTCTCGAGTCTTATCTGTTAGCTCATACATTTCTTGCATCAGTTAGCCTGCCGCTCAAACCTGCATCATCAGTGGAGTGACTTTCATCGAATTACTTAATTATGTAGGCCAAAACTTCACAAAACGAAACAGTTCATTTTATTTGAGACATTGTTTTTTTAACGACAGAACATTTTTGAAATTAAGCATTTTATTTAGGCTACTAAAAAGCATTCTTTTTTATTTTTCTTCTTTGAGTGTTTGAAGAGCACTTCCTGATGCAAGCAGCTTTACAGGCATCACAAAGCAGCGCGACTTAAATCGCAAGGCCAGAAGCTAAACACACAAAAACTGGAAGTGGTGGCCATGTTGAGTCAAACACCACTGACACACTGTAAACATGCCTCCAAGTCCATTGACATTCAATGCATGAAGTTATGATGAAGAACTTCCGTTCAAAATTGTTCATACATTTCTTACACTAAAAGGTAAACAAAGCTTTAATTTTTAATCCTTTGCTGTCCGCTGTCCGAAAAACACTCGCCATCACAGAGCGGCGGCTCGTATGGTCTGCTGTCAGAAGGCGCTAGGATGATCACCTTCCTATTAGCAAAATGCAGGACATGTTGACCTTCACCTGTGAAATGTGCTGCCACAACTGGCAACGGCAGCACACTCAACAGGTTGCTGTACTTCCCTCTCCATGACTTTCACCATAGAGTTTCATGCGATAATGCCAGATTCCCCTCTAATTTTCTTGTATGAAACTCTATGGCTTCTACAATCCATTCCAGCAGTGAACCACTGGCAAAGCAGATCAGGGGGCATACGTAGAAAGCGCATGGTTGAGATCTGCTCCACCAGGTGCTACAACGATACCGGTCGTTCAGATTCTATTCTCTATTATGCTGATGATCTGCTGATGCCAAGAACTATGCATACGCACAAAGAGTATTTGAGATTGCTCACTGATAAGCATAATAATAGGCAATCTGATGGTGCCATTAGTGGTGAAGTTACGGCCACAGATATGTAGACCTTGGCGTTGACAAGATAGCAAGAGCTCGATGCTCATTGAACCGATGAGCTGAATCAGAAAGTACCTAAATGCTCCAGCTGAAGCAACTTGTCTTCCCAGTTGCCTTACACTACGTGGCAGCTTTACATCACTAATTGCTAAACTTGCAGTCTACATACAAATAAGGCAACTCATTGTGTATGAGAAAAGGATCCTTGAGATAAACATCATCTTACAGCTGACGTCGTCATGAAGCAGCACGTCAAGCGACACCCATTGTGCACAGATGTTGCCAAGTCTCGTAGTAAAGTGGGATCATGTATTTTCTCTTCCTCTTAATGCTTTTTTTCTTAAAGAGACAGAAAATCGATTTTTTTCGACCCAATTGTTTATGGTGCAATGACAAGCTCTCCTTTGGTAACGCATAAATCTGCCGTGGTTCACTCCAAAAGCACATGAATATTTTTAAGCAAACTTTCCAATCTGAGAAGCTACCAAATGAAGTTAGTTCCTCCTCTAGCAGCGAGATGCAACAGCAATGCCAATAGCCCTTCTTGCAAACTCTTGATTACACTCAACATAATACTTTCACAGGAGTGACAGCAATACGAATTAATCACCTTCACTTCTACATTTTCAACTGTTTTTGAATATAATAAAAACCAAATAGAATGAGTTTTTCTAGTGCTCATAGTCATCCCAAAACTGTTAATAAATATTTTTCAAGACATGTTGTGGAGTAGATTTCAAATATGCAATAAAAATAGCCCTGGAGGTGACATGTAGTAAAATATTTGACCCTCCGAGGTAAAATTCCAGGTAAAATGAAAAAGTATATGTTTTCGTCTGTATTTTGGTAAGAAACAGGAATGGCACCTGAAATCAACTCTGCTGATATGTGTGACCCTTGACTTTCCCGCTCCACAGGGCTCGATGAGATAACGAGAAGCGAGCACAGCTGCCCTGACACCACGCAGGAGCACAGTGGCATCCGGATGATTGACTGAGAGCTCCACCAGGGCACAGGACCCCCTGGTCAATTCCGTATGCCACGCCCTGTAAAACACAAATGCAGTACTTCAAATAATGTTTTGAAATTGCGAACAGACCAAAAAGTTTGAAAAATAATCTGTTAGTGAGCAAGCAGAATGAACTTTTTATTCACCCAGTATCAACAGGAACAAACAATAATGATCAAATAATTAACTCTGTATCAATGGAATCTAATTGTGCAATGTAATATGAAAATCAAACTACCAACACTGCAAAAACATTCAGCAAAATGCTCATAATCCTTAACACATGCCCATGTGTACTGCCGTGCATTCGTTGAATGGTGTTTCATAAGGGTATATTAAATGAGCCACTAGGCAGACTCAGATGGATAGCTGCCAAGAATCCTGAGGGACCAAAGGGACAAATGAGCATGCTCGAAGCAGTAGTACTTGCTGTGACACCAGCACTACCCTCTTGAAATGGTACTTGGCTAGACTGAACTTAAAATCGTTTTCAGGTGTTTCCATGGTGCAGACGACTACGAAGGTGCTGCTAGTTTAGATACAGTTGACAAATTTCTGCAAGTGCCTCTAGATCTCGTGTGCTCCTGTAAGTATGTGCACAATTCTGTCAGTCTTTCTCGTCTATTGTACCTCTCTTTTTCCTGCAAACAAGATGTGCTTCTAATTAACGTCCCTGTATTTTTTCCTAGCTCATCCCATCTTACAGCTGTGGGAATTGAGGCTAGCCCGCCGCCTTTTCTGCCGTTTTCATGTCCCGACATGACTCCCCTCCTCCGCTGCCTGCCGCACTGGGAGAGCAAGGAGTGACGTTGAACTCCTCTCACCCAGTAGCGGATGTTAACTGTGGCGCCGCGCGCGGGGTCTCTCGGGACGTTTCGCTTGCAAGCGTCGGGGAGTGAGTCAGAGATTCTCCTAGACAGCTTACAGTGAGCACGCATTCCTTTTTCTGTCCGTTGACTCCCGTTGTTTGAGGCTCGTCGGGCTTCACTGACGGCGCCTCGCACCCAAGGCGAACGCACACCTTTTTTTGCCCCTTTGCATACGCTCGGCCAAAGGGCAGTACGGTGTCCTGGTGCATGGCCGAGCTACGCCGACCCGTATCTCTCTGAAGCCAATGCGAGCGCTTTTGCCCTCGCTCGAGCAACCGGGCCTTGGTCCGCGTGTCTCCGTGAATCACTTTAACCATGGAGACGTGCTCGTGGCACCCTGTGTAGTACTTTTCACTCGTGGCAAGGATAAGCCCATTTGCTCTCCCCCCGTGCCTTTGCAACGAGCTGTACTGCGTTTTGGTGTTGCCACAGGCAATAGAGTGTTGCGACCTTGAGCAGTATTGTGTTCCCGCCACGGCGACGATTAACGCATGCCCTGTGGCTCGCTAAGACCGAACCCACGCTAGTGGCCATACTCCTTCAAGATACGTGTAACTACACAGCATATGGAAAGACCTAATAGCATTGCCATTTACGTATAATAATTTGATGGCATTCCTTCTTTGTCTAGCTAAAAAAGACTTATGGCAAACATGAGCTGTATTTAATCAAAAACAAGTGTTTTATGAGTAGCAGTATTTATAAAGTTTGAAAATCAATCTAGATCGAAGCTACATGTGTACAAAGAGCCAAGTAAACTGTAGCTTCTATGTTAATTTATGAGTGAAAAAAATTCTTTTTTTTTTAACTGCAATGCTGATCATGACAGGATGCATTGCACTTAAAAGAATGGACCATGCTCTAGCGAATATACGAAGCGGATTTTATGGAGATAACACTTAAATGGTCACTCTTGGCTGGTTTTTGCCATTGCCATTGTCGTAATTATTGCTGTCACGTCCTGCGTATGTATATTTGTGTGTGTGTGTGTGTCTGTGTGTGTGTGTGTGTGTGTGTGTGTATATATATATATATATATATATATACACACACACATACTGAGAGTATTATTTCAATGGGCCAGTTTGTATTCGCGAAGATATGCGATATAACACGGCGGGAGCGTTGTCAACAGGGATAAATATATATTTATTCCCTAACAGTTTTGAGAGGGGACCTCCCTTCGTCAGAGGATGAGCTATACTAATGTAGACGTTCAAACTTGGTTGCTGTCGCGTTCCTCTCGTCTTGAAAAAGGTTTGCGAGAGTTAAACAAAAAAAATTGTGAACGCTGAGGACTAGATGTGGACTTACACCGAGTTTTGGAAGCGCACAGTCTGGTTTTGTGCTCAACTCCATTGCCAACTGACCATATGAAGGCTGCATGATGACTTAGGAATCAAGTTAACATGTCTAATAAAGTGGTTTATAACAGTAAAGTAATACCGTATTTACTCGTGTAATCCTCGCACTCGCATAATTCTCGCACTCCCCACCTCGCCCAAGAAGAAATACAATTTTTTTTCCTATTAATTATCGAGTAATTATCGCACCCCTTAAAACTGCCTCAATATTGTCGTCTGCTCGTTCCAGCCATTAATGATGATAGCGTGCACCATCTGGCGCCATCTCTTAAGCATCAATCGTACTATTGCACGGAGATTTAAACCAATCCAAGCCAAGCCGAAGTGGCCAATGCGCGTTGCGGCGTGTTTTGTATTATTGTGTTGGTAACCTTGACACGTTATGGAGCGATACTGAAACCACACGGCTGCTTCAAGTTGCAAGTGATAGATCATGCGCTAAACAACGGCAACAGGGCCGCCAGTAGGCCCTTCGGAGCCTACGAGTTTTGTGTTCGCTACTGGTGACGGCAGCTGAAATCCACCAAGACGCGTTAGGCCTGCCGTGCGCATAAAACTGGGATTGATGGTAAACTTTATTTCTTCAGAAGGAAACTGCGGACGATTCTGTTAAATAGCCATCAGCCCAATACTGACGTCCTACGCTTACCTTTTGAGGGCTCCTGTTGAGCGCCGACCGCTACCGCTACGCCCGCAATGCCCACAAGCTTCGTGTCATCATCATCATCATCATCATCAGCCTGACTACGTCCACTGCAGGACAAAGGCCTCTCCCATGTTCCGCCAGTTAACCCGGTCCTGTGCTTGCTGCTGCCAATTTATACCCACAAATTTCTTAATCTCATCTGCCCACCTAACCTTCTGTCTCCCCCTAACCCGCTTCCCTTCTCTGGGAATCCAGTCAGTTACCCTTAATGACCAGCGGTTATCCTGTCTACGCGCTACATGCCCTGCCCATGTCCATTTCTTCTTCTTGATTTCAGCTATGATATCCTTAACCCCCGTTTGTTCCCTAATCCACTCTGCTCTCTTCTTGTCTCTTAAGGTTACACCTACCATTTTTCTTTCCATTGCTCGTTGCGTCGTCCTCAATTTAAGCTGAACCCTCTTTGTGAGTCTCCAGGTTTCTGCTCCGTAGCTAAGTACCGGCAAGATACAGCTGTTATATACCTTCCTCTTGAGGGATAGTGGCAATCTACCTGTCATAATTTGAGAGTGCTTGCCGAATGTGCTCCACCCCATTCTTATTCTTCTAGTTACTTCAATCTCGTGGTTCGGCTCTGCGGTTATTACCTGCCCTAAGTAGACATTACCTCCCACATGCTTACGTCAAATAACTCACGGCCCTCAGTCCCCAGCAGCTGCGAAGCAACTGACCACGGCGGCGGTCAGATCTGCAACGCAGCAGAGGGTGCTAAGAATCTCTGGATCCGGACAGGCCGCCATTGGAAGCTTCGTGTATGGTATTCTAATTCTCGACTATTTGCTTCCACTTTTTGTGTCTCAAATAAATCTTGCCTTGTGTTGAACCTCTGCTTTTATTGTTGAGGTAAGTTCTAATCAGTACTTCTTAAAGCTTGCTGTAAGTTGCTGGTGTGAGAATCCCGATTTGCGGCCACTTCGTTTTCTTTTTTGCTCTCTGCATTTTCGTGGAACGTTTTTCCCGCGTAATTCTTGCACCCCCCAACTTTGCATCGATGTTCTGGCAAAAAAAGTGCGAGGATTAGGCGAGTAAATACGGTAAACATGCATCACACAATGCCAACTGCATAATGAGCAGGTCATTGAATGCTCCAACTCATTAAAAAAGCCTCAGGCATAATTCTTCCTCCTCGTCAGTCACAGCATCAACAAAGTGGACATAAAACCTCAGAATATACTTGTGCAAATATTAGAATGAATATTTGAGTATTCAAATTTGATTTGATTCAAATTGAAATAATTGAAAATTTCGAAGCATTCGAGATGAACAAATAAATATATGTTAGCGAGCATACAGCCCTTGTAAAGGTGGTTTTGTTGCAGAAAAGGAATGCTAAACTGTGAAAACACTTGTCTAAATGTACTAATTCACATGTAACCTCCTGTAAATGTGGTTTCACAGCAGTAAAGGAGTGCTAAGCTGTGAAAACACTTACCAAACAGAAATCCGACTGCCGCGAAACCCCACTGCAAGGCTGAATGACCATACTACCCTCGCATTGACTTAACTCATCGACTCATCATGCTTCAAGTCTAAAAAGTTGTTACAAGGGCTTTACGCTCTAGGTATAGTAAATTTCAGAATGTAACATAACTTCCAGGAGTTTTTCCTAATTTCTTTGAAAAAAAAAAGACATTTGCACAGGCCTTATTTCAGTTCTTTTTTTAAATATTGTGCATATTAGTTAGGTCATGGAAAATATGCCCATCTTTCTTGACAGTATGTGATATATAGTATTTGAATTCGATTTGAACTTATTCATCCAGAATCACTATTTGCTTCGAATTTGCTTCAAACCGAAAATTAACTATTTGCACAAGTTTACCACAGAACTCGGAAGAGTGCAGTAAGTACCAGGCTTTTCTGAAGGATGATGAATACAGGCATAGTGGAAGCTTCCCCACAACACAAAAATTGGTTCATGGCATAGTGGGTACCCTGCAAGTCTATTCGTAAAAGTTGCCCCAAGAATGTTTTTATCATTAAAAAAGGCTCTAGAAAAGCCATTCTTCCAGCTTTTGCTGTGGCTGTTCTGTGCATTCTGCACAGGCATGGCAGTTTTCCACACACACACTATGGGTCATTCCATATGAAGTGTACCGGGTCAATTTTTGACCATCTCCGACCACGCTGAAAAAAAAAATCGTGCATTTATATGTGAATAGGAGAAGTAGTTATTAGGGCGTTCTAATTCGCAAAAAAAATTGTGTGGCTTAGAGGGTGCTTCAAATTTAAAGCACCCAAGTGTAACTGTGTCACGCAAAATAATTTTTATATTATTACTGGCAGCTTGAGTAACTAATACAAAATTTTTTTTTATTAATCTCAGGGTGCTACTGTTTTACGACTATGATAGTTAATTTATTTTTGTTTCATTTTCTTTCTTTTCTGCTCTGGCGAAAAACTGCAATACACTGTGTGTTTAGCGTGTTTGTATATAAAGCCACAAAGAAGCTGTATATATACAGCCACAAAGAAAAATAATTCAGAAAATTATTTTCCAACACGTGGAATCGAATGGGAAACACAACCTTTTGCTCTGCAACACGGGATGTTAACTGCTCAGCCATAGAAGCACACATCCTTCAGCATACTAGCGGCGAGCTATTTATATACTCCATTTGCCACTGGTCAATATTAGCGTGTTCTCTGCATTACCAGCGAAATAGTGCAAAGAGTGCGTCTGGCACCTGCTCAGTGCCCCACTTGTCGATATGCATTACCTCGTCAACCTACCCTTTGAACTATAGTGCTTGGTCACCCATGCCCAGGCGGGCATGTGCTGATCTTGTGATGGGAGAAGTTTATTCATCGATTGCTTTTGCAGACAGATTGTGTTTAGGTTAAAGAGCGCACAAAAGTCACTTCGCTTGCTGCAGAGGCCCTGTCTCCAAAAGAAGCGTGCTGTTCAAACACTGTGAAGTAACAACTGTGGCGCTATTTCTGTGAGTACCTGTGCGTACATTTCGTACGTCCTTTGTGTTTGAGTAGCACATTAGGTGTTGAGCTGTGAACGCTGTTAGTGCTTGTCCTGTGTGTGTTTTTTTTTCGTGCATCCTTTGTGTTTAAACAGCACGCTTAAATATCCTATCTGCTCTCCATCCTTAATGTGACATTCAAATTGATTGCTATCACATTCATTGACCAGCCCTTGCAGCGAAACTGACATTTTTTAGTTAGAAGAATACTGAACAAAAAGAAAAGGTGTTCAAACTTATGCACTATAAAAACACAAGGTTTCTCAAACTTGTCAAAGCTTAAAGAATTCCTACCACAGAACCAGTGAAATCACCACAAGTTGCCTAGGCCAGCGCAGTGCTACTCTGTGATGGCAGGAAATGGCAAGCAATGATAACAAATGATAAAGACAAAGAAGTTACAAAAGCAATAAAATTATACTTGGAAGATGAGACTGTTCTAAAAAACGGAGCTTGTTTCACATAGTTTTGAACAGTTAACTGTATGAGTGTAGTCAGCATGTGGCACACCAGCCTGATCCGTGACGGCAAAGTCACCACGACACATGCAGGGTGCAGGTTGTTTTGTTTGGCTACTTCTCTTTCTCCATCCCTTCTTCACGTTGCCCTCCCTCCCTTCCACAAAAGCACTGAGACATGCCCCACCATTAGGGGCTTTATTCCACTCAAGAGCATTGTTCACTCTCCTTCGTAGTGGTTCGGGGTGCTGCGGTGGGCGCTGAGAGGGTTGAGAGATGCAGGCAATGGCTAGCATAGTTGACACACCTATTTCAGGTGGCATTAAACTTCGGGTTTGTTAGTGCACAGCATGGCAGTTAGTGAAAAATGCTTTAGACTCATCACTTCCCGCTAGTTTCTGTCTGTAATAAAGGCTGTGTTTGCCGATATTAGCACCCAAATTTTTTAGCCCGACAAAAGATCTCAGGGGCAAAAGTTTTGTTCATTATCCCTTCAAGTCCTTAATTTTTGTAAAACGTGTTTAAAATTGCAAAATTTCAATAACAGACATTGTGTTTACAACTGTGTGACTCCGCACTAAAAAGCAACACAGAAATATTTCATAAAGGGCACCCGTAAATTCAATTATGGGTGCCAAAACTAGAGAATCTCAGCCTTAGTTTAAGAAATTATCACATAATCATTCATTTTCTTCATGTTAGTTAAAACCATTGCAGACAGTGTACAAAATTACGGAAAAGTTCCTCAACCTACAAGCTCACATTTAAAAAAATATATAGAAATGCAGGGTGCTGTTAAGCCAAGATGTGGCATATTTTGCCGACTGTGCTTACCTTAGCACGCAGAAGTCCCTTGGTGCATGCGGCCTCATGGAGCCACAGATGTACTGGATGACCTCGCTCTGCTTGTCCAGCCTGGCAATGTGTCGCCACTTGATAAGTGTGTTGTCCCAGATGTGCCTATCACCGAACCAGAAGAAAACCTCTATTTTAAATTGTCTCCTGCTTCATGTAGAGCAATGATACCTAGTCACACCTTGTATCATGAAAACATTGTAGAGTAGCTTGACAAGCTGTAGAATTTTTTTAGATACCCTGTAATCAGGGGCCAGTTTTGTAGTATTTAAACATAGCTGCATGTGCTCTTTATTTTTCATATGTTGCATTGCACTTTAACCCCTTAAGTGCTTTGGACGAGTAGAGTTTGTCCTGCCCAAACTGCTCTGGACAAGTGGAGCTCGTTCTTGTGGACTACGACGCCTCTGTAGTATTCGGGTAGAGAAGTGCTCATCAATAGCTTAGATTGTACGTCATCTACTAGATGACAACATTTGCTTGACAATTTAGTTTTCTCTTGCGGTAAAAGCGCGGTTTTTGTATGGAAAGACGAGGTGTGGTAGCAGCGATTCGTGCATAGCTGGCCATTCAACACGAACAAGAAGCTTTTGATTTTTCGTCATATTCTTTAAGTGATGATGATTACAATACAGATGTTTATGTTGAGTCTAAAAGTGAAGATAACGATGACGGTGAATTGAGCAGCTCCTCTGATGATGTTTAAAACGGCTCGGAAAGAAACGTCATGAGTGCTCACTAGTGAAGCCGCTACGCATTATTCTGTGTTTGGATATTTTCCACTCAGTCCCAAAGCTTCCCGAACAAAATAGCTCAAAGGGGCTTAGCTTACACAAGTGAAGAAAGATGTGCTGTGTTCATCTGATTTATGAATGAACTCTCCATGTTTATTAGCAGTAGGTAGCTGGTTTTTTATGTACTGTTCAAAAATAAACTTTATTGTGTTGATTTAACTAAGTATGTGGTACAAATATTTTTTCAATATCAACTACCTGGTCTTTAGTACAATCAGATTCGAAATCTGTAATAAAAAAATAAGCACTTTTGGTTGGAAAATCTTCAAAAAGATAAGTACTTTTGGAATAACTAGACCTGTTTCTTTCTTTGGAAAGGTGGGGTGCTGATAAATGTGCAAAACATGCATATGTTTGTTTGAAGGCTGTCATAACAAAAAAATTGCACACGAACATAGAAACTGGGCACAAAAAAAAAAAATAAGGCAACTTATTGCCAAGAAAGCAAAGAGATTAGCCTAGTACTCTCTGTCCTGTACAGTAGACTCTCAGTAAATGAAACCTGAAGGGACCAGGAAAATATGTTCCATTTAACAGAAGTTCCGTTTACTGAAAGGTGAACATGACTGCAGAATACAAGCCCGGAACCAAACATTGCAGATGCAATAGTTCTGTTTAAGCAGTAGTTCTGTTTAACAGATTTCTGTTTACTGAGAGTCTATTGTATATAGTGAACTGGGATATAATGAATTATTGGCTATATTGAACAGTTGAGTTGGGAATTCCCTTTGAATTTCTTATGCAAAAGCATGGGTCTGGTGCACATGTATATTGAACTCCCACACAGCGAGACATCCGCTATATTGAACGTCGCCTCAATTCTATTAGCTAATATTTTTGTAAATAGTATATAGAGAACAAACAGTAAGTGTATCAGCCTGCAACTTTTCAGTCCTTGACGTCTCTTTTCTTATAAATTAAGATGATGTTGGCGCTCTTCCAAGATTGTGGTACCCTTCCTATCAAAAGACAATTTGTACAAAAGGTGGCCAGTTGTTTTAACACAATTTCTCCGCCATCTTTTGGGAGGTACGTTGTTACCTTATCCTCACCAGCGGCTTCGCCTTTTTGCATTCCCTCTAGGGCTTTCCTTACTTCTCCTGTAGTTACTTGTAGGATGCCGAATGTTTCTGGTCCGTTACTGTTTCTCACAATATCATCCTGGTTCTTTTGACATCTGTACAGCTCTCTGTACTCTGCCACCTTGACTATCCTGTCCGTATTGGTTATGACACTGCCTTCCTTGTTCCTCAATGCATACATCCTATTTTTGCCTATGCACAAGTTTGCCTTCACAGATTTTAGACTTCTGCTGCAGCAGCCTGCTCCATCCTCTCCATGTTATACCTTCTGATGTTGGCTACCTTACGCCTATTGATTAACTTTGAAAACTCTGCTAGCTCTATTTTGTCAGTACCATTTGAGGCTTTCATGGTTTGTGGTCTCTTTTAAGATTTTTCGTCTCCTGAAATAGTTTGCCAGAGTCTTGTCTTGTGACTGTACCTCCGACTTCCATTGCACACTCTTCACAATTGAATGTGTCAACGCTAACATCAGTTATCTCATTTAGTGCCTCGAATCTATTGTGAAGAGAAACTCCGAATTTTTGTACTTTCCCTCTCACAGCTAGTTCATTAATTTGCTTCTTGCATATTAGTTTTTGTCTTTGCTGTTTTAAATCTAGGTGAATACGAGCTTTTACCATTCTATGGTCACTGCATCGGATCTTGCCAACTGCTTCTACATCACATACAATGCCTCGGTGTGCAGACAAAATAAAGCTTACCATAAATACTCAAATCTAATGCGCACCTTTTTTCCGGTTAAGCGAGTTCATAAATCGCATGCGCGTTAGAGTCGAGTACGAAAAAAATTACGGTCAATCTATTGCCATCGGCACTACTAAAATGGCCGCCCCCTACGTGCGTCAGCATGGCGCGTCGGCCATTTCTGCCTATGTGTTTCCCGTGTGCGGCACTTCGTACGTGTGCTGAGGAGTTCGTCATCTTGTAGTGCATTAGCATCGACGGGGTGGAAGAGCCGACTCCAAAAACTCGAGTGCACCACGATGCCGCGTTTAAAAGAAAAGTCATCGCGTGTGCAGAAACGAACGGAAATCGGGCCGCATCGCGGTCGTTCGGAGTTCCCGAAACGTGCGTGCGGGACCGGCAGAAACAAAAGCAGAAGATTGTCGATAGCAAAGCTTCACGCAAAGGCTTCAGTGGACCACAGCAGGGTCGGTTTCCGCAAATTAGAGCTGCTCGGCGAGTATGTTCTTGAGCAGCGAGCGGCACAGCGGCCTGTGACGACAGAACTGCCCCAAGTGCGGGCTATGCAATTAGTCTTAGAAAAAGGTCTAATGCGAAGCCAGTTTAAAGCGAGCAGGTGCTGGCTAACTAACTTTATGAAGAGGAAAGGCTTTTCCCTCCGAAGGGGAACATGCATATGCAAAAAGTTTTGCGGAGGAGTACGATGAAGAGTTTCACAGTTTTCAGAGGTTCGTCCTAAACTTGCGGCGCAACAACGGCTACCTGCTTGGGCAAATCGGGAATGCCGATCAGACGTCTCTTTACTTCGACATGCCTGGCACCACAACCGTCGAGAAGAAGGGGGCGAAGCAAGTTCGCGTGCTGACATCGGTCCACAGTAAAACTACAGTGACGGCAATGCTCTGTTACACGTCAGATGGGCACAAGTTTCGCCCGTACCTCACATTTAAATGGAAGACGCTCCCGAAAGGAGTCGTTTTTTCGAGTGGTGTGATCGTGCGGGCCAGCGAGAAAAATGGGTGCGCGTTGCAATCGATGTCTTACGTTTTTTTTTTTGTGTGTGTGGAAATCGGGTGCGCGTTACAATCGAGGGCGCGGTAGAATCGACTAAATACGGTATTTCATTTTTAGTTTCGCCATTAGGACTTCGCCACGTCCACTTACAGTTAGCCTTTTTTCTGAAGAAAGTATTCGAGATCTGTAAATCATTGGGTTCCACGAACTTACCCTTTGGCATTTCTAGAGTCGATACCATATTCCCCCACTGCATGGTCTCGGGCCTGTTTCTTGCCTACTTTGGCATTAATTTTGCCCATCAAAATAGCATACTGTGTCCTTACTTTATTAATGGCTGACTCTACGTCTTCATAGAAGCATTCAATCAAATTATTATCATGGCTCGATGTAAGAGCATTGGCCTGTACCACCTTCATCTTGTACCTTTTGTTAAACTTAATTATGATACTTGCCACCCTCTCAGTGATGCTAAAGTATTCCTATATGTTGCGAGCCATATTCTTGTGTATAAGAAACCCCACCCCTAGATGTTTTCTGTCAACTAATCCACGGTAGCATTAGACGTGTTCGTTCTTTAGCACTGTATAAGCCTCACGTGTCCTCTCAACTTCGCTGAGCCCTATACATACTATTGAACACCCTCTAATTCCTCGAATAGCACAGCTAGACTAGCCTCACTATATTGTGCTCTAGCATTGAAGGTACCCAAGTTCAGATTACAATTATTTTCATAGTTAAATTTCGTGCACCTTAACCAACAGTTATTGAAAGTTATGAAACTTGTTCAAGTCCAGTCAAACTTCAAAGCCTTAATTTTAGAAGTCTGAACAGCCAAGTCATTGGAGGCTCCACAATGCAACCAATCCAATTTTTTATACTTTATATACTTGGCAGCTCTGGCTTGAACGGTTTGTCTCTGCAGACTCACCGTTCACGAAGAATCCTTGTGAGAAGCTCAACTGGGGGAGCTTCAACCTCCACAACACATCGCCACAGCCGCAGTGGAAGGCCGTCCCCTGGCTTTTTGAAGGCCAAGTCAACGTCAGCGTGCTGCACATTTGCCCAGCCTTTGCTCTTCTCCCGGGCCTCCTGTGGGTTCGTGAGTGACAGTTCAACCTTTGTAACACCATCAAAATTTTGTGGCAGTGAATGAGAGAAACAAATTTTTTATTGAGCTTACTTTGAAAGGTGAAGAGGGAAATGAGAAGTGTACTTAAAAGACATATCAAGGAGGGCTCACACATGTTACATACATTTTTCTAAACTCAAACACATCCTGGCAATACAAAAGAGGCAGAGAACAAAGCAGATGTACGAAAGCAAATTATTCTAAATTCAATCTATGGTTACTTCTGAATGCACTGGTGCTCTTTTCACATTGACAAACAATCAACTAGAACTGAACTAACGATGCAAGGAGCTTAGACATCACAAGAACTCACACTGGAGGTGGAATATTCACATAATATTGTCAGAGATTTTAGTTCTACATCCCTTCAAGCTAGTTGGCCAAACCTCCACTTAAATACCCGCTGTTCACAGATTTAAAACTTAATGATACCGATCTTCCTTTTTTTCACATGTCATACATTTTTAGACTGATAGACCACTGGCTGCTATTGGAAGTAACATAACCAGTTATCTTGAATGAGAACACATCTGTACTTACAGTGACAAGGGCATGAAGGCATCCTTCGAGGTATGACTTGAGGCTTCCCAGCTCATCTAAGGTCATTGGTTCATACTGTTCCAGACGGCACTGTTGAAGTGTTTCCAACGAAATCTGCATTATACGTAAATTTTCTTTTTAAAGGAGCACTGACATCAAATTTACTCATGCCAACATTTTTGCGTCAGCGAGTAGCTATAGATCCCGCAGCAGCGATTCAGGACCTAAAACGCAACTGAGGGATGAAAAGCTATCAATTTTATTGATTTATATCACTGGGACCTAGCACTATTCAAAAACGGCCAGCAATCTTGCCATTTTTAGCGCTGGGAGCACCAGCAGTGGCACTACCTCGCGGTCACCTGCAGATCACGCCACAGCTGACCACTTCTCCACAGAAAAGAGTGACGTCAGGCTCAGCTTCTCCGCAAACATTTCGTCTGCTAGGCGGACACATTCAGTCATGCCTTGTCACCTGCATTGCTGTCGTCACCGTACAAAGTGTCAACTCAGGTTCAATACGATAGTCTGGAGCTTGAAATCCCTGCGATTCGGGATGTCACGGATTGTTTTTTCTTCAATCGACCTTTTGCTGAACAGTGATTCTGAAATGAACGCCGTTCCAAGCAGCACTGCAGAGGTGCCCAAGGATGCACGCTTCAGCCATGTTCGCTCGTGTGTCTCAGTTAGCTATATTGGTGTGTTTTGTCGTGCAAAGCATTCCGTATGCGCACAGGGGTCAATGCAATATAGCTACTACGAATGAGTATCAGCGGAGAAATAGAATATGTTTCCTGTTTGTCAGGTTCTTTTTTGCGCCTCCAGATGGCCCCACATATCCAGCTTCTCGCGGTTAACACGGTATTACCACTTTTACGTGGACGCAAAGTCTACAGATGAACTAAACTTCAACGATACCTGCGCGTTACTTGTTAGCAATGATATCTGACTACACGATCTTCCACGTTTGATAGCTTGCACACCATAACAGACTAGAATAATCCTTCGTAGCCTTTAATCACAACGGGATCATTGCAAATTGTATTACCTATATTTGCAATTGCTTTGTTTTTTGTTGTTGTTTTTTTTGCCCTCACCCTGCTTGGACCTGTATAAAGTCTGCGGTAATGAATAAAGAAAGAAAGAAAGAAAGAAAAGCCTCCATTTATATTGTGAGCATCAGCAGCGGCGCCATTGGCCAATGCTAGGCAAGGCCTATAGTGTCCTAGCGATGTCATTTTGGGTCGACCGGTTATCTGCTGTCAGTCTGCTGTTTCCTTTTTTCTATTTACTTCAGAAATGAGTGGTATTCAACGGTAGTTTACAATAGGTCGAAGCGCACGGCAACCTGGTGACTCAAAGGGAATTCGGTGCATTGGAAAAAAGTATCAGATATTGGAGGAGCCAAAAGCAGCACATCACATCCTGCAGCAAACAAAAAAACATTGTTTCACGGATGGACTGCAGTGCACCCCAAACTGGAAACATTACTTGCCGAATTCATCCCGGAGCTGCTTACAAGGTCGCTAACCATAACAGTGGAGTGCATTGGCGTGAAAGCTCTCAAGATAGCACGTGACTTGGGCTCACGAGGGAGTAATTCAAGGGATCGCCATTCTGGGTGCGCCGATTTATGAAGCGGAAGGGCTTCCCGCTGTGGCGGCGTATTTTCGTCTTTCCACAAACGCTGCATCAGTGACCCATTGAATGGAACGAAGGGCGATGTACTTTGGGCTGTTAATAGTGAAAGAAAGACGTCGTCCGGCTCAAGTTCGGACGAGTCTGAGTGACCCCACATTAAGGCCTTTTGGCATTTAACTACATAGGATTAGTGTTCAAATTAAAAAAATGCCACCACAGTGCAGCTGGTTGTGTCGCATATTTACCAAGGTAAGTGTGTGCCGCGACACTTAGCAATTTTTTTTAAATGTCTTTTTCAAAGATTCAAAGCTTTCAGGGTCGACCTATATTCCATTTTTTTTTACGGTAAATTGTCAGGATTGCTAAAGGAAAGCAATTTATATACGCCATATACTGTTCAATGGTCCTCAGAGCTCTGCAACTTCAGTGCATTTTCGTTATCAGTAGCAAAATGGCGCAAAAGGCTCGCGTTGTGCGTGCTCTAAAAGTTGTCGCCTTTCGCGTTTCAATGAGCACTGCCTCCACAGAGCCTGGTCTCTCCTGCGCGCGCACTTATCACACTCGTGATTTGGGAAAGCAAAAAGGTCGCTTCGCTAGCTGCCGTGGCCGTGATTACAAAAGGATCGCGCTGCTCACACACGAAGAAATAAGAATTTCGACAGCTTGCACGTGTTCTATGTACACTTGCGTGTTTGTTTCGTGCGTCTTTCTTTCTGTTTGAACAGCGCGCTTCAATTGTCGAGCTGCGACAGTTATTCCTCGCCCACCCTGTGTATGCTCATTTCGTGCGTGCTTTCTGCTTGAGGTGCGCACTGCAAGTTCTGAGCTGCTTGCCATTCTTTGCGTGACTTTGCAATTTGTTGCTTTAGCATTCATTCCTTCGCCCTTGTGGTGAAACAGTGCACACCAAACGCTCGACTACCTCTGTAAAAACACTTTTCACTTTCGTCTTACACCGATTCCTAGACAGAGGGATCAGCCACGTGTTTTTTAGTAACAGTAGTAAGCTGACATAACATTCAAACTGAAATACATAATTCCGCTGCCAAAAGCTTCAGCTGCTGAATGCCCTACTGAAATATCTAAGTGTAAATACAAACGCTAGCAATTCAAGCAGACAACTGTAGTCTATTGTCATTCTCATATGCAACGCTACTTGTGAGCCACTGCAATCTGCTATTGGGTGTCAATGGCAAGGTATCACTTTTCTTTTGTTGTTCTGTTATTGCCCCATATTGTTGAGCTATTGCGTTGTAAATAAATGACCAAAGATGATTTTTTCACTCCAGGTTTGGCTTAGGTTCAGGCACAATCCAACAATAATGGTTCGTATTGGGTTCACGTTCAGTTAAAATTGCTGTTTTGAAGGAGTTATCAGTTTAGGTTCAGCATGACACCCTAATTTAAACATTATGAATTCAAATTAACATAATGGATACAATACCAATAAAACATCCATACATAAGCAAAAAGCACAACAGATGTGTTAATGTGAAACTTTGCTAAAGCTTTTGCTGAGCACACTAAGGAGCTCACACCCTAGTCTCACTGAAAAGTTACACGGCAAACGCTGCTGCATTGCCAGCACATCATGAGCAGCACACCTGAAATAGTTTCTTGTGGTCCACAATCATTCGTGCCAGGCACTCGTGAGCAGCTCTATTCTCGTTGAGTTCACGCTGGTCAGGAATTCCCACCGTAGTTGCTCGCCTTCGTGGACTCGCACTCGCGCTTCGTGGCACCGCCAGTTGAAAAAGGGACGGTGCAATGCACACTGCGATGTTGGCCACGGTCATCTGAAAAAGAAACAGGGAGTCTTCAGAATGAAAGGTGATGCTCGTGGACCAGCTCTAGGGTGTCTATAGTCAAGTGCTGGTTTTTCTTAAATGGCCAAAGTTTTACTTGCTCTCACACGACAGCAGGAAAATGGAAAGTTGAGGTCATGCATCCCAAGTGCTCAGATTTTTATCATCATCATCAGCAGCCTAACTACGCCCGCTGCAGGGCCAAGGCCTCTCCCATGTGTCACCAATTAAACCAGTCCTTTGTTTTCTGCTGCCATGTTACAGCTGCAAACTTCTTTTCATTGAAACTTCTCATTTGCCCACTCAATTTTTCGTTTTCCTCTCACACATTTGCTTTCTCTTGGAATCCAGTTCCTCTTGGACTCTTTTACCTTTATTGACCAGCGGTTATTCTGCATAAGTGCTATGTGCCCAGTCTATGTTCATTTCTTCTTGATTCATAACTATGATTACTTTAACCCCTATTTGTTTCCTGAACCACTCTGCTCTGTTCCTTTCTCTTGAGGTTACACCAAACATTTTGCTTTCCATTTGCCCGCTCTATCATTCTCATTTTTAGTTAAACCCTCTCTGTCAGCTTCCAGGCGTCTGCTCCATAAGGCGCCCTTAACTCATCAAGTATTGGCCCTCGGTGCGAGAGTAGGTAAATTTTTGCTACAGTCATTACCTCGAGCAGCAATATACTGCAGGAACCCAGCAACAGTATGCACAGAAGCAGCCAAACCAAAACGATTGCAATGTTTGTTTAGGCACCGGCAGTTTTTGGCGATATACACGTTTTTTGTCAAGCCACTTTTCTGCAACTCAAGTCCACACGGTGGACTGGTCTGGTGATTTTTGTTATTTTGACGTCTTGTATGTTTTTGCTGTGTTTGGTCGTGTTATCATGCTCGTTTCAACCTTTGCTGTTTTCTTTCACTTTTTTTTTGAAATTTCACTAGATTTATTCGATATTGAGCAGTCTTACACCATTTTTTATGAGGTTGCATTTATTGTGGAACGGGGCACTGAAGTGAACTTCACCGACAAAGTAGGTACGTCCTTACAAACTTTGTGAACAAGTACCAAGACGGACGCCATGTGCTTTCAGAGAAAATGCTTTCTGTGGAAGCAGCTCACAGTAAAATTCAACAGCTGACACATTGTGCGCTCGTGAACGGCCGACCAAACAACTAGAAAAGTGTTTGTGCCACTTCTGGAAGTTTTACCAGTACAGGAAAAAGTGTTTTTGAAACCATAGAAGGTATCTGCTCAACTGTATACTTGTGACATGGTCGACTACGAGACATTGACAAGGCCGTCGCTCCCAAGCTGAAACGTGCCTGCTCCATGAAATTGCGATGTGATGAGCAGCTGCACGAGATGGGGCACAACGAACCTACGACCATGGATATTTTCCTGCAGAAACAGCACAGCAAGCAGATTGTTCTCAGCACTTTTTGTGAAGTGGGGGCGGCACAAGAATTTCTGCTTGTCGTATGTCTCAACCAGGTTCCGTCGATCATTGAAGACCGGCCACGGCGGTGATTTTTATACATACGCTGTGCCATTCAATACTTCTTCTTTGCAGTCCACATAATAAACAGAATACGCAAAGTTGTCGTCCCGCTACGTGTTGTTTAATAAAGTGTGTTGTGTCGGTAATCTTGGCACGTTATGGGGCGATACTGAAGCCACACGGCTGCTTCAAGTTGCAAGTGATAGATCATGCGCTAAACAACCGCAACAGGGCCGCCAGTAGGCCCTTCGGAGCCTACGAGTTTTGTGTTCGCTACTGGTGACGGCAGCTGAAAGCCACCAAGACGCGTTGGGGCTGCCATGTGCCTAAAACTGGGATTGATGATAAACTTTATTTCTTCAGAAGGGAACTGCGGACAATTCTGTTAAATAGCCATCAGCCCAATACTGACGTCCTACGCTTACTTTTTGAGGGCTCCTGTTGAGCGCCGACCGTTACTTCTACGCCCACAACGCCCACAAGCTTCGCGTATAGTATTCTAATTCTCGACTATTTGCTTCCATTTTTATGTTTCAAATAAATCTTGCCTTGTGTTTAACCTCTGCTTTTATTGTTGAGGTAAGCTCTAATTAGTACTTCTTAAAGCTTGCTGTAAGGTGCTTTTGTGAGAATTCCGATTCGCAGCCACTTCGTTTTCTTTTTCGCTCTCTGAGTTTTCGTAGAAAGTTTTCCCCGCGTAATTCTCGCACCCCCAAACTTTGCATCTGTTTTCTGGCAAAAAAAAGTGCGATGATTATGCGATGAAATGTACTGCATATTAGACAGCTATAAAGATGGACTCAACATTGAAACCACCATTGGACACTAACATGGCATGATGTCTGTGTCATAGGTCTACATAACATATGTAATGTTTCTTGCTTTAATGTAAAGTTAAATAGCCAGCACTGCAATCACAACTGAGGTTACATTAAGCTTATGCCTGTGTTGCGTCTTTTTCCAAAACATTTCAAGACCTGGCATGGCTATGTGGTAGAATATCTGATTGCCACACAGAATGCTTGGGTTCGATTTCAGTTGAGATTTTTCATCTTTGCATTCGTCGAGTCTTCGGGGTAGATAAAAATTCTCAATCACCTGACCAGAATGCAGTTTGTTGACTGACTAGCTGACTGTCAATCACCCATGGCACATACCACATGTCTGGACAAAAGCATTTGACAATGTACTTGACAGGATATTCACATTTTTCATGTCATGACCAGACATGCCATATTTTTTCAAACTCTCTTACCCAACCATACCAATTTACCCTCTGACATCAATCACGAGAGGACCCAGACGTAGGCAGCTAGATAGGTCGATAGATAAGTAGACATAAATGCTCAAAAAGCCTGCAGTTTGTTAAGAAATGCTTCACATTTAATAATTGAAAGGCTCAGTGTACCTGGTTTTCTTGTGCATGTCTGCACACATCGTCGAGAAACACAAGTAGTGTTTCGAGCACTTCTCGATTCTCGTCTGGAATGAGGAGGACTGCTGCCTGCAGCGCGTCCAGTCGCAGTTCTTCTGGAATGTCTGCAATAAATGTGAAGCCTAAGTATTATGACCATAATTCCACAGCAGCACTTTAGTGAGAGGTGCAACTCTCGAAAAAGACGTCACCAACAAAGTTACAAGAAAAAAAAGTAACAATGTGTATAACAAAGACGCCTTTATGGAACACATCTGTAAGATGAAAATATACCATGTGAGCTTCAATTATGTGCATACCAAAACAATTGAGTACATTACAGAATGCCTGTAACAAAATATTATGCTGCATTTTCAAAGCACTATCAGTGACCCTCAAGTGGGTGTTTACTTGCATGCGAAATTTCGTTTGGCTAACCCGACATAAATTTCAGTATGAGGCCAGGTATATGGCTTTGCCCAGACTCAATGACACGTTAAGTGTTTGTGGTCGGCTCATACATGGCTATTAGTTATGGGCATTGTGCAGCTCTGCGCATAGCTGACCTATGTGCCCTATTTTTCAGATAATTTACTCTGGGTTCAAAAGCTGAGTGACTAGAGAAGGCTCATCTCTCCATTTGAGCGATCTTCCCTTACTGTCTTCCCATACATGTAGCCCTGGTGATCATATTATATCTCATTGTTGTGGTAAGAGCTGGAAGCAATAATGTTCACTGCAAAAATTAATAGTTGATAAAGCCATGGATGTTACATCATGCAGTGTCTATCAATCAACACTTCATGCGGGACTCATACTTCTAGTCACACCGATCATGCTCTCAAAGTCAATGCCATCTTTGCCCGTACAAAAAAATACAAAAATTCGCCTTAACACCATCAATAAAAGAATGAAATTAATTACTTTCCAGGATTGCTAATATAACTGAACCTTTCTTGTGTAATTCAGAATTTCTCACATATTTAGAACCCTGTAACTCTTATCAACTGCTTAATCCGATGTTATATTACTTGTTGTATTGCTTGCCTTGTTATTATATGAGTGGATTTCTGTATTGTAGATTTGTATTAATCAACAATAATTTATTCTCTGGAAAAATTATATTGTATTACTGCTTCCGCCCCTATGCAATGCTCCTAGTGGGCCCTTGGGGTACTTGAATAAATAAAAATAAAAAAGCTGAATTTCTTTCATTTTAATGTTGCACCGTGCTGCGAGTGGCAACCTATTTCACTGATCGAACAAGATGCAACAGGATGTCACTTCACATTTATGTACTCGGAGCGAGCAGAGTAGAAGCACCCACTTACGTTGAAAGATGCAGAGAAATGTGTCAGACAGCTTGCTGGTGAGCAGGCCATCCGGAAGCTCCCTGAAATACTGCTTAAGCAGGTCAGCCACATCATAAGCCTGGTGTTGCTCGTACGAAATGGGTCCCGTGGCAGACTCATGCAGTGAACGAAGTTTCTGTATACGGGAGCGAACTCCCGATTTTCGGAACAGGCCTGTAGCCTCAGGAGCACTTTTCCGCAAGAACTCCATGGCTCCTTGAATGGATGGTGGCAGGGCATGTCCTGTCCGCTGTAGGGACACGCTAAGGGGCACTCCAAACACGGTCTTGTCTGCAGATGAACACACAGCACCACAAAGCAAACAATTACCTCCACAAAAGAGAAAGCAAATGGGAATTCCAACAGCCTGAAGAGCTTTGTGTTTGTTTTATTGCACGCTAATTGGTAAATAGTTTCCTCCTGACCACCGCACTTCAGTAGAGACTGAGCACCGGACCTCATTTCATTGGGATGCACTATGCAAAATATATTTTATATGCCACATTTGAACACAAAACCTACATTTTTTAAAGAGTCTCTCATCAGCTCTGAACACTGAAAATAAACATGTGCATATATCACAAACTGGCAGTCATGTCAACCGTGTACGAACTTCTATACAGAAATGATGAAATGTAAAACATAAAAGTGTCTGTCCTTCTCCCTCCGTCACTAAGCTGTTGTTTGAAAAACATGACACAACAGTTGCTTGGCCTCAGCACACACATTAATGTGGGAAAGGTATGCTGCTTTTTGGCACTACTGCTCCTAAAAGTGGCTTTTGTCTCCAATGCCATGCTAACAGGACAGCTCAGTTGGAAATACAAAATGCCAGGGTCCACCAAGCTTCCACTGAGGTATACTGCCCTAACAGAAATACGTCAATGAAAGACACCCGACAAAGAGAAACTAGAAAAAGAAGTTTGATTGATTTAGATGACTAGGAAGTGAAACCCACAATCGCTCTGCCACGACGATAAATGCAGAGTGCCCCACCCACTGTGCACATGTGCTTAAGGGAAGGTGAGAGTAGAAATATCGAATTTTATTTCTAAACTACATATTTTTTTTATTTGCTTTCACAAGTATGGTTTCTCAACTCTCACAACAAAAAATCACTTTTGAAGAGCACAAGGTGGCTACTATAGACTAAGAATAGCTCATTGTTTGGAGTCCCCGGCAAATTGTCACTTGGCTGCTTGCCACTGCATTTCACATGAGGAGTTTACTAAAGCCACATGGTCCAAATAATTAGGATTGCCAAGTTCTCATGATGGAAAAAATCATTGAAAAAACACATTTTGCTGCATAGATGAGCTTTGCCTTATACCTTCAAAATGTTTTTTTTTTCAAGACCAATTTTTCGGACTTCTTGATATTAGACATAACGTTTAAGGTACCTTTGATAGTCAGATCACGATGAAACATTGCCCAGATATTTTTTAACATGTGAAGGGTGCAAGTATCTCTGTTAAAACTTGATATCATCTGTATAATTACTATGTACAAACCAAAAGCCAGCAATTAGGTGGTATGGGCTGACGATTCTAAGAATTCTCACATTACAATTTTCTTGTTCATTAATATGGCGTATATGCAATTTATTTATATTTATTTGTATTCCACAATAAATGTCCAGCAATATGAGCTAATGATGGCTCAGAACCATAAAAGTGTAATGGCATAAAAAGATTGTTTAAAACAAACTATATTTTACACATTGTCATGGCACAAAATGAAAGCTGCACAACCTACTGTAAAATGAATTACATATTTGAAATAAGCATAACAGCTCATATATACAGCAATAAATTTTATTGTCCTAGCCTGCACATTAACGAAGCTTCTCTCTCGAATTGCATCTCCCCTTAAAGGTTCACCAATGCGCCTGACATTTCTCATACCTTGTCTCTCTCAGTGTACTCTAGGTTTGCAAGGGCAGTGTCACCATCTAAAAGAAGAGAAGCATTACTCCCATTTCGTTTCAGATGCGTGGCGCAGAGTAAGAAAACCGTAGAATTAAGTGCCGTAGAAAGTCAACAAAGTCGTCTGGTGAAAGTTGCGAGAGTAAGTTCTTTTGTAGGAAGACATATATGCCAGCAGGAAGTGAAACACTTTCAGATGTTTATGGCTCAAGCCTCAAGCACTGGCTCTCACATTCGTGAAGAGCTGTGTGGAACTGGACACATGAACAGAGGTGTCTGTTACCCAATCACTGGAGAGAGCACACCTTGCCATTCGCTCTAAGTGGAGTGAGCTACTAGCACAGTTCGAGTAATGTGCCTTAAATGCATGCGGGCGTATGCCTGCTTAATCTCCCTGTCTTCTCTCATTGTTGTTCTTCCTCCTCATCCCAAAATGCATGCGTTGGGTTAGGACTAGAGGAAAGTTTTAATTAAAGTGGTAATTTGAGTAACGCTATTTGATTCTAACAAAGGCTTGTCGTACTGTGTTCTCCAGTAGCTGAACAGTGTTTCTTCAATAGGAACTAAGAACATGTGATTCTTCATGATATGACTGTGTGCATTTATGCTATATGACTTCATTTGTACTGATGTAGCCTTCATGTGAAACATTTAGCTTTCTTCTATTAAGTGCTATCTTGTCTTATGAATAATGAATGCCCTTTCTTTGACACTTCATTCAATGTATACGAGAAAGAACATTTCGTGCTTTAGGCACCACCATCTCTGTGAAATAATAACACAGTGCTTTGGTACATACTGACCTTTGTAGTCAGGAGCACGCATGCGCTTGATGAACTTGGGAACAGCCCAGCCCCAGCCTGACCGGTAGGGTGGCGAGAATCGCTCCATCAGAGCTGTTAGGTGAAGCAGCGCCAGTTTTTTTAGCACAAGCAATTGAGAAGCCGATAGGTGCTCATAGCGCAGTGCAGTCATGCATGTCAGCTGCTCAGCTGAGGATGAAAAACAATGCCACGCAGAACCCTGGTTGCAGGGACTCCCACTGCACAGAGAAGATGTTGAACGATTAGAATTCATGTAATTTGTATTTACAAAGCAACATTCCTGAGAACACCAAGCTACGAAAAAGTCACAAACACGGCATCAAAGGAACCTGGCCTTCTCATACAATGTTTTACGTTATGGCACTGAAATTTAAAAGGCTTCTGGCAATCCATCAATGCGTATACTTCCCGGACTCCGGCAGCTTTTGTCAACAAGAAGCAACATTAAACTAGTGCAACTGCAACTTCACGACAAAATAAGAGTGAGTAGTTATGAAGCTATGTTGACGGTGCACTATGACAGTGTGCACCATACCAAGTCACTGGTGTACACCAACACATCTCAGTTGGCCTGGCATTGAATTAGGAAAGAAAAAAGCTGCACTGCAGAGTTCATGAAGACGGCAGACAAGAAGGACGCTGATGAAGCACATCTAGACAGTTGTTCATTTTTAGATGTCAGTGTCACTTTTGTCTGCCATCATTGTGAACTTTGCAGTGCTGTTTCTTCCATTCATTATTCTCCTACGGGCCTATACACAAGGTCTTGTAAATGCAATATTTCTTGAAAAACAGAATGATGAAAGCAGGCCATGCAAAACAGAAGAGAGAAAAATATTCTTTATTGAATACTGGACAGGCAACTGCTTCCTGGGGAAAAAAAACCTCTCCGATTATTTTTTTTTTTGATAATGACACTACAGCCAAAATTTACACATTGTAGCTAAAAACAATAATAAAACATGCAGTATTATTTTAAGGTGTTACATATAAGTTATTATATGACTTTCTTTTATTGGTTTCTAATGCTACACCCTAATTATCAAAACTAGACAGATGTGCAGGAGACCATGAAAGCTTGAAATTAAGAAAAGTCATTGAACAGGAAATGTTGCGGCAAATATTTTAACAAGGGAGGGCTGACGAAAACAAAACCCCTTGTCAAAAATTTTGTGGCTGTAGCAGCATTCCTTGTTCAACAATTTATCATCTTGCTATAAATGTCCATACTGATTTCAAAGTTGCAGCAGCAGTCATTTGCCATGAAACGTCTATCTGCCACATTTTGTTTTTCTATTGACTCTGGACCTCGTTCTAACACTACCAGATTATTATCATTGCCATCACTACAGTGCCGATGAAATCCCGCTGACCTGTTATTTCTTTACTAACTAGTTCACGGTATTATATAATGCCCTTTGCTACTCAGTTGTGTAATTTTCGGACTCCGTGCAAGTTAACCAGTGACAATCGACCATTTCATGCACCTCCGAACTTTTTTCAACACTCTACCGCTTCTATGAGAGTCTATAATGTAATCTTTCATGATATTGATGTTTTTCAGAGTCCACTGTCATTCTTTTTAACTCAGCCTTGCACTGTTTTAACATGGTTTTTCAGGATGTATAGATTCTTCCCTTTTCTGTCTTTCAGGAAGCTTTCCACATACAGTCGCACCCCTTTATAAGAGACACTAAGATAAGAGACAAATGGGTATACGAGACATCAGTCTGCTTACAGCGAAATACGGATTAAGAAAATGATGCACACAAGGTACCCTGCTTACAAAAGACATCGCATATGAAAAGTAAGAATTGCTGCTCAGAGCATGCCTCTTATAAAGAGGTTTAACTGTAGTTGTGTATATTGCCCTTCATTTTTCACTCTTTCCATGATTCTCGTCTTGCCTTCCTATTCTTCCCATATTGTGCCGATTTCTTTTTGTCTGTGCGTTCTTGCTCTTTTTATTTGATTTCCTTTTCTGAAGACTGCCTGTATTGTATTGTTCATTTTTATTGTTTTATTTATGCATGCACCTGCACAAAAACCTTACGATTGTTCCTGGGCACGTTAAATAAATGAGTCAAATATTATTATTCATGTGTACCAATGCATAGACCTAAGCGAATAGTAATTTGGTTTTAATAATTTTAAATAATTTTAAATCATATTCAAATTGCATATATTAATTATGATAAAGAAAAATGATCATATTTGTCACGACCCGACTAACATGCACAGCATGTATATATTTTCTGATTGAAACAAGGCATGTGCAAATGTTGCCCTGTCTGCTTCAAAGGAAGTGGAAGCCATTTTGAATAATAGCAGGATTTGACTTTCGGTAAAATGCAAGTGACGACCTGTGAGGTATGTTAAATTTCCAAATTCACTATACTTATAGCATATAAGCCGGCGCAGCAAGCTTTCAAACTTGAAAAGGAAGAATTGATGTAAGGTTAATATGTTTGTTTAACCTTGAAATGGGACCTCGCAACAGTGCAGATTTTTTTTCTCACTAGGTGTCTTCATGGTACAGCACTCCTCCACTGCAGCGAAACCACCTTTACAAGGGGCTGCATGCAAACTAATCTACATCTAGCATTCATTTTGAGCACTTCGAAATTTATAATGATTTAAATTAGAACCCAAGTGAACTTGAATGCATTATCATTCGTTTGAATTTTTACGCCTATTATGCATTGGAGGCAAGCCCGGACTATGAGCATAGCACGACCTCCTTGCACCATTGATTGATGATGAGCCACTCACTTTCCAGCTCTTGTGAGCGATGAGCCGACGCCGGAGTCTCGCCTCTCGGAGGTGTAAGGCGGTCTGTCATTTTCCTCGGGCACTCCTCTGCCTGTAGACCCTGATCCCACACTGCCAGTGTCGTTTGCTCGCTGCTGGTCTTGTTGCTGCTGCAGGTCTTGAGGCTGGTCCTGTTCCAGCTGTGGCTGCTGTTGCAAGGGTGCACCTATTAAAGGAAGCAAAGAAGTTACAGGGTGTGCTGAGTGTCTTTCATGTGACGCGGCATTCTGCTAAGCTTGCCCAAAAACTACATAATGAGTATCTCCTTCACTCTCTGGAGTCAGGAGCATGCATCCACAAGGATTGCCCAAGTTAACATGCCATGTGCAAACAGCTAATGTAAACAGTGCAGGATATCTACTGCACATCAACAAAATGTGCAATTGCAGGAGGCACTGGTGGAGTCCAAGGCAACCTGAACCAATGAAGGCACCTGAAGTGCACAATTTCATGTGATAGCAATTATATGAACCCTCTCGGCTGGATATTGCCACCGGCGTCGCTGTGGGTGTCGCCGTCATTCACTGTATACGTATCTATATATATGAAAATGCAAGAAAGAAAAATAATCCAGGAAATGACTCTGGCATGTGGAATCGAACCTCTGACCTCTGAATTGCGAGTGCGAGACAATAACCACTGAGCCACGAAGGAGCACCTCCTTCAACCTTCAAACGGCAAGCTATTGATATCTACCACTTTCTGCTGATGACAGGCATCTTGGAGAACTACTATCGTGTTTTCAGAATTACCAGCGAGATGACGCAATGAGCGCGCATGGCCAAATTTTCCCGATGCGGCGGCCCGCTCTCTCATCTCCCAAGCGTACTTTGTTCCGTGGAGAGGGGACGCTTTCGCGTGTGCTCGCTTATCTCGCAGTGGGGACAATTGTACGCCTTGGGCTTTCACCGAAATGATTTTGTTGTAATTACCGGGCGCACAATGGTCCCCGCAATCGCAGCACAGTCTCCGTTTTCAAGAAGGGCGCGCTTTTCAGACACAGCGAAATAACAACAGATATACTTATTCGTGTTCATCTGTACCTGTGAGTATGTTTCATGCGTTATTTGTTCGTGAAAAACGCAAGGCATGTTTCAATCTTTTTGCCATTCTTCCTGTGACCTTCCAATTTGTTGCTATCACGTGCATTGCTTCGCCTTTGCGACAAAACTGGAATTTATTTATTTGTTAACTTTGTTATTTCTCCTACAGATTTTGACTGCCAACAAACTATTGCTGCGCATGATTGGCAGCTTCATTTTAACACTAATGGTTCAGGACTAAAAGTATAAGGCATGAGCGATGAGGTGAATTAAGCAGTGGGAACAACTCTGCTCACTCTGGTTGTTTGGAGCTTCCCCGGCGGGCACGTTGTCGTAGATGCTCACACGACCATGCTCTGTACTCGCTGACAGCCAGCGTGCTGGAGGCTGTTGGTTCTTGTGCCTGGAACGGAAACTTCCAGTTTTACGCCGGTGTGCTAGCTGGGGCGAGCATTCAGAATCACTGAGCGCATGATTTTCGGGACCCAGGTGGTTTGACCATGGGCTGCCACCTCCGCCACCCGCCGTGGGATCGTTGCCGGCGCCGGGACCTGCAATTGAGCATTTCCACAGTCACCTTCACAGAAAACAAATCATTCTGCAGCTGGTACTATAAACAGATTCAGAGGCTGCATGAATCTAGAGGATGTATATGAAGCTGCCCTTGGTGCCCACATCCTGCATTTCTTTGTGTAGCAGTTATTAGTGATATATAGTAGGTCCGCATCAGACCTGTGGTGTAAAAGGAAGGTCGATATTTACAAATATCCACGTGACCCGCAGCATACTTGAAACGTGCGACGCTGATTTCAGGAAAGTCGCTATGGTGCAAATTGACTTAGAAAAAGTTAAGGCATTCGACAGAGTATGTCATGATCTCTTGTTTTCAATTCTTGAGTACGTTGGGGGTTGGCACAATAATAACAGGTGTTAAAATGGCATACGACAACTGTACGACTAACCTTGTTATCAATCATGAGTTGACAGAAAAACACAAAGTGCGCTCCTTCGTGCAAAAAGATTAATGACAGTCCAGATGTACGTGGCTTCAGCCTGGAAAGTTGTGAACTGCACTTATCGTCTGACACTGATGATGTTCTTATTTTCTACTATGATAAGGCGAGTGTTAAAGATTCCATGAAAACTATTTGTGAGTTTTGTGACATGACAGGTAGCAATGTAAACCTCAGTAAGTGCATTGGTATATGACATGGTCAGTGGCAGACAATGCCGTGAGTTTTTGAAAGCATGCAGTGGACACGCACACCTGGGATTTACCTTGGTGTACCACTGGCCACACATCGAGACACCAGAAAATTATAGAATGGCAAGATACAGGAATTGAAATCTCAAGCTGATAAATGGGCAGGTTGGCAGCTCTCAATTTTCGCACGTGCAGCCATTTTCAGGATCTTCATGGCGAGTGAGCTGGTCTACATATCTCGTGCAAGTATTCAACTGCTAGAGATTGAACTTTAGGAAGTTACATAGAGTATTAGCAGTATTTGCATGGTAGTCAGAATAGGACCAGCAGAACTAACTTGTTTCACAAGTAGAGTCAGGGAGATTTAAAACTGCCGAACTTATTTTTAAAACAACTTTTCTCTAGATTTTTGTTTTTGCATGACACGACAAATTCTTTTTTGAGAACAGTTATTCAAATACGATTAAGCCATGTCTTGCCCAACTTTATTGTCTCGATGATAAAATGTGGCTATTACACGATTAGTAAATTTTTGTGTGAAGTAGTGATGGCATTCAGATTTTTAAACTACCACTTTTCTATTGAATATTTAGGTACAGTAACAAGCAAGCGTTTAAACTCCGATTTATTAAACATTATGTTCCTAGAACCTTTGTACCGGACATTGTACAGCAGAAGCCTGGGAAAAGACATCTTTAAGCATGTCAAACAAATGCTGGTGCCAGGAGGTGTGAAAACATTTTTTTTAAGCTCTATAATAACACCTTGCCTGTTAAGACGTGACTAGAGAAGAGAGGGGAGTATCTACCATGGAGTACTGATTGTTTGCTTTGTAGAAAACTTGAATCTCTCGAACATGTCTTTCTGGACTGCAGGAGTGCCATTTTCTTTTGAGATATTATGCAAAAACACCTGAAAAAGAAATTACCGCAGACACCACATGGCATTCGGTATTTAACTGCAGGTCAAGGTATTATACCTTATGACATGGTTTTTATGCTTGGGCTTCATAGCATCTGGAGAAATCGTACGGCTGTTTGGAACTGCGATGTAAATATTAGATCAGTGAATTCATACTTTACGAACTCTGTAGGTAAACTATGGGAAGTATTTCGGAAATTGGAATATGGAGAAGAAGTGTTGACACTGATGGATTCTCTTGTGAAAATGAAAGTTTGGTAGACTATGTTTGTGGGGTTTAACGTCCCAAAACCACCATATGATTATGAGAGACGCCGTAGTGGAGGGCTCCGGAAATTTTGACCACCAGGAGTTCTTTAACGTGCACCCAAATCTGAGTACACGGGCCTACAACATTTCCGCCCCATCGGAAATGCAGCCGCCGCAGCCAGGATTTGAACCCGCGACGTGCGGGTAATGAAAGTTCGGTACCATATGCCGCATGCTGAAGTTGCTGCGGTGAGAAAGTGTGTAAATGTATGGCAATAAAGAAAATAAAAGTAGCAGGAGGGTGTGTCCAGATAAGAACGAACATGACGTCCTAGTCACCACTCCAAATTTAATTAACTTTACCCTAGGAGCAGGTTTTAGGCCTGGAACAATGATATTGAAGTTAGTTCTGCAAAAAAAAACTTTGCTGGGCTGGCGTAAAAATATTTACATTAATTTCGGCCACAAAAACAAGTTGCCTAAATGACTTTTTAGCACGTGACACTACATGACAACACGATAAAGATGACTGGATACAGGGCTACTCTCAATTGACATGGTTTATTGCATTCCTCCACAAAATAAATCACGTCAGATGAAAGTAGCACTGTGTCCCGTCTTCTTTGTTGTAGCGTCATGTTAAGCACTATGAATTCACACCTGCCAATGCATTCTGTTTTGAAAGACTTAGCTGCCAGTTTTGCAATTTATGAACTTTGAGTGCACCTAGCAAAACAAACGCAGCACTTCTTGATGACAATATGTATACTCATTAAAGAACAAGCAAAATGCAATACTATTACGAGTAATTTTCTTCCCTTTGCTGTTGAAGGACTTAACCACAGGCACATTTTTTTGGTACGAGGTGGAGCACATACTAGTTAACCTGTTAACTTCTTTAAGATCCGATCTGTCGTAACTCCACGAAAAACTGGTGACTGGGAATATCGTGGGGGGGGGGGGGGGGGATAGATTTCATCACAGGGCCCACCACCTTATTATGTAAATGTATAAGGCAGATTTTGCACCTCTCTGAGGTGCCTTCCCCCCTTCAGCCACCTTACGCCTATGAATATACGTAAATTAAACAGTGTGGGCACACCACATATAAACTAATCCCCGCTAGAAATACACAATGCGCACAGCCGCGGGTGACTTGCAAGTCGAAGTACTCCCTTTCTCATCGAGAAACTAAGCCCAACGACAGACAGGCACAACTCTGCTTGAGAAGTGGTCGATGGCAGCGAGAGTCATTGCATGCACCCTCCGTGCTACAGAGATGGCCGGCTCGTTTCATCTCTTCTTTAGCCGCGTTCGTCGGCAGATCTCACGGTCTTTAGAACATACGATCTGCGGGGCTATTTGTTATCACTGTGTACTTCATACGGAACATTACGTAAACGGCCAGAACCTTCTAAGAGCACTGTAGTCGCTACCGCAACATAATCGCAAATATGGTACACTGCATAAAATAATTGCATTTCATTAATTATTTTGCTGTTTTTTTTTCTGGAGACAAGTTAAATTGAGGAGAATAAAACTCGGTATATATTGGATTTGATATGTGGGCTTTGTTTTTTGAGAAATTTATGTGGTTTACCGAAAACAACAAAGTTTGAAAATAAGTTTACCAAGAAGGCACTCAGTAACATTGAAAAAGAAAATCTCTGTATTATGCAAAGAGCGCTATCTACCATGCTAATTAGGAAAAAGGGGGAGAGGGGAATAAAAAGTTGCATTATTTGAGTGGCTACCAAATTGTGATGAGTATATATACGTAAAATGCAAACAGACTAGCGGCCCACGCCGTTATGTGTGGCGAAATGAATCAACGCAACGTAACTGCGCCTGTTCCAAAACAACGAATGTGCAGCCAGGCAGCAATAGAGGTGTGGCAAGCTTTGTTTTGAGCTCAGCTGATGACGGTGGCTGCTCGAGGCACTGACATATTGCATCTGCCACTCGTGCACATCGGTGCACCCTGACTGATATGATTGATATGTGGGGTTTAACGTCCCAAAACCACTATATGATTATGAGAGACGCCGTAGTGGAGAGCTACGAAAATTTCGACCATCTGGGGTTCTTCAACGTGCACCCAAATCTGAGCACATGAGCCTACAACATTTCCGCCTCCATCGGAAATGCAGCCGCCGCAGCCGTGATTTGCTCCCGCGACCTGCGGGTCAGCAGCCGAGTACCTTAGCCACTAGACCACCGCGACAGGGCGATGCACCCTAACTGCCACTTTGACTGCGGGTGGCCTTCGCTTGCATGTGAAGAAGGTAAATGAGACAAGAAATGTATGACTGTGAAATAAAAGGGGTTAATCACCAACAAGGTTAGTACTAGTAATCATACAACAAAATGTCTGTTGGCAATTTTGTGGTATAATTTTGCAGCAATTGCTTGCATTTAAACAAATTCTACGCGAACTTCTACGCGAACTTGGTGCGCACCACTCTCTCAAATTCGGATATCAGGCATTTGCACGAAAAGCTATATAGTTTTCATATGCTACAAAGTTTCAAACTTCATCACCGCACACACGACTTGAAAAGTGCGGAGTCCTTCATCAACGTCTACATGCATAAGCAAACTTTCTCGTCTTGATAACAGTAACTTACATAACCGTGGACTGTCATCCTATCTGTGATATGCCTTTAAAAATATATTCTACGATATTAAAACACGCAACAAACTAAGTGATTGGCAAACAAAGTACACTTGTGCCTGTCAAATAAGAGCACACGCTACGGGACGTTCGAAGCTGTCATAAATACACATTTAGAGTCGTGGCACGACAGGTTAGGGTGAGCTTTAACTACACCACCGATCATTGGTGCAAATATGACAGCTAACAGGCAGCTGCACACGCCTAACCCATCCACATTAACTCCTCGATCAAAGTGAGCCGCGCTAATGCTGCCGCCATACCATGGCACAACTATAACTTAGCTCACTGTCAGGGTTGCCACTGACGGCTACTTTTCGCCAAAATGGCAAGTTTGAGAGGCCTGTGGCGACCTAAAATTATGAATGGCGACATGGCGAAGTTTTGGCGATTTTCGGCTTAGGTCTCGACAGAGTGACTGAGCTATACATTCTCTATATGTGCTCAAAACAAATGGGCGACAACATTTTTTTCTATTTTTGTAGTTTTAAACTCACTAGTAGAAGGTGCACTTTATGGGCAATCTAGTACGCCTGTCATGTATCTCGTGTGTATCTTCTAATTCACATAGATCTTGGAGCCACCAGCACACTGTTGCATCCGCCAGCAACTTCCTAGCAAAATTTGGGTCAGTGAAATACGTACTTCATATGCCGTGAGACGGTGGTGTTATACTACGTTTTTTGGAGCTTTAAGAGCTTTGAGTTTCGAAGTTTTGCTTCTGAAGTGGCTAGGTTGCGGTAAGGCAGCATGTTCTGACCACAGCTTACACTGCCGTGAATAGCTTGTCGACATCTTCACTGCTGTATAGTACCCCCTAATTTCGTATGTTGAGTTTAAATTTGTTATTATTATACTTTTCGGGTGAGCCAAGAAGACGAGCTTTTTTGGACAGCCTTCAGAAACTGCATTGAGGTGAATGCATAGCGTCCATACAGAAAGCATTAAGCCGGCATTGCGATGGTTACACAGCACTTTCGGATTTATTTACATTGCTTTGTAATTAAGTTCTTCGATTTCCTGCCAAATGATTCCACTGCAAAAGAATTTTCTAAATCTGCAGGAAAGATATGCACGCCATCCCTCTTTCGTTGTAGCGACTACTTTATCGTATATTGCTATAACTGAAATTATCACAAACTTTTGTTATGAGGTGCTACCATTCAGGGATGCTGCTAGTGCATGCATGCCCTTTCAAAGTCCTTCCTCGTGGTGAAGCGGGTGATGTGACTGGCATTGAAAACGTCAATATACTTCACGCTTTATGAATGCTACTATATACTCTACGGGGCTACACATAATAAGGAAGTTTTATTACTATAGGTATGCCACGCATATGTAGAGCAGCGAATTTTTTGACGAAAATTGAAGGGAAAATTGAAACCAGACTTCTGACGACTTTTGGCGACCTTTCGCTCGTCGCTTGATGAATTTCATTTGAAAGTCAGTGACAACCTTCGTCAGAGTCTTTTATAACTGCTTAGTAATATGTTATTCAGTGGCATATAGCCGGCCATGCTCGAAGCAACTCACCTTCGATCATCATAAAGAAACTGGATTTTTAAAGGCAGCTATAACTTAGATAGATGGCTATGCAACTGTGCTTTTCGTGTATGGTGACATGTTTACTGATGTAAGTACATGTGCATTCTTGTTTCTCCCTGTTCCTTTGGTTTTCCTTTGTCTTCTTTTCTCTGTTATACTGTCACGTGGGTCGTGACGTGAGAACTAGTATCCGGTATGTCCAAGATGAAAGTGTTTATTAGGCTGTCTACTGGGTGGCCGATAAATGGCAAGTCAGATTATAGCAATATTCACTGGCACTAAAAGCGGCGAGCAGAGCATCGGCCATCAATCAATGACAAGCGGTTATGTGCATCAGCACTTACATATGCGCCGTCAATGTTCCAGCGTTACCGCTAGCAGCCACGTATGTTTCAAAACAATCTGTAATGTTCGCTTTGTGTGTGAAATCGCATCGGAAGGTTCTAATATTATCTCAGTGGTTCTTATTTCATCGGCGGGTTTGCGCAAAGGAGCATTCACACGTGTAATGGGGCGATAACAAACTTGTCAAAGGTTTGGCATCGCCCCCTTCTGAAAAAAGCATTGCCCCGGTGCTTTACCAAAAAAATGAAAGTCGAGTGCTCCGAGTAGAGTCAAAAAATTTTATTGCAGAGGAATTTAGGACCTCTCAGATGTCAAAGTATAGCCTGCACAGTTTGAAGTACTGTCGCAGAAGTTTCTCACACGGTCACGTTGGCGTATCAGCATCCATACCCAAATGCGGTCACTGGGCTGGTATTACATGAAGCTTCGTCGAAGATTGTAGCGGCAGCTGTCGGTCGTCTACTGACTATTGATGCGCAGGCTGGCGCGTTGATCAGCAGGCTGAAGGTAGAAGGTGAGGTCAAAGTTTTCTTCGACGGCGACGTTTGGGAGCATGCCATTCAGTGTCGTTGCCGAGCTTCTACTATACATACTTGAATGGTGACATCTGCGTCATCTCCTGCACTGCCGTGTTGTATGCGAAGGTCAAATAGAGAAGGATGGCATTCCACGTCTTCTGTTCGACGTCGACGTACTTACATGACCAGCATGCATGTCGGCGATGGTCTTGTTTAGCCATTCAGTGAGGCTATTGGTCTGTGGGTGGTACGCTGTCAACAGGCGGTGGCTTGTCTGCTGTATGCCAAAATCGCCAGCGTTAGGTTACCTATGAATGTCGTACCTCTGTTGGTGATGAGGATCTACAGGACACCATGACGCAAGACGACCTTTTCAACAAAGATTTGGCTACCTCGAAGCCTGCCTTTGAGCAGGGGCCTTGTTTAAGCGTAGCGGGCGAGGTAGTCAGTAGCTAAGACAATTCACTGTCCCCCAGGAGGTCCATCCTGATCTGCGGGAATGGCTGATGAGGTGGCTCAATGGGCTGTAAAAGTACAGTTTGCTTAGTCTGCGGTGTCTCCTGTTGGCAATCTCAGTATGTTTTTATGTAGTGTACGAGGTCAGCAGTGACGCGGGGCCACTAGTACTTTTCCTGTATCTTCACGAGTGTACAAAACAAGCCAAGGTGTCCAGCCATTGGGTCGTCATGCAGAGCAACCAGAACCAAGCCGCAAAGAAGACAACACAAAGGGCAACCTTCATTGTCGAACCAAACAGCTGCAGGCAGCAGGGGATACAGCCAGAACATTGGCTTCTGCTGGAAAACACCAGGTAACCCAAGACTAACTGCACCACAACACAACACAACCCACGTGACATCTGATGGAGGTGCTGCCCATTCATGTTCCGGACACACCCGTTATAATGTACTAGAAAGGGGCAGTGGAACAGATGATGCAGCTGCGCCCCATCTCGGGTGATTCTGCGGCGGGTGACAGCAACAGCAGCGCTGTAGTCTCTTTGTACTGAAGATTTCAAGATTATCTGCATCCGGAGCGCAGCTTCGCTGCAGTGGTCTAGTAGCTAAAATAGTACTCAGCAGCCGAGTACTGAAGTGCTCGGCTGCTGACCCGCAGGTCGCAGGTTCGTATCCCGGCTGCGGCGGCTGCATTTCTGATGGAGGCGAATTGTTGTAGGCCCGTGTGCTCAGACTTGGGTGCACGTTATAGAACCCCAGGTGGTCGAAATTTCCGGAGCCCTCCACTACGGCGTCTCTCATAATAATATGGTGGTTTTCGGATGTTAAACCACACATATCAATCAATCAATCATGCATTCAAAGCGCATGCATCAAAGCTTGCGAAAGCGTGCAGTTTTTCGTTTTGATCGCACCCGGTGCGTGCTCCACTGATTGTGCATGCACAGATGTCGTTAGTGAACTAGAACGTTCTGCGTGCGCAAGTGTCTGAGGCGAAGTAATGTCAGCCTTGAAACGGCACGCGTCTAGCAGCGCTGACCGCTCTCGGAGCTCTGCAGACACGCAACGACAATGTGGCTTATTCATCGGCCTAGCCAGCATGTAAGAACTGATTTCGATTGCCTTTTCTTTCCTTTAATGCATATTTTATATTTCTACATAAGAACAAGTACACTCAAAGACATATGTATTCATTCACGAGCTCTGTTCATACATCCTTTGCCATATTATATCCCTGC
>WOVY01009327.1:0-54885 GCA_013436015.1 Rhipicephalus annulatus | reverse complement strand
GGCCTATACACAAGGTCTTGTAAATGCAATATTTCTTGAAAAACAGAATGATGAAACACAGGCATGCAAAACAGAAGAGAGAAAATATTCTTTATTGAATACTGGACAGGCAACTGCTTCCTGGGGAAAAAAACAAACCTCTCCGATTATTTTTTTTTTTTGATAATGACACTACAGCCAAATTTACACATTGTAGCTAAAAACAATAATAAAACTGCAGTATTTTTTAAGGTGTTACATATAGTTATTATATGACTTTCTTTTATTGGTTTCTAATGCTACACACCTAATTATCAAAACTAGACAGATGTGCAGAGACCATAAAGCTTGAAATTAAGAAAAGTCATTGAACAGGAAATGTTGCGGCAAATATTTTAACAAGGAGGGCTGACGAAAACAAACCCCTTGTCAAAAATTTTGTGGCTGTAGCAGCATTCCTTGTTCAACAATTTATCATCTTGCTATAAATGTCCATACTGATTTCAAAGTTGCAGCAAGCAGTCATTTGCCATGAAACGTCTATCTGCACATTTTGTTTTTCTATTGACCTGGACCTCGTTCTAACACTACCAGATTATTATCATTGCCATCACTACAGTGCCGATGAAATCCCTCTGACCTGTTATTTCTTTACTAACTAGTTCACGGTATTATATAATGCCCTTTGCTACTCAGTTGTGTAATTTTCGGACTCCGTGCAAGTTAACCAGTGACAATCGACCATTTCATGCACCTCCGAACTTTTTTCAACACTCTACTACTCCTATAAGCTTCTATGATAGCTATAATGTATCTTTCATGATATTGATGTTTTCATCAGTCCACTGTCATTCTTTTTAACTCAGCCTTGCACTGTTTTAACATGGTTTTTCAGGATGTATAGATTCTTCCCTTTTCTGTCTTTCAGGAAGCTTTCCACATACAGTCGCACCCCTTTATAAGAGACACTAAGATAAGAGACAAATGGGTATACGAGACATCAGTCTGCTTACAGCGAAATACGGATTAAGAAAATGATGCACACAAGGTACCCTGCTTACAAAAGACATCGCATATGAAAAGTAAGAATTGCTGCTCAGAGCATGCCTCTTATAAAGAGGTTTAACTGTAGTTGTGTATATTGCCCTTCATTTTCACTCTTTCCATGATTCTCGTCTTGCCTTCCTATTCTTCCATATTGTGCCGATTTCTTTTTGTCTGTGCGTTCTTGCTCTTTTTATTTGATTTCCTTTTCTGAAGACTGCCTGTATTGTATTGTTCATTTTATTGTTTTATTTATGCATGCACCTGCACAAAAACCTTATGATTGTTCCTGGGCACATTAAATAAATGAGTCAAATATTATTATTCATGTGTACCAATGCATAGACCTAAGCGAATAGTAATTTGGTTTCAATAATTTTAAATCATATTCAAATTGAATATATTAATTATGATAAAGAAAAATGATCATATTTGTCACGACCCGACTAACATGCACAGTATGTATATATTTTCTGATTGAAACAAGGCATGTGCAAATGTTGCCCTGTCTGGTTCAAAGGAAGTGGAAGCCATTTTGAATAATAGCAGGATTTGACTTTCGGTAAAGTGCAAGTGACGACCTGTGAGGTATGTTAAATTTCCAAATTCACTACACTTATAGCATATAAGCCGGCGCAGCAAGCTTTCAAACTTGAAAAGGAAGAATTGATGTAAGGTTAATATGTTCATTTAACCTTGAAATGGGACCTCGCAACAGTGCAGATTTTTTTTCTGGCTAGGTGTCTTCATGGTACAGCACTCCTCCACTGCAGCGAAACCACCTTTACAAGGGGCTGCATGCAGACTAATCTACATCTAGCATTCATTTTGAGCACTTCAAAATTTAAAATGATTTAATTAGAACCCAAGTGAATTTGAATGCATTATCATTCGTTTGAATTCGCACACGCCTATTATGCATTGGAGGCAAGCCCGGACTATGAGCATAGCACGACCTCCTTGCACCATTGATTGATGATGAGCCACTCACTTTCCAGCTCTTGTGAGCGATGAGCCGACACCGGAGTCTCGCCTCTCGGAGGTGTAAGGCGGTCTGTCATTTTCCTCGGGCACTCCTCTGCCTGTAGACCCTGATCCCACACTGCCAGTGTCGTTTGCTCGCTGCTGGTCTTGTTGCTGCTGCAGGTCTTGAGGCTGGTCCTGTTCCAGCTGTGGCTGCTGTTGCAAGGGTGCACCTATTAAAGGAAGCAAAGAAGTTACAGGGTGTGCTGAGTGTCTTTCATGTGACGCGGCATTCTGCTAAGCTTGCCCAAAAACTACATAATGAGTATCTCCTTCACTCTCTGGAGTCAGGAGCATGCATCCACAAGGATTGCCCAAGTTAACATGCCATGTGCAAACAGCTAATGTAAACAGTGCAGGATATCTACTGCACATCAACAAAATGTGCAATTGCAGGAAGCACTGGTGAAGTCCAAGGCAACCTGAACCAATGAAGGCTCCTGAAGTGCACAATTTTTGTGATAGCAATTATATGAACCCTCTCGGCTGGATATTGCCACCGCGTCGCTGTGGGTGTCGCCGTCATTCACTGTATACGTATCTATATATATGAAAATGCAAGAAAGAAAAATAATCCAGGAAATGACTCTGGCATGTGGAATCGAACCTCTGACCTCTGAATTGCGAGTGCGAGACAATAACCACTGAGCCACGAAGGAGCACCTCCTTCAACCTTCAAACGGCAAGCTATTGATATCTACCACTTCTGCTGATGACAGGCATCTTGGAGAACTACTATCGTGTTTTCAGAATTACCAGCGAGATGACGCAATGAGCGCGCATGGCCAAATTTTCCCGATGCGGCGGCCCGCTCTCTCATCTCCCAAGCGTACTTTGTTCCGTGGAGAGGGGACGCTTTCGCGTGTGCTCGCTTATCTCGCAGTGGGGACAATTGTACGCCTTGGGCTTTCACCGAAATGATTTGTTGTAATTACCGGGCGCACAATGGTCCCCGCAATCGCAGCACAGTCTCCGTTTTCAAGAAGGGCGCGCTTTTCAGACACAGCGAAATAACAACAGATATACTTATTCGTGTTCATCTGTACCTGTGAGTATGTTTCATGCGTTATTTGTTCGTGAAAAACGCAAGGCATGTTTCAATCTTTTTGCCATTCTTCCTGTGACCTTCCAATTTGTTGCTATCACGTGCATTGCTTCGCCTTTGCGACAAAACTGGAATTTATTTATTTGTTAACTTTGTTATTTCTCCTACAGATTTTGACTGCCAACAAACTATTGCTGCGCATGATTGGCAGCTTCATTTTAACACTAATGGTTCAGGACTAAAAGTATAAGGCATGAGCGATGAGGTGAATTAAGCAGTGGGAACAACTCTGCTCACTCTGGTTGTTTGGAGCTTCCCCGGCGGGCACGTTGTCGTAGATGCTCACACGACCATGCTCTGTACTCGCTGACAGCCAGCGTGCTGGAGGCTGTTGGTTCTTGTGCCTGGAACGGAAACTTCCAGTTTTACGCCGGTGTGCTAGCTGGGGCGAGCATTCAGAATCACTGAGCGCATGATTTTCGGGACCCAGGTGGTTTGACCATGGGCTGCCACCTCCGCCACCCGCCGTGGGATCGTTGCCGGCGCCGGGACCTGCAATTGAGCATTTCCACAGTCACCTTCACAGAAAACAAATCATTCTGCAGCTGGTACTATAAACAGATTCAGAGGCTGCATGAATCTAGAGGATGTATATGAAGCTGCCCTTGGTGCCCACATCCTGCATTTCTTTGTGTAGCAGTTATTAGTGATATATAGTAGGTCCGCATCAGACCTGTGGTGTAAAAGAAGGTCGATATTTACAAATATCCACGTGGACCCGCAGCATACTTGAAACCGGCGACGCTGATTTCAGGAAAGTCGCTATGGTGCAATTGACTTAGAAAAAGTTAAGGCATTCGACAGAGTATGTCATGATCTCTTGTTTTCAATTCTTGAGTACGTTGGGGGTTGGCACAATAATAACAGAAGGTGTTAAAATGGCATACGACAACTGTACGACTAACTTTATTATCAATCATGAGTTGACAGAAAAAATCAAGGTGCGCTCCTCCGTGCAAAAAGATTATTGACAGTCCACATGAACGTGGCTTCAGCCTGGAAAGTTGTGAACTGCACTTATTGTCTGACGCTGATGATGATGTTATTTTCTACTCTAATAAGGCGAGTGTTAAGATTCCATGAAAATTATTTGTGAGTTTTGTGACATGACAGGTAGCAATGTAAACCTCAGTAAGTGCATTGGTGTATGACGTGGTCAGTGGCAGACAATGCCGTGAGTTTTTGAAAGCATGCAGTGGACACGCACACCTGGGATTTACCTTGGTGTACCACTGGCCACACATCGAGACACCAGAAAATATAGAATGGCAAGATACAGGAATTGAAATCTCAAGCTGATAGATGAGCAGGTTGGCAGCTCTCAATTTTTCGCACGTGCAGCCATTTTCAGGATCTTCATGGCGAGTAAGCTGGTCTACGTATCTCGTGCAAGTTTTCAGCTGCTCGAGATTGAACTTTAGGAAGTTACATAGAGTATTTGAAGTATTTGCGTGGCAGTCAGAATAGAACCAGCAGAACCAACTTGTTTCACAAGTTGAGTCAGGGAGATTTAAAACTGCCGAACTTATTTTTAAAACAACTTTTCTCTAGATTTTTGTTTTTGCATGACACAACAAATCCTTTTTTGAGAACAGTTATTGAAATACGCTTAAGCCATGTCTTGCCAAACTTTATTGTCTCGATGATAAAATGTGGCTATTACACGACCAGTAAATTCTTGTGTGAAGTAGTGATGGCATTCAGATTTTTAAACTACCACTTTTCTATTGAATATTTAGGTACAGTAACAAGCAAGCATTTAAACTCCAATTTATTAAACATTATGTTCCCAGAACCTTTGTACCGGACATTGTACAGCAGAAGCCTGGGAAAAGACATCTTTAAGCATGTCAAACAAATGCTGGTGCCAGGAGGCGTGAAAACATTTTTTTTTTTAAGCTCTATAATAACACCTTGCCTGTTAAGACGTGACTAGAGAAAAGAGGGGAGTATCTACCATGGAGTACTGATTGTTTGCTTTGTAGAAAACTTGAATCTCTCGAACATGTCTTTCTGGACGGCAGGAGTGCCATTTTCTTTTGAGATATCATGCAAAAACACCTGAAAAAGAAATTACCGCAGACACCACACGGCATTCGGTATTTAACTGCAGGTCAAGGTATTATACCTTTTGACATGGTTTTTATGCTTGGGCTTCATAGCATCTGGAGAAATTGTACGGCTGTTTGGAACTGCGATGCAAATATTAGATCAGTGAATTCATACTTTACGAACTCTGTAAGTAAACTACGGGAAGTATTTCGGAAATTCGAATATGGAGAAGAAGTGTTGACACTGATGGATTCTCTTGTGAAAATGAAAGTTTGGTAGATTAGATTTGTGGGGTTTAACGTCCCAAAAACACCATATGATTATGAGAGACGCCGTAGTGGAGGGCTCCGGAAATTTTGACCACCTGGGGTTCTTTAACGTGCACCCAAATCTGAGTACACAGGCCTACAACATTTCCGCCTCCATCGGAAATGCAGCCGCTGCAGCCGGGATTTGACCCCGTGACCTGCGGGTAATGAAAGTATGGTAACATATGCCGCATGCTGAAGTTGCTGCGGTGAGAAAGTGTGTAAATGTATGGCAATAAAAAAAATAAAGTAGCAGGAGGGTGTGAGCAGATAAGAACAAACATGACGTCCTAGTGACCACTCCAAATTTTAATTAACTTTACCCTAGGTGCAGGTTTTAGGCCTGCAGCAATGATATTGAAGTTAGTTCTGCAAACAAAAACTTTGCTGGGCTGGCGTAAAAATATTTACATGAATTTCGGCCATAAAAACAAGTTGCCTAAATGACTTTTTAGCACGTGACACTACATGACAACACAATAAAGATGACTGGATACAGGGCTACTCTCAATTGACATGGTTTATTGCATTCCTCCACAAAATAAATCACGCCACATGAAAGTAGCACTGTGCCCTGTCTTCTTTCTTGTAGTGTCATGTTAAGCACTATGAATTCACATCTGCCAACGCATTCTGTTTTGAAAGACTTAGCTGCCAGTTTTGCAATTTATGAACATTTAGTGCACCTAGCAAAACAAACGAAGCACTTCTTGATGATAATATGTATACTCATTAAAGAACAAGCAAAATGCAATACTACTACGAGTAAATTGCTTCCCTTTGCTGTTGAAGGACTTAACCACAGGCACATTTTTTTGGTACGAGGCGGAGCACATACTAGTAAGGCTAACCTCTTAACATCTTTAAGATCCGATCTGGTGTAACTCAACGAAAAAACTGGTGACTGGGAATATCGTGGGGGGGGAGTGGATTTCATCGCAGTGCCCCCCACCCTATTATGTAAATATATAAGGCAGATTTTGCACCTCTCTGAGGTGCCTTCCCCCCTTCAGCCACCTTACGCCTATGAATCTACGTAAATTAAACAGTGTGGGCACACCACATATAAACTAATCCCCGCTAGAAATACACAATGCGCACGGCCGCGGGTGACTTGCAAGTCAAAGTACTCCCTTTCTCATCGAGAAACTAAGCCCAACGACTGACAGGCGCAACTCTGCTTGAGAAGTGGTCGATGGCAGCGAGAGTCATTGCATGGACCCTCCATGCTACAGAGATGGCCGGCTCGTTTCATCTCTTCTTTAGCCGCGTTCGTCGGCAGATCTCACGGACTTTAGAACATATGATCTGCGGGGCTATTTGTTATCACTGTGGACTTCATACGGAACATAACGTAAACGGCAAGAACCTGCTGAGAGCACTGTAGTTGCTACCGCAACATAATCACAAATATGGTACACTGCATAAAATAATTGCATTTCATTAATTATTTTGCTGTTTTTTTTTCTGGAGACAAGTTAAATTGAGGCGAATAAAACTCGGTATATATTGGATTTGATATGTGGGCTTTGTTTTTGAGAAATTTATGTGGTTTATGAAAAACACCAAAATTTGAAAATAAGTTTACCAAGAAGGCACTCAGTAACATTGAAAAAGAAAATCTCCGAATTATGCAAAGAGCGCTATCTACCATGCAAAGTAAGAAAAAGGGGAGAGGGGGATAAGAAGTTGCATTATTTGAGTGGCTACTAAATTGTGATGAGTATATGTATGTAAAATGCAAACAGACTAGCGGCCACGTCGTTATGTGTGGCAAAATGAATCAACGCGACGTAACTGCACCTGTTCCAAAACAACGAATGTGCAGCCAGGCAGCAATAGAGGTGTGACAAGCTTTGCTTTGAGCTCAGCTGATGACGGTGGCTGCTCGAGACACTGACATATTGCATCTGCCACTCGCGCAAATCGATGCACCCTAATTGATATGTTGGTTGATATGTGGGGTTTAACGTCCCAAAACCACTATATGATTATGAGAGACGCCGTAGTGGAGAGCTCCGGAAATTTCGACCATCTGGGGTTCTTTAACGTGCACCCAAATCTGAGCACACGAGCCTACAACATTTCCGCCTCCATCGGAAATGCAGCTGCCGCAGCCGTGATTTGATCCCGCGACCTGCGGGTCAGCAGTCGAGTACTTTAGGCACTAGACCACCGCGACAGGGCGATGCACCCTAACTGCCACTTTGACTGCGGGTGGTCTTCGCTTGCATGTGAAGAAGGTGAATGAGACAAGAAATGCATGACTGTGAAAATAAAAGGGGTTAATCACCAACAAGGTTAGTACTAGTAATCATACAACAAAATGTCTGTTGGCAATTTTGTGGTATAATTTTGCAGCAATTGCTTGCATTTAAACAAATTCTCTGCGAACTTCTACGCGAACTTGGCGCGCACCACTCTCTCAAATTAGAATATCGGGCACTTGCACGAAAAGCTATATAGTTTTCATATGCTACGAAGTTTCAAACTTCATCACCCACACATGACTTGAAAAGTGCGGAGTCCTTCATCAACCTTTACATGCGTAAGCAAACTTTCTCGTCTTGATAACAGTAACTACATAACCGTGGACTGTCATCCTATCTGTGATATGCCTTTAAAGATATATTCTACCATATTAAAACACACAACAAACTAAGCGATTGGCAAACAAAGTACACTTGTGCCTGTCAAATAAGAGCACACGCTACGGGACGTTCGAAGCAGTCATAAATACACATTTAGAGTCGTGGCACGACAGGTTAGGGTGAGCTTTAACTACACCACCAATCATTGGTGCAAATTTGACAGCTAACAGGCAACTGCACACGCCTAACCCATCCACATTAACCCCTCAATCAAAGTGAGCCGCGCTAATGCTGCCGCCATACCATGGCACAACTATAACTTAGCTCACTGTCAGGGTTGCCACTGGTGGCTACTTTTCACCAAAATGGCAAGTTTGAGAGGCCCGTGGCGACCTAAAATTATGAATGGCGACATGGCGAAGTTTTGGCGACTTTTGGCTTAGGTCTCGACAGAGTGACTGAGCTATACATTCTCTATATGTACTCAAAACAAATGGGCGACAACATTTTTTTCTATTTTCTGTAGTTTTGAACTCACTTATAGAAGGTGCACTTTAGGGGGCAATTTAGTATGCCTGTCATGTATCTCATGTGTATCTTCTAATTCACATAGATCCTGGAGCCACCGGCACACTGTTGCATCCGCCAGCAACTTCCCAGCAAAATTTGGGTCAGTGGAATGCGTACTTCATATGCCGTGGGACGGTGGTGTTATACTATGTTGTTTGGAGCTTTAAGAGCTTTGAGTTTCGAAGTTTTGCTTCTGAAGTGGCTAGGTTGCGGTAAGGCCGCATGTTCTGACCACAGCTTCAACTGCCGTGAATAGCTTGTCGACATCTTCACTGCTGTATAGTACCCCCTAATTTCGTATGTCGAGTTTAAGTTTGTTATTATTATACTTTTCGGGTGAGCCAAGAAGACGAGCTTTTTTGGGCAGCCTTCAGAAACTGCATTGAGGTGAATGCATAACGTCCATACAGAAAGCGTTAAGCCGGCATTGCGATGGTTACACAGCACTTTCGGATTTATTTACACTGCTTTGTAATTAAGTTCTTCAATTACCTGCCAAATGATTCCACTGCAGCAGAACTTTCTAAATCTGCAGGAAGAATATGCACGCCATCCCTCTTTCGTTGTAGCGACTACTTTATCGTATATTTACTATAACTGAAATTATCACAAACTTTTGTTATGAGGTGCTACCATTCAGGGACGCTGCAAGTGCAAGCATGCCCTTTCCAAGTCTTCTCGTGGTGAAGCGGGTGATGTGACTGGCATTGAAAAACGTCAATATACTTCACGCTTTGTGAATGCTACCATATACTCTACGGGGCTACACATAATAAGGAAGTTTTATTACTATAGGTATGCCACGCATATGTAGAGCAGCGAATTTTTTGACGAAAATTGAAGGGAAAATTGAAACAAGACTTCTGACGACTTTTGGCGACCTTTCGCTCGTCGCTTGATGAATTTCATTTGAAAGTCAGTGACAACCTTCGTCAGAGTCTTTTATAACTGCTTAGTAATATGTTATTCAGTGGCATATAGCCGGCCATGCTCGAAGCAACTCACCTTCGATCATCATAAAGAAACTGGATTTTTAAAGGCAGCTATAACTTAGATAGATGGCTATGCAACTGTGCTTTTCGTGTATGGTGACATGTTTACTGATGTAAGTACATGTGCATTCTTGTTTCTCCCTGTTCCTTTGGTTTTCCTTTGTCTTCTTTTCTCTGTTATACTGTCACGTGGGTCGTGACGTGAGAACTAGTATCCGGTATGTCCAAGATGAAAGTGTTTATTAGGCTGTACTGGGTGGCCGATAAATGGCAAGTCAGATTATAGCAATATTCACTGGCACTAAAAGCGGCGAGCAGAGCATCGGCCATCAATCAATGACAAGCGGTTATGTGCATCAGCACTTACATATGCGCCGTCAAATGTTCCAGCGTTACCGCTAGCAGCCACGTATGTTTCAAAACAATCTGTAATGTTCGCTTTGTGTGTGAAATCGCATCGGAAGGTTCTAATATTATCTCAGTGGTTCTTATTTCATCGGCGGGTTTGCGCAAAGGAGCATTCACACGTGTAATGGGGCGATAACAAACTTGTCAAAGGTGTTGGCATCGCCCCCTTCTGAAAAAAGCATTGCCCCGGTGCTTTACCAAAAAAATGAAAGTCGAGTGCTCCGAGTAGAGTCAAAAAATTTTATTGCAGAGGAATTTAGGACCTCTCAGATGTCAAAGTATAGCCTGCACAGTTTGAAGTACTGTCGCAGAAGTTTCTCACACGGTCACGTTGGCGTATCAGCATCCATACCCAAATGCGGTCACTGGGCTGGTATTACATGAAGCTTCGTCGAAGATTGTAGCGGCAGCTGTCGGTCGTCTACTGACTATTGATGCGCAGGCTGGCGCGTTGATCAGCAGGCTGAAGGTAGAAGGTGAGGTCAAAGTTTTCTTCGACGGCGACGTTTGGGAGCATGCCATTCAGTGTCGTTGCCGAGCTTCTACTATACATACTTGAATGGTGACATCTGCGTCATCTCCTGCACTGCCGTGTTGTATGCGAAGGTCAAATAGAGAAGGATGGCATTCCACGTCTTCTGTTCGACGTCGACGTACTTACATGACCAGCATGCATGTCGGCGATGGTCTTGTTTAGCCATTCAGTGAGGCTATTGGTCTGTGGGTGGTACGCTGTCAACAGGCGGTGGCTTGTCTGGCTGTATGCCAAAATCGCCAGCGTTAGGTTACCTATGAATGTCGTACCTCTGTTGGTGATGAGGATCTACAGGACACCATGACGCAAGACGACCTTTTCAACAAAGAATTTGGCTACCTCGAATGCACTGCCTTTGAGCAGGGGCCTTGTTTAAGCGTAGCGGGCGAGGTAGTCAGTAGCTAAGACAATTCACTGTCCCCCAGGAGGTCCATCCTGATCTGCGGGAATGGCTGATGAGGTGGCTCAATGGGCTGTAAAAGTACAGTTTGCTTAGTCTGCGGTGTCTCCTGTTGGCAATCTCAGTATGTTTTTATGTAGTGTACGAGGTCAGCAGTGACGCGGGGCCACTAGTACTTTTCCTGTATCTTCACGAGTGTACAAAACAAGCCAAGGTGTCCAGCCATTGGGTCGTCATGCAGAGCAACCAGAACCAAGCCGCAAAGAAGACAACACAAAGGGCAACCTTCATTGTCGAACCAAACAGCTGCAGGCAGCAGGGGATACAGCCAGAACATTGGCTTCTGCTGGAAAACACCAGGTAACCCAAGACTAACTGCAACCACGAACACAACCCACGTGACATCTGATGGAGGTGCTGCCCATTCATGTTCCGGACACACCCGTTATAATGTACTAGAAAGGGGCAGTGGAACAGATGATGCAGCTGCGCCCCATCTCGGGTGATTCTGCGGCGGGTGACAGCAACAGCAGCGCTGTAGTCTCTTTGTACTGAAGATTTCAAGATTATCTGCATCCGGAGCGCAGCTTCGCTGCAGTGGTCTAGTAGCTAAAATAGTACTCAGCAGCCGAGTACTGAAGTGCTCGGCTGCTGACCCGCAGGTCGCAGGTTCGTATCCCGGCTGCGGCGGCTGCATTTCTGATGGAGGCGGAATTGTTGTAGGCCCGTGTGCTCAGACTTGGGTGCACGTTATAGAACCCCAGGTGGTCGAAATTTCCGGAGCCCTCCACTACGGCGTCTCTCATAATAATATGGTGGTTTTCGGATGTTAAACCACACATATCAATCAATCAATCATGCATTCAAAGCGCATGCATCAAAGCTTGCGAAAGCGTGCAGTTTTTCGTTTTGATCGCACCCGGTGCGTGCTCCACTGATTGTGCATGCACAGATGTCGTTAGTGAACTAGAACGTTCTGCGTGCGCAAGTGTCTGAGGCGAAGTAATGTCAGCCTTGAAACGGCACGCGTCTAGCAGCGCTGACCGCTCTCGGAGCTCTGCAGACACGCAACGACAATGTGGCTTATTCATCGGCCTAGCCAGCATGTAAGAACTGATTTCGATTGCCTTTTCTTTCCTTTTAATGCATATTTTATATTTCTACATACAGAACAAGTACACTCAAAGACATATGTATTCATTCACGAGCTCTGTTCATACATCCTTTGCCATATTATATCCCTGCATGAGACAGCGATGTGCACCATGCAATTAAGTGTGTTCTCGTGATAGGCTAGCTGTGCTTTGTAGTGCTGAGTTGTTACAACCAGCAGCACTTGTTGGGCTCGATCCCAACACGGTGGATTTGGCGTATCAGCCTCCGGTGCACTATGCGTCGTGTGTGCAGCAGCGATGTGCAGTGCACTGGTGTACTCACTCATGTTTGCCTCGCCGTGCCGAGTAGTGCAGTATGGCTCTGTTCGGCACCAGCTGGACTTACGGAGAGTGTTCAAGTTCATATATATCCCTTCGAAAATCATAAACAGCTCAAAACAGCCCCCCCCCCCCCCTGCTATTTCCGCCAGCTTAAGTAAGCACACAACGGCGCAGGCTTGCCCGCGTAGTGTGTTAGTGGAAGTTGCCCTTTCTCGCGAGTTGCGCCCGACGTACACGAGCTCCCCCGCTCGCACTCGGGCAGCGTACGTGTGGTTCGGTCTTAACGGGTGATGAAACTGTAATTAGATGGCTACGCAGGGTGTACGTCCTAAGCTCAGTCCTAAGGTGCTTCGCCCCTAAAAAACAAAGACAGAAGGCAAGAAATAGAGAGAAGCAGCCTAGGGGAGAGGAGGGGGTGTCTTGTCTTCGAAATTACACACACACACATATATAATGCACCGCACACACTAACACACATAAAGCATTCCCTAATCCACTCCCTTATTTCGAACAAATTTCTGGCTACGTGACAGGCAAGAAAGATAGCACAGGACAGCACCATCCTGCGTTCCCGTGGCTAATTACAACACATGTAATCAACGCTGACCTTGGTGCAGGGCACCGCGCTTTTTTCGGCGCCGGTTTCCCGCGCAAGCTGTCCATCCTCCGGAGGATGGCGTCGCGTATCCGCTCGGAGCCACTGCGCCGGAGCTTGGGTCCTGGCGAACCCTCGAGGTCGGCGCCCACCAGGCGTTCATCGCTCGTCGAAAGCCGGCTTTCGGGGCTGCTGCGCGGCTCATCCAAGAACACGCTGTCGTGAGAGCTATACGCCTCGGCCGTTTGCTGCTGCTGTGTTGTGTGCTGCGCAGTAGTGCGCGACCCCGTCGGAGTGACCACCACGGGCAAAGGCGGAGAGACGCGCGACCAGCGCCGGCTGCTCCGATGAAATTGCCAGTTGTAGCTCAGAGCGGGACCTTCTTCCTCGTCACTGTCGTGGTGCATCTGCAGAAAAGGCGAACCACACTCCTCACTCAATTCCAATATTGTAGCGTACATTTAGTGCACGACTTGGTGCATTGTTTCATGAAGGAAAGACTGTGCAAAAAATACACCACATGAAGTTTTCACCCTCTCTCTGGCTCATATTTCTTTGCCTGAGGTGTGACTGACACAGTTGAAAATTTGCACAGAAGTTGTGCTCTCTGTCGTTGCTGCGCTGTATTTTGTGCAATCTTCCCTTTTTTGCTCTTCAAGCAGAAATGATATGCACAGCCCGTGTTTTATCGAGCTTAAGGCGCATGTGGGTGCTGGGAAAGGTGCTGCGTGCCTCGGAAGGGTGGGGAAATTTGTGTGCTTTTATTTACACCGGTGTTGTACAGTAACTTTCAATAGCGATGAGGATTGATCCTAATTCGACTTGATCAGGATCAGGTGCTCCTATATGCACAGCCACATTTAATAGCGATCAGGCCCAACTGAGGTGCAGACGATCGCAATCTGCTCATTTTGATCTCACTGACGTCGGCACCAAACTCGATACGAATAAGGCTGTACCATGTACCAGCAACAGACACGATATCGATCAAGAAGTCTGATGCGGATCACCCTTGATCGCGATCAACAGTGCTCAAGTAATTCTGCTATTACATTTCTAGCGCGAATCATCAGACGGCCTGTACCTTTTTGCATGCAGCGCTCTGACCCTTTTCTTCATGTTGATCTAATGACAGTGCCGAAACCGCTTCGCTCCTTAGAATGACCGCCTTCCCTTACGCCAGCGTTTTGCAGAGTTAAGCCAGGTCGGATCCAAAGGACTTATCTGTTAGCATTGCTTCATGTAACTTGGCAATTTATTGCTGCGCATTCACTAGCTGCTCGACCTTGTGACAAAACTGTGACATTTTTGTTGCACGCATGCTTATTTATTTAATTGCTCAAGCGTCTGTTAATGTCTTTGAGTCATTTTTTTTTTGTTTTGGGGTGAAAGTTCGAGATGAAGCCATTGCAAGTACGCACTATAAAGGAGAGCACACAATTACCCGCTCGCACATATGCTACACGCCGTAAGTTACGAAAACGATAGTTATAAGACAGTGATGATCTGTGCTTGGACGAATATCCTAGATGTTTTCCTAGCCGTGGATGGTTCGCAAAATGCTGCATTTCAACAAGCGAACATTTATCGAGTGTTTTTTGTTTTTATCAGAAGGCTTAAGTGTGCAAGGTTTAATAATGATGATATAAAAGGTTCTATGTCCTAAAACTATGAAATATTTAATTATAAGAGGCAGCGTAGTGGAGGGCTCTGCGAAATTTGATCGTATAGTGTTTTTCAAAGTGAGCTGACGGCGCACAGTAAACGGGCCTCTACCATTTCATGTCTATTGAAATATGACCTCCGCGGCCAGGATCGAACCTGCGGCTTTCGTATAAGCAGCCAAGCCCCCTAACCACTGCTCCACCGTAACGAACAGCACACAAGGTTCAAAAGGCTCCAGACGGGATTACCACAGCGTCCAGCCGAAACGTTGAAACTATTAAATGTTTTCATACGTTTGTCCGCTCAAGTAAATTTTTATTAATTGCTGATTCAACAAAATATAGTAAGATATTATCGTGATTTATATATATTATATATCACTCAGCGCACTCGGATTAGAGTGATATTATAATACCAAATAAGAATTAATTTCAAGGCTCATGGCTGACTTAATTTGCACTGGTACAAGTGTTAATTAGCCATTCATTTCTTAAGGTCTGTTCAGTGAACTACGTAGATCTCGCCAAGTTTCTGTGATTTATTGCCCCACCACGGTGGTCTAGTGGATAAGGCACTCGGCTGCTGACTCGCAGGTCGCGGGATCGTATCGAGGCTGCATTTTCGATGGAGGCGAAAATGCTGTACGCCCGTGTGCTCATATTTGGTTGCACATTAAAGATCCCCAGGTGACCGAACTTTCCGGAGCCCTCCACCACTGTATCTCTCATGATCATATGGTGGTTTTCGCACTTTAAACCCTACATATAAATCAATCAAATGCTGTAATTTATTAAGGAAAACAGGGCAGCCCAAGCCTAAGCACTGTGCTGCGGTGGAGGCCTACGTATACTTTCCTTCGAGGCTTCATATTGTCACGGGATCATGACAAGGATGAAGGAAGCAGACTACAATTACAAAATTATACTGTTTTTGTGGCCGAACATGTGGCCCGCAAACTGAAGGTCATATTACAGCGATGCCCACTGGCACTGATAGTGGCAAACAAAGTGTCGGCCTTCGATCAACTGACAAGCGGTGAAGCACGTCGGCATTTATACACGTGCCGTGGAATATTTTATGGTGTTATTGCTAGTGGCCGAGTAGGTTCTAAAATAACCTGTAATGTTCGCGAAGTAACGTTGGTTCGTGATGTGGGCCTAATCTTAACAAAATAATCTACTACAGTCCTTAAGCTTCTTGAACACTGCAGGCACGGTTTGCGCAGAGAATTACTGACAGTGTAATGGGGCGGTTAGAAAACTTGAGGAAGGAATGTGGCAGTACCGTAAAACAGTGCGTAAGACACAAGCCCTTCTTTAACAATGCCTAAGAAAATGAATTAGGAATGGCTAAATGTTTTCAAGAGCAAACATGTCCATGAATACCAACTGCACCAATGACTGAGTTGTGTAGGACAGAATGTTCTGACTAAGCTGCATAGTCAGTCTTTTTTTCTTCTTTTTATCATCTCACAGCTTCAGTGTCGTATTCTTATCTGCAGTACCTTAGTTTGTTCCCGATTCCACTATAAGACCGACGCAACTCTGAAAAAAATAGTGATATAACAACATTATGACAATAACAACAATACTTCTCTAGGCTTTAATGAAACGCTCTAAAGCGAACGCTCTCAAGTATAATGAACACTATCATAACCTCGTCTGAACAAATTGTATTGTAATGACACGGTTTTGCCCCTTTCTAATAATGACTACATAGTGGTTCTTAACCTGCTTAGTAGGATGACGTCCAGATTCTTACAGCATGGACATCGGAGCGCAGGGCTTCCTCAATACGTGAAGGTAAAGCAGCACGATTCCATAACTCCCTAACCAAGCGTGTCTTGCAATACCTGACACTAGCATCTGCTCCCAAGAACGTGACCCCACAGAGGAGAAAAACAAAACCAAGCAAACTTCTCTACGTTCAATATCGTCGTCTCTTATTATACGCGTCGGTGGAGTGTAATGACCTTCTGAAAACTGCAATACACTCTGCTGCGTGCACAATATATATATATATATATATATATATATATATATATATATACACATCCGTAGGGAAGAAGACGCACGTACGAAGTGCGTGCGTCTTTTTGCCTACGGATTATCTTACCCGGACCCAGCACCACTTTTGGTATATATATATATTCAGCCAGTCAAAGGAATGGACACACTTTGTACATAAGCACTTTTCCCTCCTATATTTAATTTAGCTCGACATTCCAACAAATCAGAAATGCATTTCTTACTTGTTGGAATGTCTACATATATATATTTGCTAGGGGCGAGGCAAAAGAACATCTGTGTTGCGACAAGGGTACGTTGAAGCAATCTAATGAGGTTATATACCAAGAACAAGTGCAGCCCTAAATCCTTTGAAAGCATTGAATCCATAGCAGCTGTCACTGACATCCGCATTTCGAGGTGAAGTTTTCAAAGCCACTGCATCAATGCGGGTTTATAACCAACGGAGCATCCAGAAAGAAATCATCTTACCGACTGCTTTACTAGCCCGTCGCTCTTCAACCGGGCGCTTTTGTTGAGAGTGTTCAGCCTCCTGCATCAACAAAAACAACACGTGAAAGGACGTCGTAAGAAAAACACACAATTCAAGATGCGTATGGGAACTTAGCAATCCTAGTGCAAAGATATCGTTTTGATAAAATGCAACAAGTGCATGCACGCACGCACACACACACACACACACGTGCGTGTGTGTGTGTGTGTGTGTGGTGTGGTGTGTGTGCGTGTGTGTGTGGTGTGTGTGTGGTGCGTGTGCGTGCGTGTGTGCGTGCGTGCGCGTGCGTGCGCGTGCGGTGTGTGTGTGCGCGTGCGTGTGTGTGCGTGTGCTCGCGTGTGTGTGTGTGTGGGGGGGGGGGGGTACGGGACCGCACCACCTCTGTTTCACGTTTCGTGCGAGTGAACACAATATAGAATACCACAATATGAACAACACACAGGAACAATGGGAGACATTTCTGTCCAGCTGGTCCAATTGGCAGAGATGATGACAAGGGCCAGCGGAGTCCGGGAATAGCTCCCGGCCATTTGCAAAATCCGCGTTATGCGCAAATAAAGCTTTTTGAGTGATAGCTGTATATGGCTAGGAGAAACGAAAACTATTCGGCATCGGTGTCACGAGCGGTTTCCGTTGGCTGTACTATCAGTTACGTCATTCTCAGCGTCGTACCCAAGCACGAACACCATTGGCTGAGTTGTGACTGACGTCGATCATCCCGTGGCAGCCAGGGCGCCGAGCACGCGCGCATCAGTTTCTACTGAAAGCTTTCACACGGTTCAGCCACAGACGACTCTAGAATATCGCAGACGGTGGAAACGTGAAAGAGCTCGATCGCATTTCGATGTTGCAGTCCGGGCTCGAAAACAGGCGCGGAAGGCCGAGTGCGGCGGGATCTGCGCACCGATGATCCGGCAGCCTTCCAAGCACCGCTAAGTCGGAAATGCAAGCGCCAGAGGCTTGTGGATCCTGCAAGTCACGCCGCCGAGTCAACTCGCTATGCCACACGCTAGAAACAACGCCGCACCGAACAAGCTCCGTTGCAGGCACGGCAGCGTCAACGTGACGATTGCGGGAGCGCGTTCGCCTTGGCGAACGCCCTCTTTCGGCGGAAGGTTCTCCAGCGGCACTTCGGCTTCGGCTGCGACATCTATGACCGTCTGTCGTTCGAGAGCAACCACTGTGATAAACGCATTGCGAAACGCGTTTAACCGCTCATCACCCTTCTCCATGAGGTCCAACATATATCCTAGACAAATATCTGTCGCGCGGAATCGAACCAGCAACTTCTCGATTCGCAGCGTGCGGCGCTATCTACTACGTCCCAGAGCGTAAGCTGTCTGGACAGCTAACGGCAAGTAATTTATATACACCGTTTGGCGGTCCTCATAGCTTCGAAACTTTGGCGCGTTTTAGTTATCAGTGGCGAGATCGCGTGACAAGCTGGCGTTGGGCTCTGCTCTAAAGGCCGTTCCCTCCACGAAGCGCCGCCTCCACGGGGCCTGGTCTTATCTACGCGCGCGCTTATCAGACTCGAAATTCGGGAGAGGACGAAGGTCACTTTTGCAGCCGTCACGGCCGCGTTTATGGAAGAAGCGCGCTGCTGCCACACTACGCAGGATGAACTGCGACAGTTTTTAACGCTTGTCCTGTGTATTCTGGTGCGCTCGTTTCGCGCGCCATTCGGTTTGAAGAGCGCGCTTTAAGTGTCGAACGGTGGCAGTTGTTAGTCCGCGCTCGTCCTGCGTATGCCAATTTCGTGCGTACTTTCTGCTTGAGGTGTGCGCTGCAAGTTTCCAGCTGCTTGCCGTTCCTTACGTGACTTTGCAGTTTGTTGCTAACAATCCACAACAAACGCTCAACTACCTCTGTAAAGACACGTTTCACAGTTGCATTATATCGATTCCTATATAAGGGGACCAGCCACGTTTCTTTTTTTTATTAGAGTCATTTGACTCATATGGCTTCCTCTTCATTTGCCTCCGAAAATATTTCGCCCCATACGACCATCATGCAGGGATTTTATGTATGTCTGAAGCGCAATCGTTTTCTTTTTTTTTTTTCAGTTTGCATTATATCAATCATTTAATACATTTTTGTGCGTCGGACATCTCGTTTACAGGAACGCATTCTCCTTTCGCAGTTTTTTTAGGCAGATAATGTAAACTGCGGCTATGTATACACCACCACGGAACAAACTCGAACGCTTGTCAAATTGAGTTTATAAATTGTTGGCGAGATTGTTCGGTTGAACGTCTTGTTTGGGAACGGCGCGGTAAAAATGAAGACGAAGCACAGGGATCAAAGCGAAAAGAAAGCGGGTCAACACAAGAGCAAAAAGAGAGCAAACAATAAATGAATAAAATCATCCATGTCAGTTTTTTTTTCCTTCAGATTTCACACTAAAGCAAAGAAGAAGCAATAGCTTCTTGCGTGATACCGTAGCCGGAAGTACCCCGCGTGATTTGCTTGCGTGCTACGATTCATTTCCGGCTGATGACAGCATTCACTTGGAGCTAATTTACTTTGACAACATAACTAAACATCGCGGAACAGCAAAATTCCACCATATAAATAAAAGGGCGTAACAAAACAAGACAAACTAGTTCCAGCTCGAACGCGCGACCCTCGAAATCGTGCACACACGTTTAATGAGTGACGCTGGAACTTTCTAGTGCGTATACATTAGCGTTTACCTCCCTTTCTTCGAGCGTCCTTTTAGTTGCGCACGAGGCCGCTATTCGCGCCATGGCCTGCATTACGATCGCAAAATGTAGCACACCGGAAGGCGGCCGCGTTTGATGAGCGAAAACGCACGTCAACACTGCACATTAGCGCCGGGCATTATCGAACAGCTATCTGCGTATCACGCGATCAGCGTGCTTGACCGTCACCCCCGGAAAATCTTTTCAGGCCTGCGCCCAGCAATTTGACGTCATTTCCGGCCGGCCGACTCTCGGGGAAGCCGCAGCGGCAGCGAGCGCAGCACGGGCGGCGGTGGTGACGGTTCGGCGGCGTGGTGTCGACGGTGTTTCACGTTTGTTGCTTTCCGTTGTTGTTTTGCGGCAATTTCGTTTCCGTGCGTGATGCTGGAGTGATGCGACAATGCCGAATAAGTGTTGTGTACCCGGATGCACCGGCAACTACAAAACAGGAAAGAAGATACAAGTGTTTTCCTTCCCTAAAGACGCCGACGCTCTCAAACAATGGCTACGCGCCATTCCTAGGAAGGACTTCGTGCCGACTTCGTGCACTAAGGTAAGAATTTGAGATGCTCCTGTTCTTAGCTTGTCGTTGCTTGTTCGGGTAGAAATCACCTATGATGGGAAATACTTGAGCGTGTGGCCGCCGGGCCTCGCGAAGCGCTGACGCCAGCAGCGTTCGCAGCAAGGATGGTCAGCTGCGCTTTGTTCACTAACAGTGCCGTGGTGTCGTCCATTCTTGCAAGCTCTCGGTGGAAGCGCTTCGTGGAGTGCGGTGACATCACGCTCCCGTGTTTCCTTTCATGTTGCTTGTACCGCTTAGCGCAGCGCTTTTATTTAGATGCTTGCGAAACGTAGGTAGACTTTGTTTTAGCTACACGGACTGTAACCGCGGTCATGCAAACGGGAGCGCATTTTTTTTTCTTTTGAGAAGTGGCGTCTCAGACGTTCTTGAAACGTTTTTTGCAGGTGTGCGCGAATCATTTCGACGCTTCATGCATTGAGAAGACGACATCGTAGACGGATCCAAGGACAGGGAGAGTTATTGAAGTTGCACTCCCAGTACCACGGTTGCGTCCTGGATCTGTCCCAACGGTATTTTCCGGCTGTCCATCCTACCTATCAGTACGAGACCGCACGAGAGAAACCCCTGACGCCAAGAGGAGCCGACAAGAAGCCTCCCAACTCGCCCGTGCTGTAGAAAAGTCGCTGGCGTCATATGAAGCGGAGCAAAAACGAGACCGGTTTTCGTCCCTCGAAGAACTAAGGGCTCGCCTGCAAGGGGAGTCAGTGTCTCCAAAGTGGACTGTGATTCATAAAGAAGAGTGCTCCATGTTTTTGAACATTATCGACTATCGTGAACCTTGTTTGAATGCGTCATTGACCGTGTTTGCAAACCTTGAAGTCTTTGCCTGCTATCAAGGTTCACCAATCAAGAACCTTGGTAGCGCTGTTGTACCAGACTCAGTTCAAAAAGTAAGTTCCTTGTTGGAAATTCTGAACAACCTGTCGATGCTGTCTGAGGAGCGCTGCACTTATTGCCACCTGGCTCAAGCAATACATTCCCTTGTTTGAGCCTTGTTTCCAGTTTTGTATCTCTTTACAAGTTGTTAGCTTTTAAAGGTGCTGTACTTTTTTCTTTTTTTTTTTTAACTCGAACTGCCTCGGTGCCCACTGTAGCAGTTGTACAGTCCGTTTTGGTACCTAAGCTGTGTACACTTTCCTTGTGCACTCTGTGTACAGACATGTTGTGCACTGTGATTTGTTTTTTTTCTTAGATTTTTGTTTGATTTTTTTCCTAGGACATGCACCTACCTGTGGCAGTACAATTACTTTTCTTTCTGTCATTTATCATGCTGTGGACCACAATTTGGTCACCAGTGTTCTTTTGTATTGTATTTTTTGGCAAGTGTTTGAACCTGATACCTTGTGTTGCTACTGCTACTATGATAAACGAATGGTATGTTTTCCTCTAACCTACAATTTAAATGAAAGTGTGCTTTTTCTGTTCCAAAGCTCGGGGATGTTTTTGCTGTTACAATCTGTTTTGTTTTCTGAGTTTTATGTGGCAAGATATTGTGTTTTGTACTTTTGGCATATTTTCAGCATTAAGGGCAACATCTTGTGTTGCCTGTCGTCTGCCTGGACCGAGAACAATGTGCACTGTGATATTTGTACAGACGGCGTCTGGCTGTGATAAATAAATACGCATTATTCCATTCACGATATTCATTATTTCTTGATACCTTGATAAGTTCCCCCGCAACGGTGGCTCAGTGGCTAAGGCGTAGCGCTGCTGAGCACTAGGGCGCAGTTTCGATACCCGGCTGCGGCGGCCGCATTTCTGATGGAGGCGAAAAGCAAAAAACGCCCGTGTGTACGAGATTTCGGCACACAATAAAGATTCCCAGGTAGTAAAACTTGATCCTGAGCTCTCCCCTACGGCGCGCTTCATCGCCTGCGTTGCGTCGGCGCGTTAAACCATACAATCAATGGATACCGTGATAAATCGTGCGGACATGGTGTCAAGGAACCTCGCCCGAGTCGGTAGGCGTGAAGGGCGCTCGCGGCTGGCGCAGCCACCCAGCGAAGGGCGGCCGGCCGGCCGGCGCGATGTGACGTCGTCGACGTCACGTCACGTGACGCGCAGGCCTGAAAAGCTTCCGGGGGTGACGGTTAAACGCACAACGCCCCTTTCGGCGTTGCTCACCGATATAACGAGCTACGAAATGAATAAATCAATATATGCAATATATACGTGTTGATATATCTTGAAGCAAAAGTATATGAGCTAATAATGAACATACGAAAACAGCCAATAAATACCGATGGCGCATCTATAGAGTATTATCATGGAGAAAGAAAAAGTTAAGAGAGCGCACTCCGCTCATAGAGGGAAATCTGGCGCTAGTGAGCTTGCGTGGCGAAATCTCGCGCGACGCGCCATCATTCGAATTACGCAAAGCGAAATTCGCGCGTCAAGCAGCACAGGGCTTGCTCTTCAGGCGCATCTGGTGCGTGCAGTTTCGGTTCCTCCCGCCTTTCTGTCAGGAAATTCGATGACGGATCTGTGAAACTACGAGCGATATCTTCGATTTTTTGAAAATAGGGATAGCCATAATTTGTGACATGGACTAACTTCGCCATATAAACAATCGCCCTGAAAATGAGAAAAAGCTAATTGAAATTATTCTGTTAGCTAATCACTTCTCAGTGATATAATTAGTGGTCAAATGTTTCCCCGACCCACTCTGCCCTCTTCTTGTCCCTTAGGTTTACACCTATATCATTTTCCATTCCAGTGCTCGCTGCGTCATCCTCAACCTAAGTTGAACCCTCCCATGTAATCCACCAGGTTTCTGCTCCGTATACGTAAGTACCGGTAAGATGCGGCTGTTATATACCGTCCTCTTGATGTATAGTGGCAATCTACCATTCATGATTTGAGAATGCTTGCCGAATGTGCTCCACCCTATTATTATTATTATTATTATATTCTTGTAGTCATTTCAATCGCGTGGTTCAGCTCCACAGTTACTACCTGTCCTAGACGTAATCGTTCACAACTTCAAGTGCGCTGCTACCGACCTCTAGGCACTGATCTCTTCCGAGGTTGTTGTACATTACTTTAGTTTTCTTTAGATTAATTTCAAAACCCACCTTTCGACTCTCCTTGTCTAATTCAACGATCATGAATTGCAATGAATCCCTTGAGTTAGTCAGCAATGCAATGTCATCGGCAAAGCGCAGATTACTAAGGTGCTCTCCATTAAGTATCCCTAACTCTTCCCATTCTAGGCCTTTTAAAACCTCCTGTAAGCACGCGGTAAATACCGCTGGGGAGATCGTATCCCCTCGTCTTACAACCTTCTTGATTTGCATTCTGTCCCTTGGGAAGAAACGGGTGTCAAGGACATCACAGTCGACATTAAGAAGAAATGGTCATGGGCAGGGCAGTAGCGCGAAGGCAAGATAACCGCTGGTCAATGGGGACTACAGACTGGATTCCACGAGAAGGCAAGCGGGTGAGAGGGAGACAGAAGGTTAGGTGGGCAGATTAGATTAGGAAGTTTGCTGTTATAAATTGGCAAGGACAAGCAGAAGACCGAGTTGACCAGCAGAATGGGAGAAGCCTTTGTCCTGCAGTTGGCATAGTCAGGCTGATGATGATGATGACAAAATTTTTTGCCCCTCTGCCTAAACCACATGCAAAGATTGCAAGTGCCTAACCGTTATTAAAGAAATCTGTATTGATTTAAAAAACACCCTGTATATATAACGGTCTTCAACGGATGCCCTTGCTGTTTTTCTAGGTACATAAGAAAGACAATAAAATAACAATTAATTAATTATATAACAAGGCACCAGGAACGCGTGTTGTCTACTCGCTAGTGCACCTCCGAATACTAATACCACATCCAAAGTATATATTCCCTCCGGCTTCTGACCATGAAACGCGACAATCACGTATCAGGCAAAGCATTTGTTATTTCAAGCGAAGCTCACCTGAAGAGAGACTGCAACTCATCCGGATCCAAGCTCGGGTGGTCTCGAAGAACGGTCGTTATCTCGACAGGAAAGTTGTTGTCTAGAGGGAAAAAAAAGTCAGTTTCGTCGGAAGAGCGAAGCATAAATGCGTTAATAACGCACTTGGATATTACACGCGGTCATAATAGCAACTTAATGCGGATTTTACTAAGCACGAGCTTGTTAAGTGAGCAAGAGAGAGAGGGGGAAACTCGATGCCACGGAGAAAGTAGTAATGATTGGCGTATTCGGTTGGGCCTTTTCGAGCGCTCTAGAGTGCTCTGAAAAGTGGCAGCGCCTTAGGTTGGTAGAATTTGAGCACTCTGACTACTCTCGGTTGGCTCTTTCAGAGCGTCGGCCTCTGACTCGGAGCGCTGCCGACCACTCTAACTTTTCGAAGGGGAGCGTGACGCAATCTGACCGAGAGGACGGATCACGTGACACAAGCCGGCAAATCACGTGGCTGCCGGCAGGTGAACGAGGTGAGGTGAAGAGCGCGAGCGTGCATTTCGGAAGAGTCGGGCGCGTAATAGTTCGTGCACGTGCGTTGTGAATGGCGCTTTTGCGCGCGTAGGGGGAAAAATTCACAGCTACAAAGTCATAAATGCACCATGTCAATAACGAGGCGGCTAGCGAAGGCGAAGGAAACGTCAATGATGTCGTTACAGCAGCTCGCAGACAGCCTGCCTTGAAGATAGCAGTTCGGACGAGGACGATCGCCAGATTTATGTGCACAGCTCAGAAGGCTTTCGCTATGCCCAGACATGTCAGAGAGAGAGAGAGAGAGTATAAGAAAGACCAGACATGTCAGTAATGTCCACTGAACTGATCGGCAACATTTGTTGACGTGGCGCGGCAATGTTCACCCAGCAGCTTCCCGCGCTGGCTGCACGGTGACGCTACGGGCGCGCTGCTCCTGCTCTTAGCTGCGCTCTGAGATCGCCGATGTATTCGGTTGGTACACTGCCTCTCACGCTCCGATTACGAGCTGCTTCTGCATCTGGCGACTCTGAGCAAGAGGAACAGAGCGGCCAACCGAACACGCCAGATAACAAACCGCTCCCATTTTAGGTCGGGTTTGCACATAACGTAAGACCCGCAGTGTTCTACCATGCCAGTGTATCATATTCAATTTCACAGAACGCTGGCGGCTTGTGTGCGAGAATTTACAGCAAAACCGCCAAGCCTGGCCACGAAATATGCAATCCAGCGTTGCTAGCTTTCGAGCAAGCGAATTTCAACATTTGCGCTGGCATTCGCTTGGAACGCGAACACATATATCATGCACATGAGACTATGAGACATGAGACACTAAACACATGAGACATGAGACACTATGAGACTGAAGTCTGCTTGCGCAGACTTCAGTCTCATAGTAGGGACTTTTAGCTTGTATACGTATACTTGTTTACGTTACCGGATAGAATCTCCGCATGTGCGGGTATTTACAGTACGTAAACCTTTACGCAACGTAAACTACCCGCCGGATAGGCTTTACGTTTGCGGCGCTATCTCGCACATCTACCTTAGTTCGTAGGAACTCGCGATATCCGCACGGCTGAGGCTCCAGACATCCAGCCAAAATATGCCGAAGTGCGAGCACCAATAGCGATTACATAGTTTCAGCCGGAATACCAAAGCTAGAGTGGCCAGTACATAGAAGCAGCAAACGAGTTAGCCCTCGAGGGACTGCACGGATGGGTGGCCTCATTATCAAGGTCAAAATGAACCGGGCAATCACAAAATTGTCATTGCAGAAACATAGTGCATCGTACAATTGATGTAAAAACCACGCAGTGTTGTTATTTCGAATGAGTTACCTTTTCAATCATTTTCACCTCATTTAATCAATTGTTCAGTTGAACGTCCCAAAACCACATAATGAGAGACGCCGTAGTGGATGGCTTCGGAAATTTCGACCCTGGTGTTCCTAACGTGCGCCTAAATCTAAGCACACGGCGATAGTTATAGCGTGAGAACAGAACGATGACAAAGGGACAAGAAGGAGACGTCGTTCTGTTCCTTGTCGTTCTGTTCTCGCGCTATAACTATCGTCATGCCATAACAACTAGCCCAAACTGCCACACTTCTAAGCACATGGGGCTTAAGAATTTTCGCAACCTATAGCAATATACCGCCTCACTGCAACAGTGCAATCTTACTCATCGTCCGCGAAGAAGTCTGCGGCACGCAGCCCACAACGGTACATCGCGCCATATTTTTTCTCCTGCGCGCGAGACGAGTGGCTTCATTAGACAGCCGTCGAACATAATGGCGGACCCATGCGCAACTATGCCCCCGTATGGGGATATACAGTGACTAGTCCGGGCATCATGGAAGAGGCGAATTGTGTACCCGAGGCGCCTCGCCACGGTGCGAAAGGTCGGTGGCTCGATTCCGCAAGCCTCGGGCGGGTTAACTTCACCGCGACGACAGAAGTGCGCCTTCAGTGTCCACGTAACTGACATCGCAATAAAAACAAATGTCATTAAAAGAGCTAACGTGGTTGCTTGGGCGAGTTGGTACGGCATGATTCACATACAAAACAGCGCCAATAACGAGGGACAAGAAAAGAAGGAGACAGATTACGGCACTGACTTACAACAAGATTTGTTTGCTGGAACCGCGCAATATGTTCAGAACATTGGCACACGTGTTGTTCATGGCGAGTTATCACAATGATTACTCGGATGTTAGGTGAATTCTGTTTTCTTTGATTTGTCTTTTCTCTTTTTGTCAGATACTGCTCAAGTATATATAGCGCAGTTCCAGCAAATGAATCTTGTTGTAAGTCAGTGCCTCTGTCTGTCTCCTTCTTGTCCCTCGTTATTGGCGTTGTTTTTAATGTAAATCATTAAAAGAGTGTGGCAGATTGGGCTAGTTGGTATGACATGACGACAGTTATAGTGCGAGAACAGGACGACGACTAAGAGACAAGAAGGACACTCGTGTCCTTGTCTCTTTGTCGTCGTTCTGTTCTTGCGCTATAACTATCACCATATCATTAAAAGAGTAGGTATAACGGACACTTGTACTTCTTCATTATTTCGTGCTCACAGGATTAATTTTTGATGAAAGAGACAGCGTCCTTCATTAATTAAGCGCATACAGTTTTGCATTCATATCTCCACAGCGCTGGTTGGGAACCTTCAAGCGCGTGCCTCATTTTTGCACAGCAGATTGAACTCGTTGCAGGCAATTAGTGGGGCGCGGGCGATAGAAGCAGCCACTACAGGCTTTCATTTTATTAATTTTTTTACCACATATCTCCAACACCATCGTCCATGCAGCTATATACAACAAACGCAGCTACAGTGTATACGCGCCGGTTTTCTCTATAACCTACATGCGGAGGTAATGCTGCCAAGGCACCTCCTCTCTCTCTCTTCTCTCTCTCTCTCTCTATTTTTCAACTACGACAAACAGACAGGTGCGTGCTAGATTAATGAGGTAGCGCGTAATTTACTCGTTTCAAGTTTCCTAAAACGAAAGTTCTTACGCCTAGTGCGAGCTTTCGCCGCGAGACCACCTTGAGGTTTTAATTGGGATGTTAATCAATTAGCTGCGAGCGAACAGAATATGGAGCACGAATTATATTTCAGCCAAACATAAATCATTCCAAGGACAACAATTTGTTTTTCGACTGTAAACTCGCAACATGCAGGGAGTCTAATGACAATGTGCGCGTCGGTATATATAACCATGCTGTATGAGTTGCAGTAGGAATAGGCGTTACACAATAGCATATGTAGTTAGACTTCCAATTCGAAAACTAAAGCAACTGCATCTTTATCTTTCTTTTAACAAGCGGAACACCGCAGTGCTTTGCAAACACCAACGTATACAACGTATGTAGTAAGCGTACCGTCCGAACGCCCACATATTATACTTGTAAAAAGGCACAGAACAATTTAGCTGAAGGCAATGATCTCCTCCTCTTTGTACAGGTGGTCATGTTCTCGGGCGACAACAGGTTGGGCTAGCAAAAAAAAAAAAACAAACATCTATTCTATCTACAACACTTTATTGGTGGTTGATAATTGAAAGAGATGAAAATTGGCAGATCCCGCGTACTGTAGGAATCGATGATATGCGAAGCACAAATGAGCAAAGGTGATACGTCACTTGGAGATCAGCACAACGAATTATGCTGTACATGACTTCCATGTCACGATGATCATGTCTGGACGTGTCATTTACCTTCGGCGTCTATTCACGTCACGTAATACCAATTTTGACATATGCGAAGCTAGCGAAACGGCCGCGAGCGCATCATGAGCGTAGCATGTAGTCATGTTGTTACACGTCGTGATTATCATGCTTGGATGTGCCCTTAACTTATGTCGTCCGTTCGCGTCGCGTAATACCAAATTCGGTATGAGTGAAGCTAGCGAAACGGCCCGCGAGCGCATCATGAGCGTATAGCATGTAGTCATGTAGCTACATGGCACGCATGTCATGATTTTCATGTTAGGGTCTGTCGCTTGTGTTTGCCACGCAATCATGCCATACCATACCAGTTTTGCAACATGCCATGCCAACGAAACCACCGCATGAGCTGATTGAAAAGCTAATTAAATTAATACCTTTGATTTTACGGTAACAGATGCATCTCTTTATATAGATATATCTGCAGACCCAGAAATAAATAGTTATAAATGCAGCTCGGACATATTGCATCTTTAAAAGATCTTTTTGAAACACTCTATAGACACATCCTTTCCCTTTCAGTCTGAGTGAAGCACGCGTGTGCATGCAAAGCACGCGCTTTTTCCAGCTCCACTTACATTTCAAAGGTGCACACAGCTTACCTTCGTACATCTGCACGTATTGGGGGAATCCCGCCTGCCGCAGCCATTCGCAAGCGTGGACGGCTTCCACTTCTGAAAACAGAGAAACGAGACTGCAGTCAGCACGATGCCAAGGTCACAACTTAAGCTGTTCATTAAAAGCAAGCTCTTTTCAATAAGTTTCTTTTACTGCGCGGAAAACGATCAGAAAGAGAGCGTCAATCACGCACAGGAGAGGCAGCTTGATACTACGAAAGAGACGGAAAATAGTCACGGAAGAGATGCCTCAACCGGGCCTCGCACAAGAAAAATTACACAAGAAACTTCAAAAACACTTTTAACATTTCTTATATTTCAAGTAACTACTGCATATAGTTAGACCAAGCCCGTACACTCGAAAGCGCCACTGTCAGCTCAATCTGAGCTCATACAATGTGCTCACTGTTGTGTTCAGCACGTTCAAAATCGCCAACGACTGTCTGTCCGTGCGCGCGCGCGTGAGTGCGCGTGTGTGTTTAGAGCTACAAGTTACCCGAAAATATTTAAAATTCTTGTCGACATTCCTTTAAAGCCGATGGAAGCGCCGACTGGCCAGAAGATAGAATATGGAGCCGTAAGAGGTTTTTAATGCGTTAGATGGAAGAGTCTTCTTCTCGCTTCCATACCCCACAGCCTTCTACGCTTGAAAGGACGTTTACCGTACAGGCGGTAACACTGATGGATGAAGATGGCGGAACTAGCGTCGTTATATGCGTACAGTGCAGTATAGAAATGGCCCCGCCGCGGTGGTTTAGTGGCTAAGGTACTCGGCTGCTGACTCGCAGGTCGCGGGATCGAATCCCGGCTGCGGCGGCTGCATTTCCGATGGAGGCGAAGATGTAGGCCCGTGTGCTCAGATTTGGGTGCACGTTAAAGAACCCGAGGTGGTGGAAATTTCCGGAGCCCTCCACTGCGGCGTCTCTCATAATCATATGATGGTTTTGGGACGTTAACCATACATAGCATCATGATCAGTATAGAAATTGAGAACCAAAATGAAGACATAAATAAGAAATGCTAAACGTTACAAAACAAAATACATAAAGCAGGTTAGGTGACTAGTTGTCGCCATCACCATAAACATCATGCATACTGCTTCAATCTGACTCTCTGACATCGTATTACACAGAGGACAATAGTTTGCAACATTTGCGTGGGTTACAAGAACATTATACTACGCAGTCCAATTATTTCGGGACCTTCGTGGACGTCACGTCCAGTTCTCCATCCCCAAAGAACGCGTTCTTGTCAGTCTAGGCGCTTCGTGAGGTCTCGTGTGTCGTGCAACTATATAGAAGGCGATCCCCCCCCCCCCCCCCCCCCCCCCCCCCCCCCCCCCCCCCCCCCCCCCATCGTATGCGAAAACTCGATCCGAAGGACAGACAATGACTGATGGCTCTTTATATTCGTCATCCATCCGACGACGGCGGAACAATGCTGCGAGACCACACTTGTTCCGGACGTCCGGAACAAAGAGCGCCATTGTGATGCGCGGCCACCGCCTTAGCGTTCCCACAATGGACCCCGCGCGTGGCTGCCAAGAGTTTCCTGCCTGCAACGGCAAAGTGTACGGCTGCCGTGCCTGCATGAAAAGGAAGGCCGAATATTCCGCGTTGCCTATACAGTCCCTCTCTCACGGTCCTTCCTAATCGTGCACGATTAAAGCTCATGCATGGCTCAGTCAATTTTCTCGTCACGCAAATTGTGAACACGCACTGCGGAAGAAATGTAGTGATGGAATCCCTGAACGTCCGAATTGAATATCTCATTGACACAAGTCACTCTAAAATACTTCGTCACTAGGGCACTGCGCCTTGCGAGCAATGACTCTGCATGGATGTCCCAGCGCTTGCATGCAATTTGATTGCACGAAGCCACTGTATAGAGATGATTCCAATACATTGTACATAGCTTTTCATCGCGGTCATCCAAGATGAGCCCCAAGAAACAGACACTCGTGGAGCGTGCATTGGGGGCCTATAGTTGGTATGTCAAAACGGAGACAAACATTATGCATACGTCAGAGAACGGGTGGCCGACATGCATTTGCCAATTGAACATCAACTTTCGAATGCTACAGTCGCTCTCTTACTGCAGTAGTCAGCGCTCGTTTGTGCTAGCCTTTTGCCCTATATACATCAGCATACCTCAAGCTCTCATGTAACTGACTTTTAGAGTCAATTTGAATATCCTACTTCATTCTATAGGTCGACTGCACAGAAAGACCATTTTGTTGTGTGAGAGTGAAATTCTGAGTTGGGAGCATACATGCATATGCTAGCAAACGGAGCGCATTTTTCATATAACAAAAAAAACGAAGAAAGGAACATGTTTCCCTCCCGTTCCTTTTACTAACGTACCAAATGCCAACGTCACATCACTTTTAATTAAATACTGTGCAATTTCTTGTGCACGCAGTCAAGTGATCCTAGCGATGTACCGTCTCAGAGACCCTGATATCCGCTTTGTTCTCTTCTTCATGCATAATGCGCACGCACTGTAACGGAAAGAACGTCAGCTGTTACTTTATAAGTGCAAAACATTTTTTTCCGAACTGCAAGCACCTTTATCATCTATCTGTGTATCCATCTGAGTATACATCTATCAATCTATCTATCCGCTGACCTCCAGGTGCTCTCGTGATCATCCCCTTAACTTGGCGTGGACCAAAATTAGTATGGTAGGGTAAACGGGTTTGATGAATACGATGCACTGATCAAGACATGAATAATGCCACAATACAGTCACGTACGTCATCAAACACTTCCAGCCAAAGAGTGGCACATACCAGCGACCGGGTGGTGGTTCGGTGAAGGAAGGAGAAAGACGTGCCCTGTCCTCGGACTCCTGCGACCGTGTCCATCTTTCCTATCTTATTCTTACTTCCGTCGTTCACTGTCCCTGCGCCTCGCTCTCTCCTTCCTCTCTCTCTCTTTACCTTTTAATCCTATCCTTTTAATCTCTCCTTTATTCCCACCCTTCGTGAGCTACTGTTGAGGTATCCTCCCCCTGAGAGACAGTTACGGGACCCACGTTTCTCTTCTTTTCATTTAAACCCCCCCCCCCCCCGCCCGTACTTAAAACATGGCACAGTAACTGCAGGTGTGCCTTCGACTCAAGGATCAAGAAACTCAAGTATCAATTGAGCTAATCTGCGGCTAGAGAGAGAAGTACACACTGATCAGCGTCGATCTCTGCGTCCCTCTAACGGATTATGTTGTCCACCGCGGTTAGTCTCCTACTCTCTGATGTCGCATTCCTCTAACACTTCACAAATGCGAGGCGCTTTAGTAGACAGAATAAAACATGGCGCACATCGCTCAGATGTCGTGACTCACGAGGCGGCCGTTTCAAACTGGGTCACCTCTTCTTCGCGGATTAGCGCAGCGTGTGGCGACGTTATCAAGAGACGACCATGAGAGAGAGAGACTTTCCGCTAGTCAACGGCGACATATGCTTATGATAATCACGTCCGTGCTTCGAGAATGCACCAGCACAAGTCTCTCCACACCCGCACCCCATTTATCTCTCTCCATGGAGAGGCAGCAGACAATCAGGTCGTTGCGAAAAAGAATGCCATCGACTGTGGACGTCGCGCATTGCAAAAAGATGCTGTCGTCGTAAAAAGCTTGTTGTTGCTTTAAAAGGGGCCACGCTGTCGTCGCCGTGTATGCTGCCACAGCTTGGCGCAACGCATACAGCACAGCCCTTTGAGTGCGCACTCACGCCAAAGAGAAGTATTCTTCCTCTTAGTCTTCGAGCGCCCTGATGATAGAAATAAATATCAACATGAAAAAACTTGAAAAGAAAAAAAAAGATAGGGACAGCAGGAAAGAAACCTAAAATAAACAAAGAAGGTTTCTATTTTCTTGTTTCTCTTAGAAACGACGGCTTTTCTTGTTTCACCTGCCGACGGATGAGAAGTATATAGCTCGCCTTATACTTCTATACATACCGCGGCTGTAACATCTGCTTTCACGCACCACGAAGAACAAGCGGACAAAGTGAATCATAGCCTCGTCGCATTCGCCTATGCCAGCTTCGCGGAGAAGGCAGAAAGCGATGTGCCAGCTGAAGTTCAATGCGCGCGCCTCGGTGAGTTCGAGGACACGTTGTTTCATCGGTAGGCTGACGGCGCTCTTGGTTTCGATAGCCGTCAGACAGCATCTCGGCTGGCAATCCATGGCGCCGCCGACAGCACGCGCTTCCAAGATAAACACAGAATTCGCGTAAGTACAGCGTCGCTTTCTTGCATACGTTGCAGAATCACGCCTAAGTTACTCATGCGCAATTTGACAACAACAACAAAAAAAAAGCACCCACGCCAGACGAATCGATGCGCCGACAGCTGTTCTTGCAGTGTACGCTCTAATCATTTGATTTCACAGGGTTAGAATTTTTATGTCTGAAGTCCGTGTCACTGTTATTGCCACTAAGACAACGAAAAAAAAAATGATCGTCACAATACAGCAATGTTTCTGAGGTATTGAGAGACGGCAAGACACACCATGGCCTGCGTAACGCAAAAGAACAAGAATTCAAGGCTCCTGGCATTAAGACGCTACGCACGTTGGAAAATATTGCAACCGAATCGCGAAACTAGAGTGCGTTACGCAAGGATTCATTTACAACCCATTCCATTGTTTTTCACATCAATCTCCACAGCAATGTTTAGCATGGTGGATCCGTCGGTGTACACGTGCAGAGAATCACTGTAAGTTGTATAAATGTGATATAGGGTCAGTTGTCTGAGGCCAACAGAAGAAATGAGCGACTTCTTCGTAATTCCAGGTATCGTAAAACAAACAGGTGGTTTAGGCAGGACCCGTGGAGACACTGCAGGGGCCTTTGGCGGGGAAGACCTTGATGGTATAATATTCTCATGTTGCGATATTACTCTTGAGAAACTAGATTAGATTTGTGGGGTTTAACGTCCCAAAACCACCAAATGATTATGAGAGACGCCGTAGTGGTGGGCTCCGGAAATTTCGACCACCTGGGGTTCTTTAACGTGCACCCAAATCTGAGTACACGGGCCTACAGCATTTCCGCCTCCATCGGAAATGCAGCCGCCACAGCCGGGATTTGAACCCGCGACCAGCGGGTCAGCAGCCGAGTACCTTAGCCACTAGACCACCGCGGCGGGGCTACTCTTGAGAAACTGCAATCTGGGTGAGTGGCGGGTAGTACTGACAGTGGGTGCTTGCTGTGTCGGCTCAGCAATGCCTTAAGCAGTGCCCCTGAAGTACGCATTGCGTTTTCACGAGCTGACACGAACGCCCTGCTTCGCTACGTGATGCGCAGCTACACACTTCAGCACTGGACCAAACCGGAATGGCGACACCAGCGACTTCACAAATGGGACCCGGAAATGAGGTTCCGCATGCCCCCTAAATTGAAACGGCAACTCACAAGTATGATCCACCGCATTCGTCTTGGTGTGGCATACACCAGACGTTACGCACATATCATCGGTCGCAGTGACACCGGTCCTAATTGTGAACACTGTGATGTGCCAGAAACACTTGAGCACATATTTTGTGTCTGCCCAGCATACGCACGTGAACGACAAGCACTCATTTCTTCTACTGAACTATATCGCAGTAGGTCATTAACTGATGAGACCATGTTGGGCCCTTGGCCAGACACCAACAGTGCAACTGCGGTCACAAGAGCAGTTATTACCTTTTTGGAAACAACTGGACTATATGCGCGGCTATAAAATGTGTCTCAGCTAGAAAGAACACTACATACTCACCTCTCTATCTCACCATCGTCATCCATTTATCTTTCTTTTCCCCTTTCCCTTCCCCCAGTGTAGAGTAGCAGGCTAGAGCAAGCTATCGCTCAGGCCGACCTATCTGCCTTTTTGTAAATAAACTTATCTCGCTCTCTCTATATCCACAGCAATGGCTCACACGCCTATAAGTATGCAAACGTAAACACATCCAATATAACGAGTCAGACCAACAGACCAACAGCTGTTGGTCGATATCAGACCAACAGCTGTTGTACGCCATGTTTCCCGTGGCGTACCTAGAGTAAAGTGTACTAGAAGTGTACACTGTACGTCTAGTCACCGGAGTGCAAGTGTGGCACACGTGACGTCACGCCACGTGATCCAGCGCTGCGTCACCACGTGACTAGGCGAAGATAAGGGACTAACACACGCACCCGTGCTCCTCTTCGCGCCTTTCCGCCATCTCCCAAGCGGCCGCTGTGACGTCACCTGTACGATTAGCTAGTGTCACGAGCAACAGACGCTGTCGAGTGCTGTTTGCAGTGTTTAAAGACCCAAACCAAACACACCTTTGCTCGTGGTAGGTAGGTTTCCAGAAAAGTATAACCCTGGCACTTTTTTTTCGGCGTTCAAAACAGTCGAGTACGATAAACGGAGCGATCAGGAAAAGAACGCACTGCCACGCATCGACAGTGGACATCAGGCACGATCATTACGGCAAAAGTAGCACCCCACCCCTCTAGCTCACCTTGGCCGGATGCCCCGCAGCTAGGAAGCAGCGATAAAGGTTCTCCGCCCTTCGTCTTCGACTGGACGGGGCACGAATGGGACGGCGATGTCGGAGCATGAAATAGCTGCTCGCACTACGTCTTATCGCCTCCGACTTCCGTCATTCGGCGTTTTCATCGGGCGGACCAACTTACCGACATATGCGACATAGTGTTTATTGTGAAACCTCCGCGAGACTACATAGCCAAGCTATTTTTGGCACGAAAGCAGAGAGTAGCCAAACTTTCCAAGAGGTACCCCGTCTCATGAACCGGGAAGTGCAGATAAATGGGCGGCGAAACGACAAAAATACCAGCAACTCACGAGCATAAACACCGCATTGAGGAGGAAGAGGCCGACAAAACACACACAAAAAAAAAACGCGTCAAAGAACGTGATAATAGAGAGCCATTAAAAAGGAAAGCGAGGAAAATATCAGTGGTGAATTACGTGCCATGGACGGGAAAAGGCTGAAGAGAGACGACCCCGAACGTTCACAATACCGCGGCGAAACGATCGAGGCTCAGAAGCAACGTGCCAACCAGGTTAGGGGAATTACCAGGTTAGGGGAATGGTGCAGCAAATGGCAAATGGAAATTAATGTCAAAAAAACCAAGCACTTAATGTTTACTCATATCACTTCTGCATGCTATAGCTCTTATAAAATAAACGATTCGATAATAGAAAAAGTCACGTCATTTAAGTATCTGGGCGTAATACTCACTACAGATCTAAGCTGGACTGCTCACATAGAGTATACTACTAATAAGGCTCTCAAGAAACTTGGCCTCCTTAAACGTCGCTTGCATTTCACTAATAAGGACACAAGACTGCGCGCTTTCAATTCATTGATTCGGCCATCCCTAGAATACGCTTCAATCATATGGCATCCTCACCAAATCGGTCTTACTAACATGCTCGAAATGGTACAGAATAAAGCTGCTCGGTTCATCTCATCATCCTACTCGCGTTACATAAGTGTTTCTTTACTAAAATCGGACCTTGGCCTTACCACACTTGCCATGCGCAGGCGACTTACTCGACTATCGTTCTTTCACTCACTTTATCGCAGCAACTCATCCTTCGCCCAGTCTCATATCTTTCCAGCCCCTCATACTTCATCCCGCCTTGATCATGCGCACAAGGTGGCCCCCATTTTTGCTAGGACCAAGAAGTTTCAAAATTCGCCACTATCATTATGCATAATCGAGTGGAATTCTCTTCTACCTAACATCGCCGAAATAACAGATCCTTCCATATTTAACTCCATGCTTCAGGGCTATTTGCATAGTGAAAAACATGGCTGACCTGTGTCTGATTGCCCTCGTTTCGTCTGCTGTTTTTGCTCCCGATACTTATTCAGTGTTCTTCGATGTAATTTTCTTAAGTGTTTTCATTATTATTGTACTAATGAATATGTACTCGACTAATGTTGGTGTACGTACTTGACTTGATGCTGTGATTCGATTTACTCGCTGTTTCCTTTTTATTGTTACTTTTTGGTAACTGTTTTCCGTTCATGTTGCTTGAAATGTATGTATTCACTTAAATCCCCCCTATGTAATGCCCAATTGGGCCTTTAGGGTATTGAAATAAATAAATAAATAAATAAATAAATAAATAAATAAAAATGCACGCATCCCGCTATTGCCAGGCATAGAACAAAAACCTCGTCTCCTATTTCTACTCAGCAACATGAGGTTTTGTTTTTAATTTCTGTTCAGATTCCTACAGGGCACTAACCTAAGTGATGAACTGCATGTAATGTGACTTACATCACCACTGCGTAGAGACATGCACGTATCCCGATCGTAATACCTCTTTTAGGGACGAACTTCCTTACGCCGTGGGCCCCACGCCGTAGCTAGTTTCATTGCATTGCATGTCAATAAAAACGGTGCCACAGCATATCCACGGAGTGAATTATTATGAGTGGGGCAAAGCGTTAGTCAGTCCGTCCATGCATCCGTCCATCCATCCGTCCGTCCACGCGTGCGTGCGTCCGTCTGTCCACTTAGCCCCACTCGTCATCATTCACCTCGTAGACATGCTGTGTTTTCTTTTTGTTCTTCATTCCTGCCCTTAGTTCGCCTCTTACATGTCATTTTTCTACTCAATCCATATAACTTATTACAGAGTAGAATGAAGACACCTCTATGTACGTACACGGGCAGAATTTCGTTTTCATTAAAGAGCTTTCTCTCTCTCTTTCGCTGTATGAGACCCACGCTGGCTGCATAAAGTCAAAAACACAGCAAATATTCGCAGTGAGAATTAGACACAATTCTCCTGAAACAAAAGCTTCTCCTGCAACGCCCGCATTTAAACTAACGAAAATCTAAAAATGTCGGCAGCCAGAAAGAGCAAAATAAGTTTAAAACATTGCCAAAGAAAAAGGAAAGTAAAGAACCGGTTCGCATAACCGGAGTGGCTATAGTTACAGTCGTATAAGTAGCAGCATACAGCATCATATCGAAGTATTATATATATAAAACACAGCATGTTTTGTTTTATGATAGTATTACTAATATAGTTTAACGCCCCAACATCACGATCTAATTATGAGTCCTCTCTCTCTCTCTCATATATATATATATATATATATATATATATATATATATATATATATATATATATATATATATATATATATATATATATATGTGTGTGTGTGTGTGTGTGTGTGTGTGTGTGTGTGTGTGTGTGTGTGTGTGTGTGTGTGTGTAAGGGAGAGAATTGTATACCTAAGGGCTCGTTTCGTTTTTCCGTGTTTTGACACAATATTAATGAGATCTAACAGACGATGATGCTAAGGAATGTATAAGGGAAGTTATTAGAACCACTGTAATGTAAATAAGAAGAAAAGTGGGTGAAAAATAACTTGCCGTGAGCAGGAATTGAACCTACAACCTTCGAATAACGCGTTCGATGCTCTACCACTGAGCTATCACGGCGGCTATCCCCCAAGCCACTTTATCGGGTTTATATGTGAATTTAAACGTGGGGGTGTCAGTCACCGCCACCCGTTGTTTTTTCAACCACTTTTCTTTCTTCACATTTACATTACAATTAGGTCTAATACCTTTTCTTATACTTTCCTTGCATTATCGTCAGTTAGATATATTTAAAAAAAGGTGCCCTTCAGTATACACCTCCTTCCCTCCTTCCATCTGTGTGGGCGTGTATGTATATATATATATATATATATATATATATATATATATATATATATATATATATATATGTATGTGTGTGTGTGTGTGTGTGTGTGTGTGTGTGTGTGTGTGTGTGTGTGTAGCCGCCATGACACGCGATACAAACGCGGACTACAAAGTTCCAGCCTCTCTACGCGGACCGTAGAGCGCAGCACCGCTCTTTCATTGGTCACGTGGGCTACGTAACCCTCAGGGAGAATGACCTAACGAAATGCGCGACGACTAGGCCTCGTTTAGTGGACCGCATAATATATATATATATATATATATATATATATATATATATATATATATATATATATATATATATAGAGAGAGAGAGAGAGAGAGTTCAGGATGACAGCTACTTCTCTCTATCTGGTTTATAAAACTACAAGATATGGAAATAAAAAATTTTCTGCTTCATATGTAACAAATAAATTACACAGACGAACTTGTAAACACACCATGTATATGCATCTTCTGAAAAGTGATTACAAAAGACACGCTTGCCCGTGCGTCGCCTCGTAAATAAAATCTCCCGGTTATCGCGTGCCGTGCCGCTGCGAGCGACACGACACGAGAACCGCCCTGTCCCGCCGAGAAAGGGCCAGTCAAACGAAATTCTCGCGAGACGCGCATCGGGCGGCGACCCGCGCAGCACTCGTGTCCGTGCAGTGTCTTCTTTCCGCCGTTTTCAGGCAGCGGCGCGAGCGCGCTGTCGCAATCCGAGAAAGTGACGCAAGCATGTAAGCGGCCACTTCGCAAAACACGCACGTCGCCACAGTTCGAGAGTCTCCTCCGCAGGGAATGCCTGCGTGTGCTTGCAAGTCGCCGGCCGCGAGAAAGGCAGGACGCCCTTCCGGAAAGAGTGGCAATCTGACCGAAACAAAAAAAGAAAGCGCAAAAGCCTCGCAAGCAGGCCAGCTTCTCTACCTGTATACGGTGAGCGAAGATGAGCGCCTGCCCCGGCTTCAAATCAGCACATAACGCGCTATTCAACTCGGCTCCGTAAAAAAACATGCAAGCGTCGTGCCGCGCAACACAAACGCGGACTACAAAGCGTAGCAGCGCTCTCCGACTGGTCACGCGCGATACATAATCCCCAGCGAGAATGACCTAAGCAAATGCGCGACCGCCTGACCTCCCTCGCTTAGTGAACCACATTTACCATGAATGAAAAAAGAAGGAAAGCCATTTTTTAGATATTTGTGTGCAGCCGCCTCACTTGAAAACTGAGGTCATGATCTTCCCCCTAGCCGAACATCAGTGGCTAGCACGGATGCGGAATTTGCGAATACGAATACAGCTTCCTTGCGACTGATAAAAAGCTGTTCTCGTTGACGACATCGCTTCGGGACCAACATCGCACTGGCATCACTTAAACTGCCACGTTCAAGCATCAACAAGGCACGACGCAACTCTGTGATGTCGCATTAGTGTAATCAGTGCATAGCATGCAGGTTCATCCGCTATTTATGCACGAGGCTCATGACATTGCAGCCTAGTCTTAACCACGCTAAAGCAGGCTAATCACCGCGAGGTTATTCTGCATTCAGATCACCTAAACAGTCATGCTGTGCGTCCTTGACGTCACGTGCAACAAATGTGTTGCAGGACCGGGCCCTGCAACACTTTTTGAGCATGGTCAGAAAACGCTACAGGATGGGTGGTAGAGGCTCCCGACAACACGCGAGTCAAATATTATAGCGCAGCACGCGGCCTGGAATTCGCAATAATTTATCAAAGTCAGCTAAAAACAGCTTTCTCTTCTGTCGACAATCACGGAAAATAAGTCCAGTAAGCCCATCTATCATCCATTGGCTGATTTGAGCATGGCGCGCTCGGTTGTTACAGAGGTCACTGCGAGAGGCCGTTACTTGTCCACGCGTGCGCGCGCAATCGCACTGAAAAAAAGCCACGTATTGGGAAAATGATGAAAAATGCTCAAGGTCACGAGGCGCAGTGACGTTTTTTGTTTGCCCCTAGCATCCCTCTCAGCTCAGCTTCCAGCGCTTCCGTCGAGACGAGAGAATGCGATTGCAGCGTGTGACAAATTTGTAACTCCGCTCGTACTGGACGGATTCTTAAAATTTTTGCGGCGTTAAATATTTGAGGCAATATGCTTTTCCACTGAATTATTTTTATGGTTACTCAAAAAAGTGTTTGAGGGGCCCTTTCACACAAAAAAAAAGCGTCAAGAGACGCCACGCATGCGCCTCTTCCCTTTGAAAATGTCGCTGCCACGACGACCATCGTCGCGTCTATCGCTGAGCGATCTGTATGGATATCGAGAAGGAAGGGGTGTGTCGCTCCTTAGTTGCGTCACGCGTCGCGTAGTTTTCGAGGAAGATCACGCCCCTTCCCGAGCTTCGGCTGTGCAGTGCACCGACGAAACTTCAAGAATCCAGGGCGAACGTATATAATCGAACAGCGGATGGTGGCGATTAAATATGTGTGTTTTCCACCACAGCGGTTGACAGCTTGTCTTACAAGCAGGATGTTACAAGTTTTCCACCAAAGTGTGAAGAATTGTCCCCTGTGACAAAGGAAGAGTAAGTGTGATTTACTACCAGTGGGCGAAGACGTGACCTGCAGTACAGCGTGAGCTGCCGATGTGCTTCCGGTGAATAAGTTTTGTTATTGAAGTGCGGTAAGTTCACGACGCGAGAGTTTTCTGAAAGTCAAACCTCGGAAACAGCGGGACAACAACCGGCGCAAGACTGAGTGAGTGTTTGAAGAGAAGCATTCAAGCTTTGTTCCAAGAACCTTGGACTGAATACGCTTGACGAACAATTTAGCCTATAAGTGTCTTGTTTAGTTAATGCAAGAGATTGCATTGTAGCGCGTGTTGTTGTTTGTGCCCGTCGTTTTGAGTGTATTCGAGTAACTTGGGATTGTTGTTGTATTGTATTGGACATAGCTACCGAGTTTGCACGTTTGTGTTTTGTTCTACCTTATCCGAGAATATATCTTTGGTTTTGTTATCAACCCTCGGCTATCCCTTGTTCTTTCGACCACAGTCGGCGTTTGCTCCGCGCCAAAAGCACCAACACAAAATTTTCCGCGCTTTCGTAGTGCGTTTCAGGGTGGGGGGTATCGTCAGCCCTCGGAATCAGCCCGGTGATCACTTCCATAATTACAGGATCAGTGACAGAGGGTGCCATTCGATGCGATTCCGAATTCGGCCATATCCGCTCTGATGACCTTCAGAGGACATATAGAGCTCCTCTGACTTGTTCGAAATGCCACCATATATTGCTTTGGCGGATTTCGAGAGAAAATATCCTCGGTGAGCGAGTGACAAGTAAATAAATAAATAAATAAAAACTATGACGTTATTGTACTGCGCGCCAAAAAATTGTCGCATCTGCTTCACAACCTTGACACAATTCTGAGTACCTATGTGTGTGCGTGCCGACGACGCTAAAAAATGGCTTCCAAGACTCGCACCACGCAGAGCAGTAGGCGAGCTAACAGGCGCATGCGCGGAGGTTCTCCGAAGAGGCGGCACTTTACTCACAGAGTAAGTATTGACGTTGCAGTAGGAGGGCACGCGCACCTTTCGGAAGTGCTCTCGAGAGATTGTGCGTGTGTGCTTTTTCTTTCCCCGATTCATCACTGCCTCAGGCACGGAATCGAGAATTTCTTCGGCTCTAGCAAGCGAAGGGCGGTCGCTTGTGCACGAGAGAAAAAACAACAAAGCTGCTCGAACGGGCGTGCACGGCAACACCTGGGACGAAAGGCGTGGAAGGAGAGAAAAAGAGAAAAAAAAATGCCAGAGACGTGCGAAGGCGCAGACGTCGCGAACGCAGGAGGAACAGCACTCAGGAGGCCCAACAACAACGTCCAGGATTCTAATCGTCGGAATAGCGGCTCTCAATAAATGCTACGCGCAATATCCTCTAAACGCTGTTCATCTGACGCTCATTGATCATATCAACACGCTTGCTTAGTCATAGTGATACACGTGGCGGCGAATCTCAACTCACCGAGCTCACGCCAGTAAAAAAAGCCTCGAGAGAAGAACGAATGCGACCGTTAAGGCACACTTATTCACGTGCACGTCAACTTGCGCTACTTTTCACGCTCTTAGATTTCATTAATATTTCTCTTGCCGTTAATTCACCGGCACTATATAAACGAGAATGTGCGTCTGACAAAATTAAGCTTAACCAATGCTTAAGAAATGGGGCGCTCGTTCTCTTCGATATAGTGCGGCAGGGATGATAACACATCGAAGACAACAGTGTTGAGTGACATGAAAACGAGACACAGCGCACAGGTTCCCGAGTCGTGTGTCTTTTCCGTGTGTGATTAGTGCTACTTTCTTCGACGACAAGGAACTAGAAAACACAAATGTCAGCCGCGCTGAAACTATAGGATACCGAGTACTGGCCCTCTGTCATGTCGGGCGTCTGTACTCTTTATATATATATATATATATATATATATATATATATATATATATATATATTCCGTAGAGGCCCCGTATTAGATTGATTGATATGTGGGGTTTAACGTCCCAAAACCACTATATGATTATGAGAGACGCCGTAGTGGAGGGCTCCGGAAATTTCGACCACCGGGGGTTCTTTAACGTGCACCCAAATCTGAGTACACGGGCCTACAAGGGCCCCGTATTAGAGATGGCGGGGGTGCAAACGACAACCACAAGATCAGTAATAAAAGTTTGCGAAAGCTGCTCCACATTTGAATTTCCGTGATACCGGCACAAGACATAGCTTTACCGAGAATAAAAAGGGTATACTTAACCAAGGTTACCTGGTAGGAATCATAGCGATAAGCGCGACGAAACACGGCGCAGGAACGTAGAGAGAACATACACAAAAGCGCTGTTCATGACGTCGTGCGTAGTATGAAGCAGATATCTCGATTCGCAGTTATGCTTAGCCGATAAGTACATACGGAGGCATTGATAAACTCATGAGTGAATGACATTAAAACGTGATTGAATGGCATGTGGGGTTGAACATACCGAAACCACCATATGATTATGAGAGACGCCGTAGTGGAGGGATCCGGAAATTTAAACCACCCGGGGTTCTTTAATGTGCACCCAAATCTGAGCACAGGGGTCTACAGCGAAAATGCAGCCGCCACAGCCGGGATTCGATACCGCGATCTGCGGGTCAGCAGCCGATTACCCTAGGCCCCTAGACCACCGCGGCGGGGCGACATTGATACATGGGGTAGAGTACAGCTACGGGCACAAGACTTCTCTTAAATTACAACTAACATTAATGAACCTTTTCAATCGAACAACAGCGGGTGGAGTATCGTTTCGATGCATTAATTAGGAAAACCCTGAATAGGCACCTTGTGCCCCATCATATAATCATAAATACGCCCACTAGTGACTGCAGGGGCGATGAAGGAACGAGTGCCAGCGAAGACGAGGCCGATATTGAATCAAACGCCTCGTAGACGCTTTCAATCGGCACACCAAAGAGCTGGGGGTGTGAGGCGGCCGATGCGAGCGGCGGCCAATACGACCCCACGTGGGGGATATTCGGCCGTTATAAAACGAAGCAGGCCCTCGCCATCCGGTTTCCCTCAACGCCCTTGAAACATGCCGAAAAAGAAGTGCTCGCTTCCACGAGCCGTGCCTCGAAGGTCCACACCTCCTTCCCCCATTACATTGGGGCACTCACGGCTCTGACAAATAGCTCCGATGTCAGCGCCGTACGAAAAGCGCACAATCCGAGCTTGTCTTGGATTGTGCGCTTTTCGCAACGGGCCTGCACCGCCCGGCCGCGCCTGACAGGCGCGGCCGGGCGGTGCAGGCCCGTTGCCCCGGTGACCGTGCTACAACAACGCAGTACCCTGTGTTTTAATTACACGCGCCGTATAACTGAATATGACATAAGGGCGCCCTTCACAACTCCTCTGCGAGTTATGGGGCCCTGCCTTTGTAACAAAACTGATGTATGTATATCTTATTGTGAATACTAGATGAACTGAATTGAACCGTGTGAGCGATCGCGAGCAATATCAAAACAGTCGCGCTTGGCGTGGAGGCCAGCGCTCGTAGCGTGTATATACGTTCCGCACGCATTGTGTTTTACAGAGGTTGCAATTGCATGGGCTGCGAACAACCATACATCATTTGCTGCGTAAGAGTTGCGTGATATTTTAGAGGCGAAGCTCCTTATGGCGTGGCTTGTGCGTCCCTCGTAGTGCGTAACCACCAGTGGCACATACCCGAAACAGCAGTCCTTACAATGTCTGCTGGATGGGGCACTTGTATATGATGAATACATGATGAAAAGATGTAAGATGGCTGTGCTTGGAGTTTTCTCTAGACATATGGACGGACGAACGGACTGACACACGCACGGACGGACAGACAGAGGGATTGCCGCAATAGAGATAAACGGACAGACAGACGAATGAACAAACGGACGGATGCACCAAGGATCACACAGATAGACAGACGCAAGAACGAATGGACAGACAGACTGACGAACGCTGCGCCCCACCAATCATCATTCACTCCGTGGATATGCTGTGATTTTTTTTTTTCGTACCGATACAGTTCTTAAAACAGGGCGCGATAAATGTGCTGCGTTCTGCATACGGGTCTGACGATATATCTCCGCGGGCTCGCGAAAACCCGAGGAACGGAACATGCAAGTGAGGGCAACAGCGCGCACCTCTTGTCGTTGAGCTGCGCAGTGAAGTTAGAAAACGGCGGAAAGAGATTCTCAGACCTGAAGACGTCGCCGAGGTCGAATCTATAGCAGCTATATTTGAGACAGTCTCCCTGATGGGAGACAAATGAGAGCTTCGATACCAAGTTGAATGAATTCGCGACAGAGTGAAATGTCACTCGTGTGTCTCATTTACTCGTATTCCTGTTTCCATAGAATCACTGGAGAAAGTGACCAGTGAAAAACTTGAAGAACCGAATAATACGAGATAATGAGCAACGAGAATGACTATTTCCTCTGGAAACAAATCGAAGGACGGAGATGGGTGACCGAGCGAAATTTGAACAACGTGCGCTGAGAAAGAACGGCGTTTCCCAGAACTACCTAGATTCCTCTATAGTGCACGCCGCTTCATGGGCTACAATATCACGAGGTGTTTACTAAAATTACATGCTACAAATAACCATAATTTACAAGCTCTCATGGTGGCAGAAATCATCCAAAACAACATTCCTTTTCCGCGTGGATGAGCTTTCACTTATAATTCTTAAATGCATGGTTCTCAAAATTAATTTCTGAATACCATCTTGAATGGGGACATTATGTTTCTGGTACTTCTGATAGCCCGGTACTTCTGATAGCCCGATCAGGATACCATTTTGCCGCAGATTCCTGAACATGTTATGGGTGCAAGTCTCCCATTTAAAACTCGATATCGTCTGTATAGTTATTACAACCATAACTAAGCAATTAATAAGGGCTGAGGACTCTAAGAATTCTCAAATTATAAATTTTCTGGGCCGTGAAAATCTTTTATAGGTTCTTTCTTGATAGTTATTTGCATTCTACGATTAATGTGGCGCAATATGAGCCATTAACGGCTCATAATCATAAAGGCTTTCCGGCATAAAAAGTTTGTCCAAAATTAATTATACTTTACACATTGTCGCAGCACAAAACAAAAATTGTGCAGCTCACTATAAAACTAATTACACATTTGAGATCAACATATTACCCTACATACACAGCGAACATTTTATTGCCCTAAGCTACAGATTATTGCAATGTTTTTTTTTTTTCGATAAGTATCCATCCGCATCAATCTTCAATTGAAAGAAGGTTTGTTTGCACGTGTGCATTTCTGGCAGCTTCATTGGCGTTGCCAGAGATACAGCAATGACTTGATACACATCACTGTTTCGCGCTCAGTGTATGTGCTGATTATTGATCCCGGTACCAGCAAGAAAGATTTCGATATCGATACAGTGACGACTAGTCTTTATATTTTCTCCTACCCTCTCTCTGCCTTTGAAAGCTACAAGTACACAAAGTTTCCCGTCCTTTTCCCCACTGTGGGGTAGCATATCAGTTTTTTTAGAGTGGTTACAACCCCTGCCTTTCCTATTTTCTTCACACGAATCGTTCTTCGAATAAAACGTTGCTTTTTTGGTGACAGGTAAACGCCTGTGTCACATGCGCAGAAACAATTTCCGTTCTCTTTTTTTTTTAAGGCGTGCAGAGCCAGCCCTTTCTGAATGTGGTAAATTCAATCAAGACTTTAGTAAATGTAGCGAAGCCTTGGAACGCTGCAGTGGTGAGACGTCAAGAAAAACGTCGCTTGTGCTCGGAGTCTGTCCTACGTTCTAATAGTCACCGTTGTGTTGCTACGTGAACCACCAATAAGCATGTTGAAACACCAATAAGCACCAATAAGCACCAATAAGCATTAGTGTTGATACAACACTAAGCAATTAAAGAAACCTGCATTATCATCACTGCCCCAGTGGCGTAGCAGGGTGTGATACATCGCCCCTCCCCCTTCCACTCTCCCCCAACCAAGAAATTTCTGCCTAGCTTCTGTCACTGTCGTCCAACTATGTTATATTTATACGCTACAGGAAGAAGACGTCTCCCAATGACCTCCAACCAACCGCGTACGTACTACGCAAGCTGATTCCCTTTTATATCTGATCCATTACGCCAAGTTGATTTTTTTTTATTGGTGCATAGAAAAATGCAGACCACGATAGCATTCCATCAAAGGGCTACAATGATTACGAAGTACTCCGTACGAAGAACGTAATTGACAAACTGGAAAAGGCGGCACAAGCGCGTAGCACATGCTCGTCGAAAGGAAACGCGCTTCACAGCTTATTTTCAGAGACCAATAAGCCGAGCTCCAAACGCGATACTAGGGCTGTAAGAAGCAACAAAAACGATATAGAAAATATTAAAAAGCGCAACCGCTACTAAATGCTACTCTGCTGAGGTAAAGTCAACAAAAGAATTCAGACCATGGCGTGTTCATTAAAACACGTGCCTTACTCATGCACGCTCGTATGGCACAGCGGCAGGCGGTATGTCACTGCTATTTCGCAGTGGATTACTAAAGGCTGCGAGGAAGTTCCTGCACAGATGAATTTTCGAGTGAAGAACACTATTATACGAAGGACACAGAGCGTACCGAACTCGCTTAAGCCTCCCCGCCGTTCGCTAATAGTAACCAAAAGTTAGGCTGACAACTACTAAATTTGCTCATATATTAACACGCACTACATTAAATAAAGTAGAAAAGTTTTTAAAAAAATTATGCTGGTATACGGTCGCTGCAAAACGAATCAGCCGTTCAACCATAATTACGTTTCGCATGGCTGCCTAAGAGGAAAAAGAAAAGAACAAAAGAACAAACTATAATACGCGGAACGAAACTTCAGTGAACAAGAACAAAGATTTTAAAAGCATCATACAAGTAAGCCGCACAATACGCAGGCTACTACGTCAGTAGTTCATTCTTTACTATTTAATGATAGCCACCAACCCCATTCCGTGCAAAAAGCTTATTGCTCAAGTTCAAGTTTTCATTGAAATATATATATATATATATATATATATATATATATATATATATATATATATATATATATGCGAAGTCGAAGTGCGAACACAGCGAAACTACTGTGTTGCCGTAATTTTTTTTTCTTTTTTCACCGAACAGAGCGAGGTATTTCAAAAATTCATGCCGATGGCTTGGGCGATTAAGAATTAACTCATACTGAAAAGCAATAAAACGGCTTAGTTCTATTCAGTGCTAAATGTTCCTGCGACGACGTGTTTGTTTACTCCTCGCCGAAAATATGTGTTTGCTTTTAAATTCAGTGACTTGCTTAAAGTGAGAGCTCAAGCACGGATGAGGAAGGCTAGACGCGACGAAAATGTGAACTGCGACAATATTATGGTAAAAAAATGAATCTCTTTATTATGTATATTATTATGTATATTATTACGCTTACTAGTTGCAATTCAGTAGATGGGGTAACTGCTTCACCGAAGGCTTGGAACTTTCGCCGAACGGTTTGCCGCAGCAAAATTATGAGTCGACATGCGTTATTCATAAGCAATAAGAACAATAATAAAATAATAATAATTAAGATAATCAATATTTTATACGCATATATGAAAATTTTGCAATGCGCTACGGCGCCCTCAAGAATTTTAGCGCCAGCGCCTTCGACTGCCGCCTCCGGAAATAAAACATCTGGTTCTTAACGCTGCCTGTCCTGTGCTCCCTTACCCGCCAAAATGTGTTGCGTTGTTCTATCGTTTTTTTTTTCGAAGAAAAAAAAAAACAGACGAAGAAACGTACACACACAATGCGCATTTTATCGGCATTATGCATGGCCCAGTAGTCGTCGTATCTCCTGTTCCTCAACATGTACGGGATATAAACTGACACACAGTTTATCAAATTTTATAGCGATAAGGGTGTCAAACATTCGTGGCAAATATATATATATATATATATATATATATATATATATATATATATATATATATATATATATTATGGAGTCTTGGTTTGGAAGACCTTTATTAGGCCCGAAGAACCGGCAGCCGACAGCTGAGATGATCGGACCAAGATGATGATGCTACGCGACAACGATGGGGATGCATGAGCCACACATGATAATGATGATAATGTACCGATGAAGAGGATGCGTATACTAAATGCCCACATCAATTCCCCCCACGTGAAAGCGGCCAGCCTGGCCGCGGCAAGTCAAGGGGACAAAGAACGTCGCATGAAGGGCTTCATACGGGAGACATGGACGACCTCTGTAGTTCGATAACGGCGATCTGCTGGGGCTACAAGTGGCGTCACGCGATAATTCACTGGTGAAGTCTCTCCAAGAACTGTGTACGGTCCAATAAACCGAGGCTGAAATTTGTCGCACAAACCAGGTGTGCGAACAGGCGTCAAAAGGAGCACTTCGTCTCCAGGTTGGAAGAATACATCACGATGCGATTCATCATAAACTAGCTTTCTGTCTTCCTGGCGGGCTTCAGTGTTTATACGAGCTCGTTGGCGGCACTGTGCGAGTCGTGAAACGTATTCCTCTGAAGAGGATGGAGATGAATTCCTTTGGCAGGTAAAGAAGGAGACGTCCAGGAAAGTAGTAGGGGAGCGTCCATAAACTAGGTAAAATGGCGAGTAGCCGGTTGTTCGCTGAATGGCCGTATTGTAGGCGAAAGTGACGAATGGGAGAACAACGTCCCAGTTTTTGTGGTCTGGTTGAATATAGGCGGCGATCATGTCAGCAAGAGTGCGGTGGAATCGCTCAGTGAGGCCGTTAGTCTGGGGATGATAACTAGAGGCAGTCTTGTGAGTTGTGCCGGAGGCCTGAAGAAGTTCGTTCACTAGTTGTGAAAGGAAGGCCCTTCCACGGTCACTGAGCAACACACGTGGAGCACCATGACGCAGTATAATGGCTCGGAGGATGAAATCGGCAATCTCAGAAGCTGAACCTGTAGTAACGGATGCCGTCTCGGCGTAGCGCGTCAAATGGTCAATGGCTGTTACTATCCACCGGTTTCCAGCAGCACTGACTGGGAGGGGGCCATAAAGATCGACGCCTACAACTTCGAATGGTGTGGCTGGGCACGGAAGAGGCTGTAGTTTACCGGCGGGAGCAGATGTTGGTAGTTTTCTACATTGGCAGGTAGTGCAGGACCCGACGTACCGAGCTACGCTAGTGGTAATGCCTGGCCAATAAAACCGACTTCGAAGGCGATCGTAGGTTTTATGGTAACCAAGGTGACCAGCAGTCGGATGGTCATGAAGTGCCCTGAGGACTTCGGACCGAAGCGATCGGGGTAGAACGGGAACCCAGCGCTGACCGTCAGGATGGTAAATTTTGCGGTACAGCACCGAGTTGTCCAGCTTAAATTGCGAGAGCTGGCGACGGAGCCTTGCATTAGGTGGACGGGAACTGCCAGTGAGGTAGTCTATAATACGTCGACAGTATGGGTCAGCCAACTGTCGAGAAGGAAATCGTGCGGGTCGTCCGAAGGCAGCTGGTCCATAGAGGCGAGAGAGGAAACCGCCGTAGACGTGGACTCCGAGGGCGTGTTGTGCAAATTGACGGCTGAAACCCCGAGTGGAGTCGCTGGTAGTGGGCAGCGAGAAAGAGCATCGGCGTCACTATGCTTCCTGCCACACTTGTACACGATCTCAAAATCATATTCTTGGAGGCGTAGTAATCCAGCGTCCGAGGCGTCCCGACAAGTTCTTGAGTGTCGAAAGCAACATAAAGCATGGTGGCGTTCACAATGGTGAAATGGGCGGCCATGCAGGTATGGACGAAATTTCTGTACTGACCAAACGATGGCGAGGCACTCCTGCTCGGTGATCGTGTAGTTCCTCTCGGCTGCGGAGAGGACGCGGCTGGCGTATGCAACGACTCGCTCTCGCGAAGAGTTGTCGCGTTGCAGGAGCACGGCTCCTAAACCGCGGCCGCTAGCGTCTGTGTGCAGGAAGGTCGGTGCATCATCGTGAAAATGAGCAAGTACAGGGTCGGTCGTGAGGGCACTCTTCAACCTGTCGAAAGCTGATTCACATTCCTGAGACCACTGAAAGGGCATACCGGAAGCAAGTAGCTTATGAAGTGGTGCGGCTATGGAGGCAAAGTTTTGTATGAATCGCCGAAGTAAGAGGCGAGACCAAGGAAACTTCGCAATCTTTTGGTTTGTCAGGGCGAGGGAAGCGAAGCACTGCAGCAGTTTATCAGGGTCTGTGGCGAATTCCGTCCTTGCTCACAATATGACCGAGTACCTTGATAGATCTGCTGGCGAAATGGCACTTTTTGGTGTTAATTTGAAGACCAGCGCCCGCAAGACAAGTCAGGACCTCGTCCAAGCGTTGCAGATGTTGAGAAAACGTCGATGAAAAGACAACAATGTCATCGAGGTAACATAGGCAAGTCTTCCATTTCAGGCCACGCAAGCACGGTGTCAATCATGCGCTCAAAAGTTGCGGGCGCATTGCATAGACCGAACGGCATAACATTGAATTCGTATAGGCCGTCCGGCGTTGCAAACGCAGTTTTTTCTTTATCATCTTCGTGCATGGGGATTTGCCAATAGCCTGAACGCAAGTCGAGGCTCGAAAAGTATTCAGCACCCTGTAAGGAATCTAGGGCGTCGTCGATGCGTGGCATGGGGTATACGTCCTTTCTAGTGATCTTATTGAGTGCTCGGTAATCGACGCAAAATCGTACGGAACCGTCTTTTTTACGCACCAAAACCACTGGAGACGACCAAGGACTGGTTGAGGGTCGGATTATCTCCCGTTGCAGCATATCGTCTACGTTTTCCTCAATGATTTTCGTTCGGCTAGGGAGACGCGGTACGGACGACGATGCACAATGGATGTTCCGTCGGTCTGAATACGATGTGCTGTAGCAGTTGTTGACCCAGGCTGGATGAATGAACGTCAAAAGAGTTTGCATGCTTTTGCAACAAATCAAGCAGCTGCTGCTTCTGCAAGTCTGTCAAGTCCTTGTTGATGGCTGCTGTAAAGGCCGAGGAAGCAGCATGATCTCCAGGATGGCCTTTAGAGGAGGCAGGGGTAAGAGGCACGACGCACACAGGCTCCAGATCGGCAACGCAGGCGACAGTAGTGCCCCGCGGCAGTAAAATTTTATCTGGTGTGGTGTTCGTAGCAGCGAGGACAGCTGATCCATCGTTGAAGCGAGCCACACCTGATGCCAGAGCTATGCCTTTATTAAGGCAATACGGTGACGGAGTGACCAAAATGTCACCAGAGTCGACGTCGTTGGACAAAACTGTCACTAATTGATGTTCGTTTGGTGGTAACTCGATGTCTACTGCAGCGATGAGTCGAAGTGGCCTGTAGGTTTCGTCGTTGAGCAAGTGGTCCGTGTCAGTAAGATGGACGACACGTTGTGCACAGCAAATAGCCGCAGAAGCAGAGGAAAGAAAGTCCCAGCCTAAAATGAGTTCATGGGAGCACGGGGATAGCACAGCAAATTCTATATGATGAAGAATTTCGTCGATTAGTACACGGGCAGTACAGAGAGCGGAAGGGCGAATCATTGTTCCCTGGGCTGTAACCAGTGTCGGTCCATCATAAGGCGTCGTGACTTTTCGAAGACGGGCACACAATCAGCACGAATAACAGAAAACGCAGCCCCAGTGTCCACCAAAGCATCAACGTCCACTCCCTCAACTGTGACCGCAATCATATTGTAGGGGCGCGCTGGAGGAATTGGAGTCTTGTGTTGGAATGCAGTTTGTCCTCCAAAAACTGCATCGCTTAGTTTTCCGGACGCCGATCAGAAGTAAGGGAAGCGGGCTGAAGAGGAGAAGAAGAGCGACGGTAAGGCGACGGTGAACGGCGTCGGGTTGATCGGTGACTACTGCGCAGTTCACCCGATGCTGGCGGAGATGGAGACCGACGCGGCGGTGACGAATAACGGCGACCCTGGTACAAGGCTCCTGCGGTATAGTCCCGTTCGCGTATGTCATACCCTCGGCGCTCGTCTTGCTGGCGCTTGCGGCAAAAGCGTGCAATGTGACCACGATAGCCGCAATAATAGCACGTAGGCCGAGTCGATCGATGAGGAGGGTAGTAGCTTGCGCTAACTGCACCAGGAGAGAGAGAAGTCAGAGGGACAGGTGACGGCTCACGCGTGGTGATGAAAAGCTCGTGGGAAAGCTTGTGGGAGGGGCGGCAGCAACCGACGCGTACGTTCGTGGCGGGGACGTCGAGCTGACGGTGCCTGGTGGTGCGGCGGCGGTGTGCGGGAACGATGGTAGAGTACGAGAGACAATGGGCTGCAGGTTGGCCATGTGGGTCATGGACGTGAGCTCTCCCTGATGACATCCCGCAATGACGTTGAAGAAGGCTGAATGGTAGATACTGAAGGTAGTGTGAATCCCATTGATTCTAATTCTTCGCGTATTATCACCCTTATCGTTTCTCGTAGGTTTGGATCAGTCGTATACGGGCCGCGTCACTGTCCGGTTGTAGGCGCATCGACTCAAGTTCTTCGAGGCGCTGACAGGTTGTCGCAACGTCAGCAACGGTAGCCGGATTCTGGATTGCAAGGGCATTGAATGCGACGGGTCCAATGCCCTTAAGAAGCTGGCGTACCTTGTCTGACTCTGTCATTGGGGTGTCAACCCGGCGGCAAAGTGAAAGGACATCCTCGATGTAGGATGTATACGACTCCCCGATGTGCTGTTTCCGAGTCGCAAGAGCTTTCCTTGCGAGAGCTGAACGGACAGCCGGTGTGCCAAAGACATGGCGAAGCTGATCTTTGAAGGCTGACCAGTCGGGGATGTCCATGAAGTGGTTGAGGAACCACGTCTTCGCGACACCCGTGAGGTAGAATGACACGTAAGCGAGTTTGTAGGTGTTATCCCACCGGTTAGCAGCGCCGACCCGTTCGAAATCGTCCAGCCATTCCTCCACATCTCCCCGCGCATACCAGCGAAGGGATGGGGCTCACGCTGGAGGCTGTAATGACGTGAAAAGGCGCGGCACGCGGTGGCGGAGTGGGAACGGCTGCAGCACCGACCTCTTCTTGGTGCGACATATTTCCGGACACCTGGCCCAAGCGGCGACCTGAACGTAGCTCCAGGGGGTAGAGTGGTCGAGAGGATGGCGGGGGATCCAACAGCACGCTCCACCACGTATGGAGTCTTGGTTTGGAAGACCTTTATTAGGCCCGAAGAACCGGCAGCCGACAGCTGAGATGATCGGACCAAGATGATGATGCTACGCGACAACGATGGGGATGCATGAGCCACACATGATAATGATGATAATGTACCGATGAAGAGGATGCGTATACTAATGCCCACAATATATATATATTATATATATATATATATATATATATATATATATATATATATATATATATA